>CM031687.1:6106526-6561526 GCA_006182925.3 Reinhardtius hippoglossoides | reverse complement strand
AGAATACTTTTTTGCTTTTTGATTTAAATTGTTGCACTAGCTCCTTTTATTCTTGAACCTCCAGTTCAAAGCTTGTAGATGCACCGATTCACGCTCCTTTTCATTCGTGACCTAGAGTTCCACACATAACCTCACAATGGGCTCTTTCATGTTGCTCGTCATTCAACGCTGTGATCAGTCCTTGAGTTCCTTTTGACGGAGCGAGAATACACTGTTCACTCTGCATAGGCTGGAGTTTATCCTTGTTTCTGTTGATTTCAACACGTTTGACCTTTATTAAATGTGAGTTCTAGCCATATAGAGGTCTCGTTTTTTTTTGTTCCGAGCAAAGTTTTACTCCACTTCAAAGTGCCACAGCTCCATTCACATCCTGCCCTAGTTTTCCCTTTGATCGCTTCCCACTGACAGGTGTGCCCACACACTCGCTCCAACGTCAAATGGCATTTCTTTGACAATCCTTTGACCAGAATACTACTGGCTGAAGTCTCAGTCAGCTCACTCAGAAATCCTCCCTTCACACTCTCACCTCACTCTTCCACCGGCTGATGGAAACGAGACCTCTTGTGGATTGCATTCGTTTTGGGTTCGAACTCCACAGATTGTTTTGCATGAAATTCTGACCGATTACAAAAATCTTTTGGTAGTTTTTTAATATCTTAACGAATATTCGTGAAGGATTCCACACCTCGCCTCATCTCCTTCTGAATCTGTTATTGCCCTCCACCGAAGGAAAGACCCGAGGCATATCTCAAAGACATAAAGGCCTGGATGATTTTCTAACTTCTACATTCAGATAAAACTGAAGTTATTGCAGTTAACAGTCAACATCTGATCAGATTATTTCATTGGATGACATTACCTTGACCTTCTACTGTAAGAAACCTTGGAATAATTTCGTCCATTTATGTCCTTTGACTCACAAATATGACAAGTCTGTAGTACAACACTCGTTCACCTGCACATCCTGTCTCACAAGGACTTTGAAGGACTAGTCTTTGCATACGTTACCTCCAGACTGGACTACTGTGATAACTTATTATCAAGATGTACCAATGGTTCATATTTCTTCTTTAGCTTCTCTGCATTGGCTCCCAGTGTAGACTTCCAACTTGTTTTCCTTGTGTACACAGTCTTTAATGATCAAGAAGATCTTAAGAGCTAAGAGATAAAGAGCTTATAGTACCTTATTATCCCAATAGATCTAAATACTGGCTTACTTGTGGTTCTTAGAGTGTCTAGGGTGTAGAAAAGGAGGCAGTCTTCAGTTACCAGGCTCCTCTACTGGAAAACCAGCTCCCAGTTTGAGTGTGGGAGGTTTCAGGTGAACGTTGAACCATCCCTTGGTTCACTGCTTCCCCCTCTTCCTTTCACTCTCAGATGGGCACCCCCCCAGATTCTGTGCCTGAAGATATTGTATGTTGTGATCGGATGCTATAAATATAAAATTCAATTGAAATTTGAATTGACCTACCTTTGTTTTTTAGAGGTTTAATAACAGAATATTCTTCTGTTGGATGCTCCATGATTGAACTCTCACGTGTTTGCCTTGGTTTTATAACCTGACTCAGGTCTAGTAATTTTATTTTAACAATAATAATTAACACTAGACTCAAATGAAAATGATTTTCTAACACCACACTAAATTGACTTTGAAATGGGGCTAATAATATCTCGAAACTCACACGTATTACTAAATGAAGAGGATTGTTCAGCACAGGTCACTGCTCAAACTTGAACTGTATGTGGGCAGATGTTAGCTGAAGTGTTAATTTATGTTCTATTCCTCTCCATGTTTAACACTTCATCTAAATTCCATTTTGTTTAATATTGAATTATCAATGTACCTGTATTTTGCTATCAGTGACTTGCACTTATTTTGAAATTCTCAGGGACTAAATCTTGCACATGGTGGACTCGAGTATGTCCCTTTCAAATAAATAGACATAAAACAGCCTTCTCTATACTAACATTACACATGGAGAAAATTAGGCCCTGCTAAATGTATAGTAGCAAATAACCTAAAACATAATATACAGTTATTTTTATTTCACAAAAAGGATTTCAATGCAACCTTAAAGAAAATGTCTTACTTGATCGCCCATATATACTTATTTAAATGTTTATTTTCACACAGGGGTCTTCTGGAGGTTTTACAGCTCGACTTTATGCTGAAAGAAGCTTCGGAGCAGATGGAGAGTCAGACCATTTCCTGGCGTCTGGAGCTGCCGGGGAACCTCAAGGATGTCGGCACAATGCGGATCTACACGACTCGGAGAGACTACGTGGGGCTGGCACCTCTGGTCATGGTGAGGACAATATCTGTGTTTTAAATGATCATGTCCTGCCTACATCATACAGGTGGTATAACGTATTTCTGATGTAACAATTAATTGTTGCTTTTCAAAGGTCTAAGGTTAGTATAATGTCCACAGTTTGTCACTTTTGTCACCAAATCTGCCCGTTTTCTGCAAAAGACACATTGTCTTCACAGTATTTTCCATCATGCATCAATTTTAAACTTCATGCTTGGACAGCTACGTGCATTGTCTCCAAACCCTTTACATTTGGAGCAGCACCTCCAGAAATCACAAGGTAGATCCATCTCGGGCTTTGACAGGAGATTTATTCGACTATTTCATGCTACGATAGTCAACATGAATCTGACAGACACTTGGGAGAAAATATGTTTCATCTCAGTCACTTACGGGATTTACACGCGGGGGAAAAAAACCTTTTCCTCTGCGTCAGAGTGACAAAACAGAGCTTTATTCCTTTCCTAGGAAAACGAGTTGAAAGCTTATATTTGTTGCAGAGGAAATTTATGTTACAACCACATGTGACTCACCACAACCACTAGATGAGCTGCAGAAAAACATATTACACTTTGCACGTCATTGACAATTGAGCATTGATAACTGAAGTGTTGTTGATCGTTCTGACTTGTCTTTTTGGTGTTTGCCTCCCTTGCGTGTGACTCCTTAAAGGATCCGGCCCTTTGACTCACTGAATGAAGTAAATGGGTTAAATTAAGACTTAGACTTGATCTGACACTGTTTTCTGAAAAGAGGCCGATTTTAGAAACAGAGCTAAACTACTGACCTGAACTTCATCACTGCAAGGCAGATTACTGCAGAGCTCGCGGACGCAGAGTGGAATGGTGATACTGCTGTTCTGATTGTGCGCCGCCCCCTGACTCACTGACTTATGTTTGGGCCAGTGTCGCGGTCTGAACTCGACCGGGTCCTTTTTGGAATTGCGGTCAGCAGCTGTCAAGCCGGCAGAGTTCAGAACGCGAAGCTGCCTGGGAACATCTGCCGAGCGGGGTCTGATGCGTCCGTCCACAAGGGGAAACAACACACTGAGCTCCTTATACACACACTGCCACTACCTATACTAGATTAAAGAGATTTATCAGAGATCGAATGAACCGGAAAGTTGAGTAAGGAGTTTAAGTGTAGAACTAAAGCTACAACTTACAGGTTTTACACGAGATGAGCTTTGGCATAGGTGAAGAGTAGAAGGTGGGAAATGGGTTGGAAGATTATAAATGTAATCAGGTTGAGATATTACTATGAAAGTGAGTCATGATAATACACTGGAGAAGAGGACTTATTTTATCCAGGTGTGAGAGAGAGTGATATTCATTTAGTTTTTTTTAGCACATCTGTCCAGCTGGTGTGTGTGTGTGTGTGTTGCATCAGGTGATTTAAATGAATTAAGTTAGTCAGCCTGCGAGTGTTTTAATCCTTGTTAGTCTTGGCTAACACCCACTCCCTGCCTGTCATCCCTGCCCCCACACAAATAATGATTATACTGCATAATGCACTGGTTCAGTTTTCAGTTTTTCATGTACGGTGGGAATATTGCTGCTGCACATAGAGATATAACGAACGTGTCAAAAGCTGCACTTTCTGTTTACTTTCACTCTTATAATAAATGATCCCACATACCTGCTCAGAGTAACAATAAACCTGATAAGGGAGGGAAACTTTTTCATTATTTCTAATGCAGTTTGAAGTTACACTATACATTCAACTCTTCTCAAATGTAGAAAAATACACCTTCTTCAGCACTGAGGAGAAACTAGAAATGAAGAATTTCATGGTGGATGTAATCTGCTATATCTGCTGCTGCTGTGTTAATGTGCAAATAAACTCCTGCTGTAATTATTTTTTGAAACATGCAGATGCAGTTATAGCAGCGATTCATCTTTGGAAAGGTTTTGAAGTATTTACTTGCAGCTGATATCGAGCAATCAGTTAAGATGAATAAGTCGCAGCCGTCAACCTGCAGAAATTACCACAATAAATAAACACTATAAATAGGAAGCAAATAAGAATCCGCCACAACTTTGTCTTACTCTAATGAAAACGGCAAAAAGCATTCCTCTCTTTTGATGTGCATGGTCGTAGGTTTTGGCAACAAAACAACATCAATAGTTATCACAATATACATTTTATTATAAGCGATATAACAAAGGATCCATATAGATATTTTAGTTTGTTTTAGTTTGTTACTCTCTCTCCATAAAGAGGATTTAAAACCACAATCTTCACCCAGAAGCAGAAAACAGTCTTTAAACTTTAAAGAAATAATAATGTGACATTACAGTTGATAATAATTGATATCAACTGATATGAACCTTTTTACATTGATATAAATTTTGACTGTAACATCGAGCCCAACGTGGTTAAAACCTGTGATCACTGTTCCAACCTGCATAACTGACCTGTTGTGTGTTTGCCCCTCTCCCTGCACAGAACACTGATATCTTGAACACTGCCGTGCTGACGGGTAAAACGGTGTCGGTCCCGGTGAAAACTATGGCCGTGGAGGCCGACGGCTCCGTCACCGATGTGACCAACTCCACCGGCTGCAGGTCAACACAGGAGGACGTCCTCAAGGTAAGGAAATACAACCACGGCCCATCGGATTGAAAGAATCAACGCATTTCAAGACAAATTCTAAACTCTGTGTGAACCATAAATATAAAGCTGTTTATATATGTGAGTGTGATAAATTAGTCATGCTTACTGAAAAACAAACAGTCCCTTCATTTTATGCCAACTAAGAAACTCTGCAGCGAAACAGTATTTAGTATAAGACTTCAACAGACTTTCTCTTTAGTGCATTAGTGCCATCAGACTTCAGTTCATTTAATAGTGTGAAACTGGGCAGCTTGGTCGCTGAGTAGTCCAGATCTGAAGTCTGCATAAATAATTGATAAATAAAGTATTATTTTTAAGCAAATGAAAACAACTTTACATGAAAAAATAACTGTTGCAGCATCTGTCTCTCTCTGATATCGAATACCAGTGTGAACTCATTATCATCCATGTCTAATTTGCATACAAAGCCAGTTTGCTGAATATTTAACGGAAATTAAACTGAATTTGAATGCATTAGGTAATTAGATCCATGCTGGTGTGTGACTCCAAGACATTCATTGTGTCATTATGCTCAACAGGTCACGCTCAAGTGTCTCTCTCTCTCTCTCTCTCTCTCTCTCTCTCTCTCTCTCTCTCTCCTCTCTCTCTCTCTTCTCCTCTCTCTCTCTCCTCTCTCTCCTCTCCTCTCCTCTCTCTCTCTCTCTCTCGTGTGTGTGTGTATATGAGAGCAGCCTCTTCCATATGGCATTAGAGCCTGAGCTTATGATCCCACCACTCAGTCCATAAGCACAGAGATTTGACCTTTATGTAATGGATCCATGTCAGCAGCGCAGTAAGAGCAGAGAAAAAAGAGTTTGAGAGAGATGAAGATAGAGAAAGAGCGCCATAGGAGAAGAAAGGGACTCGCATTCATTTCCATTAGGCAACACAGCGGCCACTGGCTCTTGCAAGTGTGAGTCATGTGTTTGTGTGTTTTTAGTGTGTGAGCTTTAGAGAGTGAGAGCGATCCGAAGAGAGAACGCTGCATTTGTACCGATTTTTTTGTATCAGTAGAACTAAATCCAGTTATTATTGTGTCTCTGCTGCCTGCTGTCAGTGACCCAGTCCAGACCAGCGCCACTGACCAGATCAAGTTCAAACCACAGACTTGGCCTTTAATGATATAACTGCCACAGGATCAATTAATACACATAAACAGTAGAGCAGTAACTTAGAATTTGAATTTTTTTGGTGTCCTGAAATGTTATCAACTTATACACCTGGACCTCTTTCCAATATTTAACAAAGAAAAGGATCAGATGTGACAGGCATATAAACAACTACGTACGTATGATGTATGCATGTTAATCATAAAAACATCTATTTAAACGTCATTTATTTTGAGGATATTGAATATTATACCTGGGCATTTGAATATATGTGGGTTGTATAAATTGTGTGAATTTCTGTGTGCTAATGCTCCACACCAGGAGTTCAAGTTGACTTACCTTTTTACCTCCCTCTCTCCAGTGCTACACTCTATTCTCCAGTCTAGTGCTCTCCAATTACCTCTGTGGAGCCACTGGTTTGTTAAGATAAGTGAGGCGGCGGTGGAGATAGGCCTCCAATCTTAAATAAAACACACACACACACTGCTGTGTCTCACCTCATTGCTCTCACTGGTGGGGACTACAACACCCCCACCTACAGTACGGCGCTACAGGAACAGTCGTAAGGCAGAGTTCATTTATATTCGGCAACAGTTTCACCGAGAGCACAGTTGTGAATTTACATGACACGAGCCGAAACGCGGTGCGATTCCCTGGCCAGACTTTGGAAGTTGTACAAAATGAATAAAATGTCTTTGTCTGTTTAGTTTAGCTTATTTGTATTGGTGCCTGTGTTCCCCCGCTCTCCTCTCTTTGTCAGTTTCTTACGAAAACTTTCTTATTCATTTTCCACGGGGCTTTAGGCGGAAAAGCCCCTACGAGTGGAAGTCTCTGGAGAAAGTATAATCCGAATCTCGGGATGACAGTTCACTCCCAGTTCTAGTCCTGTGATAATAACATGATTCTAAAGTTTTTAAAAGTTATGCTCTGCCAGAAACGAAGACATTTACAGGCTGGGACTCAAACCACTGACATTGCTCCTTGTCCCCTTCTCACCCTCTTCTCTCTCGTGTGTCTTGTCCAGGTGTCGGAGGGCTGTGACTTTATATATGTGAACGGGAAAGAGACGAGAGGAAACAACAGGGCGATGGTGAACTTCACTTATGGCTTCTTGAGTGCACAGCTGGAGATGAGCGTATGGATGCCCCGCTTGCCTTTGCTCATTGATGTGGCCGACCCCGAGCTCAGCCAGATCAAAGGCTGGAGGGTCCCTGTGACTACCAGCAACCGGAGGTACGGTCCCGTTCGCATGACACTGAAGATGCCATGAAAGAAAAATGTATTCACAAATTTCCAACTGTTAATTGAGACGGATATATATTGTATTATTTATATGCTAGTACACAACACACTGTTGTTCCATGTAGGAAAAAACTTTTTATTGTTTATAGGTCTTAAGTATTTGGTCAAGTCCAAGACAAGTCAAGTCATCAAGTCCTTAACTTTGTGTTTCATGTCCTAAACAAGTCACGATGGAATAGCAGCAGTGTTAACTTTACTCTCCAAACTTTATTTATTAATGTGTAATTTAATGGCTTTAATGGATATTGATGATTTTAATGTTGAGGAAGGATTAATGGATGTTGAGTGGAAGGAGGTGAGGTGAGGACAGGGCAGAGGGAGACTCCGTGGGGGGTGGGGGGGGGGGGGGGGGGGGGGGGGGGCTGTCGCTGATTATGCAGATGCGTATGAAATCATCTTTATCTTTGGTTATAGTTTACACTGTGATGTGGACGTCTGTCTTAACTGTTTGGAGATGTTAACTGTAGTTCATTTGGACTCTGCTATATTGAGATGTGTGTATCCAATATCTTACTGTTTATACCGGGCAGTGAATGCAGTCAGTGTGTGTGTGGTGCATCAGTGGTGGGGCAACACATTTGCCCTGGAGATAAAGGTTAGTGGAGTTTCACTCAATACTTACAGCAAAGTCATTATTCATCACTCGATACTAATGATGATGGCCGACAGATGGGCTGTTAGTTCACTCCAGGGTTAAAACTCTTATGGACTTTCATTTCCCAAAACATTCGATACCTGGCTCCAGACTTACTAGGTCAGAAAACTCTCTGGTGACTGATTGTAACGGCTCGTCTGAGCTCACGATGAAAGAAGTATGGAACTTACTTGTGCGATGGCACGTGTGCATATCCTGAATGTGGGAGAGAGGCCTCACAAGCACAGACGTACACAGATATCAGTCTTGAGTGTGTATCTTAAGTTTTTTCTGTTGAAAATATATTGAAATAAATACTTTTACTCAGTTTAATTAATAAACTAAACAATATACTGTCTTTATTGATTATGAAGACCCAATGGAAGAACTATTGGCTCAAGGGTCAAAGAATTAATAAGGAAGCAGAGTAACCAAAGCAACGAGAATTGGCATAAAAACTTGGTTAAGTGTTTTGGAAACCAGGAAGTCAGATTCTTACTGTTGCTTTGACTGCTGCAATTAATAACTATTGAAAAACAAGCAGAGGGTATTCTCTGTGGGTGGGAACTGGTACAATATAAACAACCTCCAGAGTTTGAAAAATAATTGAAGGAAGAGTTTGATTGTCGACTCACACTGATTTAATTCCGGCAGCTTCTCCATCACATGTTAAGCTCTGACCCCAGGCTACATAATAATTACGTGTATTGTATTGTATTTCTTGACGGGAGCTTTCCGCCTGCAATGTGAAAGGCATTCACCGACCCTCCAGCCCACCTGTGGAGCAGCACTCGGCAGACCTCCTGTGCTTATGATAATATATGATCATGGCTGAAGGGGTTGAGGATGATTCACAGTTTATCCCCCAAACAAACCAGTCAGCCGTTGGGATCCCGGTTCATTTGGCTTAAACTTCATTTAGAAGGAAAAGGTCACTCAGCGTGTGCCGCGTCCCTACGGCAGCAGCAAACCACATTCCGGTGTTCAGATCACAGATTCACCACAGGAGATTTCAGTTTCAATAGTTTTATGTAACTAAACCTTTTTCAACGGGTTTCAGTGCATTCGACAGACTGATGCACTCGTTCGGTTCAAACTGTCTAAGGATTTGATTTACAGCTTCCACAGTAACTATTTTACAACAGGTTTTAAAATTCACACAGAATGCCTCAGTGAAAAATATCTACACATCAAGACAAGAGTTTGAAACAATTATTAAAATTGAGATATGATAGGAAACAGTGATTCACACTTCTTGATGAGGTACATTTTCATGCCTGTAGGTTAAATATGAAGCCAACACGATATAGCTTCTTATTCAACATACAGGCTGAGAAGATTCAATCGATAGTGTCATGTATCTCAGTGAAACTAAAAAACATCAAAACTCCCCTCTGAAGTGTTGGACTGTGGCTAATTGTGTTTGATTGCCTTTGTGTGTCTGCAGGTCTACGTGGGACAGCGAGGAAGAGGAGGAGATGAGGAAAGGCCGAGGCTGCATGCTGCAGTACCAGCACTCTGCACTCCGGGTGCTCACGCCCTTCGTGGCTCAGGCTGACGGTGAGGTAATGCCTGACTCGCTAACTGGAGCGGAGCCTGTCGACTACTTCCTGGGTCCAGACTGGAAGGTGAGCACATCTGATCTGCCGGCACTTACCACCAGGATTTAGTCTCCATTCATGTCTTAAAAGTTTCAACAGCTAGACACAGAATTGGTGGAATGATGATAATCACACATTTGAATCTCTTTGACTGACAGGTGGACGTGACCAGTCTTGTGCGCAATTCTCTAAAAGTGGCTGAGCCTGAGGTGGCCAGGGTGCAGGATGGGGTGGTGCTGCAGGGACGGGCTGTGGGCACTACGACTGTACAGGTGAGGCATGAGTTGTGTGTGTGTGTGTGTGTGTGTGTGTGTGTGTGTGTGTGTGTGTGTGTGTGTGTGTGTGTGTGTGTGTGTGTGTGTGGTGTGTGTGTGTGTAGTTTAGCAGTTGCAGTGCTCGCTATATAAACAGTTTTCACTCCCTGGTTTGACCGAGGTTGTGCTGGTTGCAGGTGCTGTCCCCCCTGACGTCATCGGTCCTGGCTGAGAGGGCCATCAGGGTGGTGGATGACAAAGTGAGCGTGACGGAGCTGGGAGTGCAGTTGTTTTCTGGACTCTCTCTGTCCCTGCAGCTCAGCCCGGGGAGCAACAGGGCCGTAGTTGCCACGGCAACCACACGGGAGACGATCACGCAGCTCAAACAGGTAAGTAACTGGAAAATTGCATAAAAGTGTGACACACAGCGCAGCCGTGCGAGGTGGCACTTGTACTTGTTTTTATGCCTCTTAGTTATCGTCAGTCATTTTCAGCCCCGCCACATAACTTTAGAAGGACCGTCGACTGCCTGTTAAAAGCACGGGGGACAAGTGATAAACAAAAGCAGTTCAGCGTGTTGTTATAAAAGTCGTTTCCCTCTAAGTATCTCTTGATCTGAATGTGTTTCTATTTCAATACTGAAAAAGTCAAAAACACATCCATCATCCAAAGCAGACAAGCATTTCATTTATCTAAAGTTAACAACACTCATTTCAGCCATTCGATGGGAAGTACACAATAAAAACCTCCCATGACCCGTCACTGTAAACCTGTAGACACGTTTCCTCCAAATGCACAAACCCAGATACTGAATTCCGATTGCGATAGTCTGAGGAGGTGAAATTGCACAATCTGTCTTCTCTGTATTTAATATGTGTATTTATTTATTTATTGGCTTTTTAAATGAGTTTTTCTCCCTTTGTATTGAGTTCTGTTATTGAGTCCAGATATTAAAACATCCCCTTGGTCACTCTTCTTTAAAAGGGTAAGTATTTAACAAACAAGCCCCTGGCACTGACAATTTATTCCTCCTTTTTTATAAAGCTCATCACCCTGGAAAACCTCCCAGCCTAAAATAATGGTCAGAGATGCTTTGTGCTGTCAGCAAAAAAACACAATTAGTGATGCTCCTCTTTGATTTGCCCCCTTGTAAATTTAACATTGTACATTAGAACTGAGTATTGTCTCTTATTGTTTAAATATTGTATTTAGCACCAAATCATGAAGCCGAATGCCAACAGTGCAGGTGTTTACTTTTGTTTGTATTTTAATGTTGATGTATTTTGGATCCTAAATCAATACATACAAGAAATAGAGGTCCTGGATAGAAACTTTGTTCTTCACAGAGGGAAGTCAAAATTGTAGTTGTGTTGTTGGGGTGGACTTGACATTTGGACGGAGGTCAGGGGAGACGGGGGCGTCCCGACTGTATGAAGTAGTTCCAAGAGGACAGTCGAAAACCAGCCTTGTTTCTCTGATGGAGACTCGAAGGACATTTTTGCTGGAGATGTCTTTTGCACCATTATGGTTTTCAACCTCATAAAAAACAAGCGGAATGAAAAACCTTATGTGTATTGAACTATCCCACATCCATGTTTGCTCAAGTGACATTTAATTGTCCCCGCACAGGGAGCAGAGGCTGAACATGCTCCACTGCAAACAAGGATGATTCAGAAGCAGCTCTATTGGAAACATTCTGTGAATTAAAATGACTCTTTAAACCTGCTGGGTTCAAATTGTGCGTTTATAAATACGACCTCTGCAGAAACTAAGATGTAATGGGGCCTCTGCAGCGAGCGTTTGAATTAGAAGAATTTCCACGACGGAGCACATTTATGCAACAATGATAGACGACAGAGTGTAATGATGTTTATGTTTTTTCTCTTCTCCTCTCAGAATGTGAACTCATTGCCTTCACAGCTCCGAGTATCATCGGCGGTCGCCACGCTGTGTGAGAGAGCAGACGAGGCAGACAGGGCGCACAGATGATCATTTTAGAAAGCTCACTCGCACATTTAGCCGTGGCAGCTTGCCCATTTCGAAACCAGGCATGGGGCAGCAATTAGGCGGAACATAGCTGCTGGAATGACAGCTCACTTTACCTACAGCACGCCGCCGCTGTGGCTGCTCGGCCCCCCCGTCAATAACAAACTATTAGAACCATGCCAGTGCAAATGACCGAGTCAATAGTGTCTGTGATGGCAAGCTGTTGTTGCTCTGTGCTGCTCGGGGCGATAATGTATTCAAAGACAAAATATAGGTTAGGTCTGCGGTGACCCAGTGGCTGACAGTAACAGGAAATGGGTAATTGTGTATTGTTGGGATTGGATAATTCTCCAATTCTCCTGTTAACATGACCCTTATCATAGATTTCGCTGTTCCTGTTCAAAGGGCTTCTAATGTACGCTCTATATCCACTTTGGTGAAAGGATATTTCATACTGTGACTTCAGTGGGCTGTGATCTATGGTACAGCAGCACTCTAGTGAGGCTAATCGTAAAGAGATTAGCTAAGGCAATTTAGTGTTATTACCAATCATGGGCATATAGCTCTGAGTGAAGGCATGGGGCAAATATTGATTTGCTGAATGAGTTCTCATGTTCTTTCTTTCAGGAAGCGGTGGTGAGCTGCTGGGTTCAGTTCAGCGACGGCGCAGTCGCCCCCCTGGAGCTGTTTGACCGTAGCATCTACTCTCTGACAGTCACCACCCCAGACAACAGAGTGGCCACAGTACGCCGCACCCCGCTTTCATGGTTCGTGGTGGCCCAAGGTGAAGGCGAAAGTCGGGGGGCGCTGGTGAGGGTGGAGCTGAGGATCTGCGAGGAATGTCAGAAATCCAAGAGGAAGAGCAAGCTGGCGGTGGGCACCGGGCTCCTCAGGATCAACTTCCAGAGCAGCAGCAGCAGAGCAGGCGGAGGAGGTGGAGATAAAGAGGATGATGGTGGCGTATCAGAAGTGGTGGGAGATCTGAAATCGGTGACATCCCAGCGTTCTGTTACAGATATGGATAAGTGGTTGGTGAAAAGCATATTACCATGAGCAGCAGGACACCACCCAGGGAGAAACAACCACCTCAACCCCAGTTTCTACGAGATATGTGCAGCCACGTGTTGTGTGGATTGGAACAACAACCAGAGCTGCCAGAGGGACCCGTCTCCTGTCACTGCCACAACTGCCACCACAGCTTTGAGCACACCGGGCTTAAATACACCAGTGAGCACGGCCAAACCTGTAGCAACAACAGTGGGTGTTGCTATTAAAGGTGAAGGGCAGAGGAGAAGCTATGGCAACATGCTTGACAACCCAAATTCACCACCTAACAAAGACATTCCTAAAGCAGAAGAAATGCCCAAAAAAGAGCGTCCCAAACCGAAAACTCCCAAATAATCGAGAGCGACCTCATTCGGACATTCAGAGCCATGACGGACCTGGAAATCAGCATGTACTCCTTGGTGGGGTTGTCCTGTATCGCTATCCTGGCTTTTATTGTCAACTGTGCTTCATACAGCCTCTGCTTCCGTAAACACAAGACCCCCATACAGGCAGGCCCGGCCCCCAACGGGGACCCGAAGGACCACAAGCACGACTGGGTGTGGCTGGGGACCAATAATCATAACACTCCAGTCCCGGGTGGTGTCCCAGCTCAGGTGTCGACGCTGAAACGTGAGGCCCACCGCCCTCTGGAGTCCCGTCATTCCAAAGACTCCATGGGCCACCGCACCATGGAGAGCACCCTGCCCACCATCAGCGTTCCCCCCGCCGTCCCCGAACGAACGGCCACCCTGGGCCGCAGCAGGACCACCTCCCAGCAGCAGCAGTTCCAGGGAACGATAATCGACCCCATGGCAAACCGTTCGGCGACGTTGTTGGCCCGGCCGCACCGCAACGAGCAGCTTCATTCCCCCACCAGTAAGAGGAACCAGGTCCAGTTCACCACCTTCACCACGCTGGACATCAAGCACTTGGCTGCGCTGAAGAAAAACGGCGTGGACTTTAACTGGGCCAACGGGCAAACGCAGCAGCACCTGATCCCCGCAGAGCCTCAGGCTCCTTTACCTGACATTCCATGGCCGGTCGTCAAACCCCTGGGAGCGCACCAGTGAGTGTGTGGTGTGTGTGTGTGGTGTGCGTGTGGTGTGTGTGAGAGAGGATGAATGTGGAAGAGAAAGAGAAACACAGCATATTCTGGTGTATAATCTCCAACAGAAACGAAGCAAACTTTTCCTGTTTTGGAAGAAAGATCAGTCACTTTGTATTTATTGAAATTACATAGAGAACATTTTATATATAATAAACTGTGCACAGTAAACGCCTGTAAATACATTATGCACTGTTGTATCCATGTAGACCTACAGAAGAGATACTGTGTGAGATGAATTCCTGTAAATACACATACAATATATCTATAATATTACTTATTTCTACATTTCTAACTCAAAATAAATGAACTTTTATCTCCTTTTACTTTTATACAAGTCTTTTGTCCCAGTAGAAAAGGTTCCAGACATTGCTAGTTGTCAGGGTAAATGCAGTATACGGGAGGGATTATTTCTTGTGAGTAATTCTATTCTTTTCCAGCCTTTTCTACTTTTTTTTTTCTGGGATTCCTCCGAGAATAATACCTGAATATTTGTGAGAGAATATGCAACATTTATCAAATTATTTTCAGCAATCTGTCATTGCAGGCTTCACTGGGCTCGGATACTTATTCAAATCAAATGCATGCTATGCAAATATAGTCTGTGTCGACTTAAATGTGGACACAGTTCCTGAATTCTTTTGGAAAGTTACCTTGGGCTTCGGGCTTTTCCCCCGGGGACCCTGTTTCTACAATTTGTAAAAATGTCTAATCTCGGTCTCCTGAGTCAGAGCAATACATATTTAACTGTGAGATTTTTCACGTGTAAATGAAAAATGACGATGCCTTCTTCTGTGTAACAACCTTTTCTTTTTAAACCAAAATGTGATGTGTTATTTCCTATGAGATCCTATAATAAAGAACAAACATAGACATTTGTTATAGTTCTAATTCAGTTTGATTCATTTATTGTTTTGAAAGCAGTGAAGGATCACTCACGGTGAATGGTTCGGATTAAAGGCTAAAGCTCTGCCGTGACTCAGTGGGATTTAATTATGTTTAATCACTATTGAATGTGATTTAAATCTGATGTCATCATTCAACAGAAATGTCATTTTGACAGCGTATTTGATGTGTCTGCCTGGGACTCGGTGACACTACACAAAATAACTTTTCCCCAGAGAGACAGAGATGAGAAAAGAGGAAGTAATCCTTGTTTTGTGTGTTTTTCGACAGCCCCCATAAAGAATTACAGGTATTTTATCAATGGCGGAGGCTTGCATGTGAAAACTCACAGCTCATTTGTCCCTTTCTCTCCCTCCCTGTGTGTCTCGGAGGTGACCACAGCCAAAATGACGTTCCAGGAGCTGCGGTGCATACACAGCATCCCGAGCTTAACAGAAGCCCTGACAATCGGATGCCCCTGCACCTCAGGGGTCGGCGCTCCGTGGATATGACAGCACACATCACCGCTCCCTGCTGCACAACAGCATCGGCTGGATTTGGAGTGTTGATAAAAGCAATTTTAATAACTTTCTCCCAAATTCTCTGCCGTTTTTTTTTTTTTAGTTGTATGTGTATAAACTCTCTCCCCTTTCCAGTCGATTTATCTGTCCGGCAGCGGTGAGGGAAGTAAGTAAACAAACTCGCCGCGGAGATAAGCGGTGATTCAAAGCCGTCTCTGCGGCGCATCGTGCGCCAGCATCTTTTGATTGTGGAGCTGTTGTATCATACAGGATGCAGAACTCAAAAGTAGAGAAACAGAAATGATTAAGATACCAACACAGTTTTTCACAACTACAACGCAGTAACCGAAATCTCAGTGGGCTTTTCTACTGAAAATGTTTTTTAAAAGTTATCCCTTAGTCTCTCACATGAAAATCCTCATCAACAGTCTACGCTTTCAACACAGTTAAGTAAAAGCTTCGGCTGCAATAGGAATTCGTCTTGGGTGGTTGGGAAACAGCTTGATAAAAAATCTGATTTCTATTACATTGTTTGGGAAATAATTCACTGAGACAAGTGGCGTAGCAGCAATACTCTGTGGGTTTGTCTTCCAAACAACAAGACGGGAGCCGAGTCAGTATCATTACAGCGGGATATCTAATCTGGAGCATCAGCTTCCCTATTGACAGATTCAAGGGATTGGGGTCATTGTGTTGGAGGATTAGTGTGCATTAGTGGACCCTCTCCATGGCACACTCCTGATGATGTAGGCCAGAAGAGACAAGGTCACTCACTGTATATTCACGGGGCCACGTTTCCCACAGGTTGGACACGTGCTCGCGGATGATGAGAGCTGATTGTGGGAAGGCGTATATATATATATACAGCTATTGTGACGTGTGCTGAATGGAACAGATGTTAAAAGTGCATTAACTCAAAAGAAGACGTGAATACATCAGATGGAAAAGGGGAAAAGATGGAAGTGGTGACTCACACGTCGCAGGTGGAGGGGATCTCAGACTGTATGGCAGCTCATTAAGACCCGAGCACCTCGTGCCTCCCTGCGACACTCGTTGCTGTCAGTGGCTGTCTGCACGGTGTCAGCGCTCGCTGTGCGTCATATGATAATGTCACCAATTTTACAAAGAAAGGAACAAAAGACAGGAGGGACGTTGTTTGTGTTAATGAGACAGGTTGAGGAAAATGGTTTTCGTGAGAGCACAGGAAAGAAGGAGGCTAATTGACAAAGGAGAGACGGGATGAAGCAGAGTAAATGAGTAAACGTCACCATGGTTGTTTTTTGCTTACCCACTAATGGAGACGATATACAACACTCACTGTTTATAAGAGTGCAAATGGGAGGGGAGGGGGAGTGAGGAAGAAAACGAGGGAGCTCCGGAGACAGACTGGGGCGCAGGAAGACGGGATGAGTCATCGCCACACGACTGCCTGCTCCTCAGAAAGGGTTTGAATTTTTAAATGATCCCAATTACAATCTTCTTTTTGTGCCGCTCGGTGAAGGAATTGTACAGAAAAATAGATATTTCTCAGTCAATTTTCTTGCAAAGGCACTTTGTAACTCTCGGACCTCAGATCCCTGTGAGGTTTTGCCAAAAGTAATATGAGCCTTAAGATCCTGTGAGCATTTATGAATTGGCTCTCACTGCAATCGTACCTTTTGAGCCACGGTAATGAAGTAACAGACTGGACACAACCTCCTCGATATTTATTTAGTTTTTAAAGAAACTCCCGACTCAATGTTTGCCAACATAAAGTGCGCATGAAAGAATATAGGCAGTGACGGTTACATGTATTTTCATAGGCGGCATAAATAAGCATTTTAACTAAATGCTAACGTTGGCAGGCTACCATGGTCACAATGAACATACTCCTGTAATATATTCAAGGTAAGAAAGTACAGCAGAGACAATTAGTTCTGGGATTTTCAACTGAATCAAAAATGAGGGGTTTTATTAAGTTATTACAGTTCAACAATATAAACGCTCGTACAAATTCTGTATCCCTATTGATGAAGCAGATGGAGCAGTTTCTCCTTTTAGAAAAGTGGACTACAGTAAGGCCTCCAAACCAGTTGTGGCTGAGGGGGTAGAGCGGTGGTCCTCCAGCTAGAAGGTCGGCGGCTCGAATACCAGACCTGAGTCTGTGCTCGGAGCAAACAAACACTAGACACAGTGTTTCAAGGCCGGCAGCTCGTAATATCCTGTTCACAGTAATAACTGCAAACAGAACTTATAGTCCCAGTTTGTATGGACGTATCTCCTCCTGTGCATGTGCCCAGTGTTCTGTTGTAGGTTGGAGACTACGTAAGCTTTTATTCTGCAGATGCATCGAGGAAACATCCTTGTATTCTTTTTATAGCACACATATTTATAGGAGAAGGTGAAAGAGATTCTTAATGGTTTAAAAGGTTTTGAACAACAACAACAAACCTCTCATTACATCCACTGTTTCAGGAGCATAATCATCCGTCGGCTGTAAACACACATTCATTTATGTTTTGGCAATTTTCTCTCAATATAACTCTCTCGCTTGTTCATTATTGCCCTAACTGTAATGTGTGTGCCAAACACTCCTGCAGCCGTTTTAATTGATGACAAATAAGGTTGAGGAAACCATTGACACAAATTGTTATCTAACCAAGTCACTGAAATAAAATTATTATTATATGAGTGAAGGAATATCATTTGCAAAATAAAAATAATAAAAAACAGATATGAATCTACCAGGAACTTAACATTAGATTACACAGCTGTGACGGGCGGATTAAAAACAGTCCACGTGAATGAGGAGCACTGCATTTAGAGTAATCCTGCCGCCGCAGATGTCGGGAGTCTTTCACGCATCTCGGCAGAGTCGTTGTCTTTCACCTCCAGCACCTGGCTCCTGGAATCTGATGTATTTCCTCCAGGTTTCTAATGTGTCGCGCACAACTACACCCAGTTTGGGAGAGGCGGGACGTTTTATGGCCTCCCGTTTAGAAAACAGGTTGGTTAATCGCTGTTCGGGCCTTTTCTATGTGTTGCATACGGCAAAGTTGCAACTAAAATTTTTTTAAAAAGCACAAAAATTATACAGCATTGGTACCTTCAAGTAAAAGCGAAATGATGTGACCGCATTGCAAGTCAGACGCACCATGGCGACATTAAAGGTGTTTGTAATGGAATAGTTGTATTCATCCCTGAGACGGCTGCAGGCGCCCGACTGGCTTAGCAGTTACTTTTCCACCTCATTTCACATCTGAAGAGCAGCGTGTGTGCATGTGTGTGTGTGTGTGAGTAACATACACATACACATGCTCGTACGCACAAAGTAAGCCCGTGCCAGACTGTGTGTGTCTGTGCATGTGCGGGTTAAGGATGAAGGGAAACGAGATAGAACTCGTCCGTCAGTCGCATCAGAAGTAAGGAAAAACATACTTCAGGTTGCCGGTTCGGATCCGGAAGAGTTACAGATGCTGGAAATGTTTCATTTTGCTCGGCACGTAAACATTTTGGAGCCACAGCGAGCGTCTCATCTTCAATACGCCCCTTTGTTTTGGAAACGTAGTCTCTTCTTACATGGTAAACAGTTCCCTATCCATTTAATTCTTGACAAGCATTACTCTGCTCGATCCGCTCTCTGCCTCTCTGCCTGGATTCCTGTCTGGATTCACACTTTTTACACATATGCTACATTCATCTTTGCCCACAGGCCTTAAACAATGACTGCCTGTCTCGCTGTTCCTCCTCACGCCCGTTCCTCCCGTCTCACCTGTCACTCTCACTGTATCCCCTTGATAGTTTTTTATTTTATTTTGCCGACTCTGCGTTTTCCTCTGTCTCTGGAATGTTTCAGTGTCAGACACAAGGTGACACTAGAGGAACGACAGGATTTAGGATTCATTCAGAACTGGATCTTTACTGGATTTGCTGCTTATTTCTTCAAGTTTTCTTGCAGGGAAGTCATTTTGCTGCGAATTGCTGCAGAATTTTAGTGGAAGAGTAGAAGTTCATGACAAAATCCCAAAGTTTTGGACCAAGGGGTCTGAACTAGGAAGTGAGTTTAACAAATTTTAGTTTAGTTTAGTTAGTATAACCTATATTCTGAAGCTGGTTTTCAACTGACAATTTTTTCATCCAGCTCGGAGCACGTTCATGTGACCGAGGAGCAATCGTTAATTATGAGTGACATCGTCAGAAGCTTGAATAAAGTGGATAGAAATGATTGATATGAATTTTGATCTTTAAACTATGAGGCTTAAGATAAACTGTAAACAAGCGGAAGAATTTTACAAGGTTAGGGATTTTTCTTTTTCCTCTTTTGTCCCTTTCAGGATCCTGTAGACCGATGATTATCTGATTGGTCAGTAGTTCGGTTGTTGACAGGCTTTTTATCTCTTATCTCGGACATGCACCTCAGGGCCCAGTCACACATTCACAGTTGTATCAGGAGCGAACCCTCTTTAAACCAAACCCACGATATTAGCTTCGGATTCTGCGAAACGTGTGCTTCTGACCGGGCCCTCATGCTGCAGGTTAGTGGTTCTTCATAAGTTACCATGGTGATTTACCCGGTTAGGAAGGTGAACCAGCTTTTGAGGACTGAAAATCCTGAAGTTACCTTGATAACCGCGAATCCTGCTTTGTAGCGCAGGCCTCTGGTGACCGTGACGACCATGTGCTCCACGTGATTTACATATAAACCACTTTGCGGATTTGTGGAAGCGTCCACATTCCACTCCTTTATTATTTATTATTCATTTCCCCTTCGATTCGTCACCTCTCACTATTCATTACTTTATTCACTAAACGCCGCCCACCTCCCCCAACGCACTAAAAATGACAACACGTGTTTAAAAAAGGTTAAAAGCGCCCACGCCAGGAGAATCTGTGTATTTATGTGTGAATATAATTTACTCTGTTCCCCTGCTCACTTCCTTAATTCTATTTTTATAAAATCTCATTGCCAGCTTTATATAAATCTGCATGTTTTTTTTTAATTCCCCTGTTTATAATTTGCAGTCGTGTTGCAGTCTGATGCTGCAGGTGAAATGCAGGTGCATTGCTGGTTTTGGATTCATCCATTTCAGGTCAGTAGACAGCACGTCTCCCTTGTGGCCTGAGCACATGCGCTCTGAGGTCGCTCTGAAATAGATAGAAACTTTCGTTGGGCTCTGACTTGAGATCAGAGCCTATTGGTGCCCAATTATTAATCTTCTTCCGATGTTTTCATATGAAACGTCTGCTGTTCGATGTAAGTTGGCTGTTTTTACGTCAGACTAAAAGGAAGCGTTGAATACATTGTATTAGTCTTTATTCTGAGCTTGATGTGCACCACTAACAAGGAGGCACGAATGCACAACATTGAATTTCAGATGTATCGCTCTGTCTCTGTCTCTCTCTCTCTCTCGCTGTTGTTTTATCTGCGTCACTTACTCTCGCTCACATTCAGCTGCAGGCCACTATGTTAATTGTGCCACGGTGCTAAACTTGTCTTATCCAGGACAAGAGGAAATGGTGATTCTATAGATAAAACCAATTCAGCAGAGGTTTTCTTTATTTCCACTGCATCAACAGAATGGAGATACAGGGGAAAAGGCCACATGTCAGGACTGCAGCTGAAGCCCAGTGAGTCCATGCTGCTGTAGGAACAGTTAGACTTTGTAGGGTTGTGGACAACTTTGTGCTTCTGTTTGTGTCGTATCAGATGAAAGTGTTGACGCATAATCGCAGATTTTCTTCAAAACTTCATCAATATCATTAATGAGTCTGCCAAACAAGCTCCTCTTTTTCAGCCCTTGATATTATTTCATTTTTACAGCCTGAAAAAAGTGACTTGGAGTTTCTGAATCACCAATGGACAGAGATATATTATTAGCTTCCTTCAAAATAAAGCTTGCACGTTCTTAAATTTGACCAAATTCTAGTTTTTATTATAGTAAGATGTGGTATTTTTTCCCACTATTTTACTTACTCTTTTAGGATGGTGTTGCCAAATAGCTTTGTTTTGAGAAGTGAAATAGGAACAAATATATTTCTATCTATTACTATTTTGAAGGCAACAGTGTCCTGACTCTCCTGCCACTTCCTGTCTTACTTTGCTACTCACCTTCATTTCTCACTTCCTGTCTTTGTCGGTTTTCCCTCCATTTGTTTCACCTGTGTCTCGTTAACTTTGTGTATTTTGTCTTTGGTTCTGGTCCAGTTGGTCTGGTCCAGTTTCCTTGTCAGTGCTCCAGCCTTTGCCCAGTGACTTCTTTACTGGTTTTGGATACTGCTGCCATCCTTCCTGCTTCCTGCTACTTCCTGCTTCCTGCTACTTGTAAGTCAAACCAAAGACATTTGATCTTTCCTCATGTTGCATCTGAATTTGGCTCCACACCATTTTCCTTGATGTTATAAATGGGGCACGGTAACTATTATATTTGATCTGGTGTAGCTATTAGACAGCAGAAAAACATGAATTTCAGTTAGTTTGTTTACCTCAGTATCTCCATGATTGTCAAATTCCTGTGGTGTGTAAATGGTAAAACAAAATTAGTATAATTACAGTGTGCGCATTGGAATTCAGGGCTTTTAGATGGGAACAGTTTTCTGTGGTATTAAAAACAAGCGACACATTTTTATTTCCAGAACCTCTGGTCTAAATGGGAACAAGTGGTTTCCTGAATGATCCCCTCAAGCTCCAGTGGGTGTGTTATCTGTATTTCCACATTAAATATTGAAGGAGTTTGTACATGTTAAAAATGTGCATGTGAAAGAAAGTTGCCTCAAGAAAGTTTTCTGTAATGCACATTATTGGAGAACAAAATGTAACCATGTATTGAACAAAGCACACATGCAAGTCTTTTTCTATGATTAAGTAAAGAATACAGCATAATTTAGTAAAAGGCACCAGACTGAAAACTTGTGTTTCTTTGTTCTAATCAATATTTCAGAGGCTGAAACGCGCATAAGTAAAGATGAGGGGAAAAAGCTGCTTCTTCATTATGGATTTTGTTTTTAGTTATTTATTTATTTTTGTCCCTGGGAATGAAACGATGCCTGTAATTAGGTCTATTTGTCTTTAGAGGGAACATGAAAGGACAATAGATTAATGTGAGTTTGTATTTGCAAACTTGTACTTTACTGGCCGTGCACCATCGGGCCACTGGTTGAATCAGACGGTCAGATCAGTCACTTTGTTGCTAATCTGTAAAATTCAAGGGTGCTGGTAAAACAAAGAAGCTATTTAAAGAAGAGTTTACTCATGTTCAATTCAACTCTATTTCAATTATGCCAAATCAATAAAACGGGCTATTTCATGGCGCTTTTTATCTTCAGCAGGTCTTCACCGTACCAAGGGTGAATCCAGGGGCGGGGCAAGGGGGGGCACTGGCCCTAGCTGAAATCCTATCGGCCCCCGAAGTGCCCTCTATTTATTAGAAAAATAATCAGCTTTAGATCGCACAATAAACAAGGAACGATTGTGCACTCACTGAATTAGGTGTTGTGCATGGATGTTTGACATGTAATTTGGCCCTTTTATGTAAATTGTGGCCCCTTTATGGCCCCAGATTTAGAACAATGCATCAAACTCTTTACAGTTTTACTCCCACAGACCCAACACTGCCCCACGAGGGAGCACTTTGCAACAGTGGCAGGGGAAAAAAGCTCCTTTAACCCCAGGCGTCTATCTGACAGTATCTGTTATCAGTGCGTCATCGTACTAATCACCAGAACTGATGGCTGCACTGTCCACATCAGCTTTGAGATCACAATCGAAAAGACTTGTCATTTCCAGCCATGGGACTTTGATTGTCATCCTCACTACATGTCTAAAACCGTGGCGGATCGCTTTTGCTGATCAAGCAGCGGCGTGTGGGGGTGCACCCAGCAGGTGGTTGACTTCCCCATCTTTCTGATGTCTCTACACCCAGAGGACGTCAGGGGGCCGGGTGTGTCTCTATCAAATGTCGCTGCCCGGGATTCGGCGGCACGGAGACGTAATTACATTGTGTTGCATGAAAAATGAAATTGGTGAGACAGACAGACAGAGAGGGAGAGAGGGAGGAGGAGAGTCGAGAGTCGAGAGCGAGAAATGGAAAGTTATTACTTTTGCAGTGACGAGTCGCAGACAGGGACGGCGGGGCCCAGTGTCTTCATGTCAATTGCAGATGTGAGGATCATTTATTCATGAGTCTACGTCTCTAAAGCTTATCGACGAGCTGAGGTGTTTGTTGTGTTCGCCTCAGGTCTGAATGTTGGTTAAATTGCTCCTGAGTAATGTCTCTTCTGCCAATGTCTCAGGTGGACTGGTCCTGAAAGGTCAGCGTTGGGGAAAGGTCCCAAAGAGGTAACTAAAAAGTACACAAATATATCTGATCTCTCACTTGTGTCATGATTCTGCTTCTGTCCGGAGGCTGATTTTTGTGGATCTTTAGTAAAGTATATGGACCTTGACGATGTTCTCCTCATGGGCTATATATAATATACTAATATAATAGTTATTCCTCCTCTATCAATCATATCCTATCTGCTCTGTAAATAACATTTGCTGTATAAACCAAAAGGGAAAATATACAGTATAGTTTCTTCTTTCCTAAACTGACTAAATCTAAATGTGTCTATCATTTCTGATACACGAAGGAAATGATTGAATGTGATTTCAAATGCACATTGCAGTTTGTTTCTACCTGGAACTACTCAGTAGTAAATGTCACTGTTTAGTGCTGGTTCATGCAGATTTCAGTAGAGTAGCATCCCATGATTTGATATAATTGACTTTTCTAGCAGATTTCAACTTAAGTTTAACCTAAATTCAATTTAAATGAATGTATTAGAAGTTCTGACCTTCCCCATCTGCTCATGTGGAACCGTGAACAGCTCGGCTTGTTCGGCTCAGTGAAAGAGAAACAACCATCTGTAATGTGTTAAAACTCTGTGACCTCAAATGGCTTCTTACCTGTAGTGACTAAAGGAAAATACTTCTGGAATGTATAACTGTTAAATCAGCACTGTTTCCTGTGCGAGATAAGACTATTCTTAGTATTGTATCATTAGGAGTTGACAGTGTCTCAACTTTAACTTTCTTCTTGTCTGCGGTTCACCTTGTTTTAGTCAGAACTTGTATCTGGGCTGTAAAGTCTCTCTTTATGAATCGGTGTGGAAGTTACCAGGGTTATGTACGTTCTTTTAATCCTCCACGATTCATAATGAAACATGACATGTGGGAGCAGCTTGTCTTTGGGATGGTTGTTTAAAATAATGCTGACTTCAGTCATGTTGCCGCTCTGCTGCTTTCACAGGGTTTTTTAAATCTATTTTAAAGCTGAAAACTGGAGGTTCACATGTGGAGATCAAACCGTTGAGAACTCGGAACACAGTTGGGGTTTTAATTGCAGCTCATCTTCGGTATTTCAATCGTTTCTCTGCAGCAACGATTTGATGTAATTCATCATATCTGTGCTAATTGAGCTGATTGTGCACTGGTGGCATGATTTTAAAATGTTGAGATGGGTTTCATGTCTGATTTCACTGGTTTCAATTAAAATCCACACAGCTGGGTTTGTCCCAGTGGAGCAGGATGGATCAAAATCAGCCAAATGCCCCAAATCTATATGTGAATGTATAGATCAGGGTATTTCTTTATAATAAAACTCAGTATTCTCAGATTATTTTGCTACCACTGAGTAGAGAGATGTAGATATTACTGTGAAACAAGCTTGTGAATTTGATTAGCACTGTTTTTGTGTTTGCAGTGTCTGGTGACTCAGAAGTGCTGAATCACTTCTTCAGGTGCGTGATCATTATTCTCACATCCTGGAGGGAACAGCAAGATGAGGCTCCACCTATTTGCACCCTGGCTGACGTAAGTGACAATAATTTGCATTTGTCTCATCCGTCTCAAAAACTAGTAAAAAAGAAAAGAGAACTTCCTCAGGGCCACTTAGATTCCTGTTGTGATTAATGTGACACTATTTGTGTGTCTGTGCAATTGTGTCTTTAGTTTAGTTTGTCTTATTGCCGTATACCAGAGATTTCCAGAAAGGGGGGGCTCTGGCATTCAGGTGATTCCATATCAAGATTTACCCAAACTACACATCTGACATACTGTAAATACATTTTCCTGCAGCTTTATAAATAAACTTTCCTTTATTCTAATCCATCTCATTTTATTATACTTTGATTAAAGTCCCCGACGAGTGAACACATTCTGCTTGATTGACGTCTCACTCCCTCTCCTGTTGCACGCGTGATGTCTTTCAATAGTTTTAGTTGAATTTTATTCAGCTCTCAGCTTTTGTTCCAGCAGAGTGACTGAACACACCTGTGTGGCTGTGCACAGTCTGTGAATAGTATTTTTATGAAACAAACTTTTATGTGTAAAAGCACAAAGACTTTGTGCAGGTTTATTATTGCTTATTCCACAGCCCACAGCCCATGGTACATTTGGACTTGCGCTGCTTACCTCCTTCCTGAGGGATCTGGTCAGCTTAAGATCCCTGTGAAAGTTAAGCTAGTTCTTTCTCACACAAACTTTATTGTTTTGTGAAGAAACAGGCTTCTTACCAGCTGGCACAGGCCTTTATTTATCTGTCAGCTCGCCGCCTGTGAAACATAACCAGATGTTTGTCTTGTAAGTAGAAAGAGACATTTTGGCAGTGGTGGTGTTGCTAGGTAGCCACCAGTGCAACTGCAGATGTTTCCTCACCTGTAAAAGCAAACTCGTGAACAACTTCCCCTTTTATCTGCAGAATGCACAACTGGGTGAATAGAAATAAGTAACAGTAAGAGATGGACATGAATGAATGTTTTCGGGATAAGATTGTCCAATTTTTTTATCATGGCCTTTCAGCTACAGGACTTTATGACGCCTGCAGTTTTTTTTCCCCCTTTTTTTTTTACTCTGGGAACATCACAAGCAGTTGTCCACAATTCATTTATACATCTTAATATATTGGAGTCACCATAAAGTTGTTGTTGATTTCACCTACACATGATTGTGTGTGTGTGTATATTTATGGAAATAGCTTTGTCCCCATTATGGGTTTACTCAGCTCAACTCTGATAAGAACCCAAGTGCAGATAAACACAATAGACTTTACAGCACAGTTAACGTGGGACATGGACGAGGCGGATTCGGCAGCCAGGAGAAACTACCACCGAGTGTAACCTTCAAACAGTTGAAATCAAGAATAAGGGTGAATCACTGTCTGGAGCTTTCTGCCTGGAGCTGGTGTTGGTGCAGACAGGAACTGGTACCTTGGACAGCTCCCTTCCTGCTGACGGCAGCGAGATCCGAACCTTGTACCTGTTTTACACTCGGCGTTACAACACAGTCTGTGTCCGGAGACGCGATCTGGATGAGGAAGAACACGTGTTAATGTCGGCTGTAAATGTATGCAGGAGACGCTGGGATCGGAATGTGATTTCAGCAGCAGTTTCACAAGTGGAGGCGGTCGGGCTCGTAATGTGATCAGATGTCCGCCACAGGAGCCGGGGGAATCTTTCCCTTCACCACCATCCTCTCTCTCCATGGGATTATCAGTAAGCCAGCTTGCACCGTAGCAGGGACCTATGCCTTACATGTAGTGCCAAAGACCATGCACAGGAGTCCGTTGTACTTTGACATGAGGTCTTTAGCAACAATATAAACACCAAAACTACCCATTTTATGACTGGATTGGTATACTACAATTTAGGTGGTTTGACAACTGCCAGTTGGTTGTAAAGTCGTGATGTTTGATCTGTTTCCGGGTCCGAACTCTGGTAATTCCAAGATGCTGCAGTGCTGTGTCCCTTGCTATAATATCTCAGATGGTGGAATAGATTAAATATGATGCCAAATAAAGTTAGTTTTTGCCATTTTAGACTGATCTGGGCAGCACAGAAGCAATAACTGTGCAGACCGCAGTGATGTTGATTAAATTAGTTGAGCCAAGTGTGCTTCATGCTCAGCTGGACAAAAAACCTTGAATGACTGAATAAACAAGAATGACCTTTTCTAGCCGAATTGATGCCTCACCAAGAAGTGATGGTGAATAAATTCACAGGTTCGGCCATTGTTGTGATTTGAAGATTTGGACCCAAATTTGTATATTAAATGTTGATGTCACAGTAAACGAGTTATCAAGTGGCACCATAATCAGCAGGTCAGCAAATTTCTCTTTCCCAAAACACAATCTTTTTAGTAAACAGACTCGGCGTGCACATGCATATCTTCCCCTCCTCCCTCGACTGGAATTTGATCTTTGTATTGCTGGATAAATTGTGTCTGGCACATCATACACTCGCGGCTTCAATTAGTGATTTATAAACAGAATTATATAGTTAATCATGTTGTCATATATCTTATTAAAAATTGACCATCGCCACTGTAGGCAATTAATAACTGGAAACGTTAAACTGGAAATCCGCCCAACTCTTGTGACAGCCAGGACAAACAGCAGAGTTATGTTTAGGTTCAAATTGTTCAGTCTATCACCTTAAGTACATTTGTGAGCATATTGTATAAATAGCTCTTAGGTGAGATGCACCCAGACACTCGTCTGAGCCGATGCAGGCACCAGAGACTTACAAGCTTTATATGGAAAACAGTTGACTCCCTACCAAATGAACAATGACAAAGTTGAAACAAATGTTTCTGCTCTTTGTCTTGTTTATTCATGCATGCAGGTCCCATGGTCTGTATCACGCAGGCCTAATCCTCCATCACAGCCTCCAAGCATCCTGCTGAGATCTCTGACCGACTTGACTTCGGCAGCCGAGCAGAGACGCTGGGGTGAGAGCAAACACCGCTGAAATAAGAAATGAGGGCGCACGTGCACATGCTGTCGTTCTCTACGTACAACCAGCACGACGTAACAAGGGAGGAAAAGAGGTGTAAAAGAGAAACCTGCCATTGTACTCTCCTGTCCGATTTCATTTCCTTGTGTGCCCCTGAAGTAACATCAACAGCTGGTTCTCTTTATCCCTCAATGCAACCGTGTACTGACAGTTTCTGAGCTCCGGCATCTGGATGGATGAAAGGAGGAGGGGAAGGAGAGGAAGAAGGAAGGATTTGCTCCCGTAATGGGTCTGTTGTGTCCCCACATGCTCCGCTCCGTCTCACCAGTGACTCGAAGAGGCATGTGTTGCGTTGGGAGACAGATGGTTTGAAGCAGATTTCTTTTGGAGCCAGGACGGAGACGGAGGGAGGTAGCGGGAGATGAATGAGAAAAGTGGGAGGACGGTGGGAGAGAATAGAGGGAAGTGAGCAGATTATGCTCTGGATACACAAGTCGCTGCTGGAAATCCTTTTTGATTTAAAAACATACAGCCGTTAAAGTAAATCTTATGTATGTCAGCCAGGATGAAGACTCAAGAACCTTGAATTGTTGAAAATGATTAACAATGGGTGTCTTCTTCCTATTTAAGGAGCTTTATGATAGGAAAGCTTAAAGTGTGCGTGACCTCTTTATAAAGGAACATTTGGGATTACCAAAATTGGCTGTATTAAATCCAGACTGTCAATCTGAACCCAAAACAAATGTCAACATGCATTCGCTATTCAAAGTTCGGACTCTTCGGACGCACACATTCACACAGCGCTCCTATATGAAGTGCTTTTTCTATCACACTGTCAGGGACAATTTGGGGTTCGGTATGTTGCCCAAGGGAAACTCAGAATGCAAATTGGAGGAGCAGAAGAACGAAGCCGATGAGATGAACAGTTCTCGAGAGCCACATACAGATTGGACAGTATCAGTGTTCAGAATATTGATGATGTGTGTTTATTTGTATAACTGCGTAACGGCTTCATTATTTGGCACAGTGTGACTGTACATTAAACTACACAGATGCCAGGATATAAATTTCCAGGTGGAAGTACATAATTGCCTGTGAGGAGCTGGGACTCTGACCTTTCCTGGCGTTAATATCCGAACTCATTCTGGCCATCCATTATAGTAATTTCATGTGGAAGGTGCTAACTGGTGCCAAGGTAAAACACTCCTCCTATATATAATCCGCTCTTGCTCCATTCTTGCCAGCGACACAGCCGGTTGTTACAGACCTCCAGAGTCCCGTAATTGCGCTCTCATTTGCTGCATAAGTAAGATGACATTTCTCTGCCGCCGCTTCCTCCCAGGCAGTTGGCGAAACGGCACCCGGAATTATTTCCACATTATAACACTTTTCTAATTGAGCTGCCATGTTCCTCTGGAAAACGTGTATCGCTGGCCGCCGTCTGCTGCAGAAGCACCACTGGACTGTGGGCCTTTTTTTTCCCGCAGGAGAGGTTAAACGTCTGTCTGCGATCTGCACTGCCGACTGTTAGAGGGTTAATTGAATCAGTAATCTGTTTACACTTTGCCCCCAATTACTGACTTAATCAAACGCTGAGTCACTGTGGACATCAGCTAGCACTCACACAGAAGCTGGGACTTATCGGACTCGAACCGCCCAAAATATTCGTATTCTTCCAGGATCTCTAACCTTAACATGTGGGAATATTTGAAATACCAGCTTACATGAATACTAGATGGCCTTTGTCAACATTGCAAAATTACTTTGGTTAGAAGAGGGGGGGGGGGGGGGGGGGGTCATAAAAGAGTGCAGGCGGCCTTGAAACTGCCGAGTGTGCAGTACAGTAAGCCGGGCTCACTGACAGAGAGGCAGAGGGAGCTTGACAGCATATGTCAGGGCAGCAAATAAATGTTTGAATGGGAGAGTGGGCCCATAGAAAAGAAGCGTGCACTTGTAGACAAGCCGACACCTCCCAGATAATGGACCTGCCAGAGCTTCTGCCACGTTACATCTCACCACAACACAAGACAATCACAGGGTAACAGATCGACCCGCGCATGCAGACAAGCGGTGCCACGCACAGGTACGCACACACGGGCTTGTACTGGTGTGTCACATGTATGCAGCCTGAAGATTTGAAGTTTTCTTCTAGTAGTGGATGTCAGAGAGGCGAGGGAGAGAGAAAGTGTGATAGGTGCATGTAGGTGTGTGCTGAGAATGCTTCATTGATTAGTGGCTGAGGCGAACGGCTCCAGTGGAAAAACCACCTCTCCTCTCCATGTCTCGGTAATCTCCCCTGTCCGCTCCAAGGAACGGGCTGTAATTTGATAAATCGCTGGGCTGAGATGAAGTGAAAACAGTCCTGACAGTGCGGGGGGCCTCCCATCCTCTGACAGCAATCATCGGATCCCTTTTTACAGCACATTAAATATAGAGGCCCTTTCTTTTGTGGCTTCACGTTAAGAGACATACCAACACTTTGTGTTCCCCTGGATTAAACAGCGAGAGGCCCTGCCTGTCACAACAGAAAGATTGGAAAAGTGTAGCCTTTCAGAAACCGGTTAAATTGGTCTGAAACGGTTCACAACAGTGATCTGCCACCTCGGAGCAGTAGTTTGGATTCTCTGTTTCTCTCGTCATCACAGTTCTGTTTTTATATTCCACTCTATCCCCTGTGTGCACCGGGGGTCGAGCGATGAAGGGGGAAACTTCATGTGTTTACAATGAGTGGACGGTATGGATAAATCCTGTATAACAGTGTAACTACCTCTGAAAGGAGGTTTTGTTTTGGCCCCTCTCGGTTTGTACTCAGATTACAAACTACTGGATGAATTACAAAACTTGTCAGAGGGATTTGGTTTGGGTTGGAAAGAAGCCATTCTATTTTGGTGTCGATCAGAAATGTTTTTCACTTCATTGCTGAAGGTGATTTATCACTTTCTCAAAGATTTAGATTATTAAAAAATAAGCATGTTTAAGGGACTGGTATTTATTAACCTGCAGTTTGGTTCAGATCCAAATAAAAATCTTGCTCTAGTCAATTTAGATGTGGTTTCATAAATGTTGGGCCTTGGAGATTTGCGCTCTACTGACTTTAATATTATAATATTCATATATTGTGATACAGCAGTTTATTGATAATTGGCCAACAAGTAACTTTTTTCTGATCCAGTAATTAATATGAAACAAACGCTGTTAGATGCACTAAAATCGTCCCTGATGGGTTTTTACACTTGGTACTGAAAAGAATAGCTATGGTGTAAAAATGCTTCTTCTCTGAAGCACAATGGTGCTTAATGCCAACATGTGTTCTCAAAACAATGCTACGATGCTAAATGTAGAAGTTGAGTCATTTCTGTCTCAGTTTGGGTTGTAAGTATCCTTATATTTGTTAATTAGCCGCAAGTACAAAGCTCAGCTGAGGGTGATGAGAATGTCAAGTTGAGCACGTAATTATTCAAAATCAAAGAACTTGACAAATTAACATTTTGGCGCACACACTCATCCTTGGGGGTGGGTTTTGAGTATTGAGGCATTTCACCTCAAGTGTTCAGCAATAATGTTTTTATAACTCACTCTTACATGAAGCTGTGAAAAGAAATCAATCAGACTTTTTGGACATTTTTGGAATGAACTGATCAAAATACAGAATTTCAATGTTTGTTTCAGAAGATGTTAAATAGACATGTTCCTGTAAGAGAAAAATGTTTTTATCTGAAGCATCATGTTTGAAATTCAAGTCTAAACGTGGTTGTTGTGTGTGTGGTGTGGTGGTGTGTGTGTGTGTGTGTGTGTTGTGTGGTGTGTGTGGTGTGGTGGGTGGTGTGGTGTGTGTGTCTCTCTCTCTCCTGCTGGCGTTGTTTATTCTGCACATTTCCCATCTTTTACTGGGAAAGCACAGGCCAATATTTTCCTGTCTATGACTACACACACACAAAAAAACACTGTCTACTCAGCGCATGAAAAATAGCAGTGACACACACACACACAATCTAAAAAAACACATTCGCTGTAAGCAGCTGATTTTATTTTTGGTACCTGCTGGCATTTGTATTTCATTGTTTTAACCTTAATTTATCCAGGGAAACACGACCACAAAGCTCCACGTAGAGTTTATTTGTTGTTGAATAAGAAGCAGATTTAGAGATATCGTGTATTTATTTAAATGACTAAACGGTAAAATGCAATCTGTGTTCCAGGGGTATTCTTGATTTACCCTGTCACAGCTTTTATGAAAACGTTTTACACAACATTTCTCAACAAACCACATTTCAAATTTTCCTGTCTACAAGTGCAGAACATTTTTCTCAAGTGGTAGCTGGAGGATAAACCCGAGCGAAGGTACTGGTGATGAAACTCAAAATGAACACAAGCCTCTCCTTCACCATCAAGTGCAAGTGCTCAAACGGTTTCTCAGAAAATGTAACGGAAAGCCTTGTTTCCCACAATGAAGTGCCGGCATTTAAAGGACTGAATCATCATTCACACTTTGAAGCTGATTTCTGCACCAATTACTCTTCATTGATCTGTGCGCTGGATGGGTGACGACCTTTTGTTAATTACAAACACTGGAGGCAGCATCAGCGGCAACTGCTCCGTCCGAAAACACCTATTTAATATTATGGTTATTTCTTCTTCTTGATTTAAGCAAATTTAGAAAATATACGTATTAATTTTAGATGTCAACAAATACATTTTGAATGGTCATGATTTAACATTTAACCAGTTTTGATTGTAATTCAAATGCCAGCTGTTGTTGCCTTCTCACTCTCAAGTGACTTTTCACGAGTGACAGGTTCGAGATATTGTTTTATAATGTTTTTGATATTTATAATATAGAAATGACTTTATGGTTTCATATTGTTTTTTAGACATTACAAATACTCACGTTGCCTTTACGACAAACTAAAACTTTATTTCAAAACATCTTCATATTCTGATATATCTTGAATGTAGTTTTGTTCAATTCATTATACCTTTAAATCAGGACAGGATACATTGATATAGTATCTAATATATCACGAGATAAATAATGTTGTAGATAATGAAACTGGCGTTATAGTTAGAACTACATTACGAGGTATGTTGCATTGCAGTGATGATATTTACAGATTTGTACTCCATGGTTGATTCTTATTTATTAGAAATATCCTCAACTTTGGATTTTTCCTTATAAAATATACTTGGAGACATTTTAATGAAAGTCATGACTAATAATAATCCCTGTCAATCTCAGGTGTTAAAAGATCTTTCCATATGCATTTATTATTACTGTAGATTGACAAATTAAAAAGGTTTGCATGTGTCTAGATTGACAAGTTTTTGCAGCTGTTCTTTCAATGAATTGTGTTAATACAGTGAAAGATCTGCCCTATACATATTCAGCGTGTTAACACTAATTTATTAACACGTGCAAGCGGCGGCTCTGTGTGTGTCTGTGTTCTTCGTTCCTGAACTTTCCCTCTCAACAAAACTTTTTCCAAAAGCAATTCTCTTAGCCTGGTCTGTCAGTGTGGCATTGTGTTGAAGAACAAAGAAACCGGAGAACAAGTCATCATTATCATTTCAGGAACCCAGAATACACAGTTCCCATAGGATGATGGGAGACCTAAAAACAAAAATACCATCAAAGCTAAAAATAAGCAAAAAAAATAATTAAATCCTAGAATAGGAGTGGTGCTCTGTCTTCAGTGAAAGGGGGGGTGCGTTAACAGCTACAGCCCGGTCTCTTAGATCGCTCAATAAGGCCGTCACCTCAGGGATTTTCAATAATCAACTACACATAGCTAAAATGCCATTTCCCTTAATGAACTGTCCATTGTTTTTCAAGGCTGCATCGAGTCTGGTATTGTGCAATTCTCTTGTAGGCCTGCTGATTATTTCAGGGTCGTGTGTAGACGAGGCGGGGGGTCAAAGGAATCTTTAAAAAAATAAATACAAATTCTCCACCGAGAGCAGTGATTCAATGTCGGCAGAATAAAGAAAACAATACCACATTCAAACCGGCTTCAATTGCACAAGGCTAACCCATAAATCACATTGACACGCATGCACACAAATGCATACACACACACATACATGCACACAAACAGACACACACTGTCTCTGTTCATTAGGGACATTAGAGCAAATTTCATTAATTTCCTGGAGACTTACTGCAGGACCCCTAACCCTCGTCTGTAAGGCTCAGGTCTGCTGCCTTCAGGTACCAAAAGAGATGCGTCCGTTTGGAACAATGCACCCATCGCTACCTGCACATCCTTTCATGTGTCCTTTGCTTGGGCATCGTTGTTAAATAATACATCCACCCGACCGCAGCGCAGACAACAACGAACACAACGATGGCGGAGGAGTTAGTGATAATGTTGAATGTCTCTTTCAGAAAGAACTGTTACTGCTCCCCTTGTTTCTTACCAAAAAGTTCCGCCATTGTTTACATTTCTTCCTCGTGTCTTATGGTTGTCTTGCTTGAACTATTGTCTACCCTCCCTCCCACGATTTCTAATGGTACTGCTCTGTTTTGTCTGTTGTCCAGTAAGCTTTCAGAAGACGTGCACAAATAACGAAGAGAGTACACACAGAAGGCTCCCTCCATTGCCGTACATGTATCTAATGCTGGGCATAAATGAGCCTTTACCCTCACTCTTTAAAGGTTCAGTGTGTAGAATTTAGTGACATCTAGTGGTGAAGTTGCATGTTGCAGCTGAATACCCCTCACCTCACCCTCCCCTTGCAAACATGAACGAGAACCTGTGGAAACCTTCAGTTGTCATAAAAACTCAAAAGGTGTTTAGTTTGTCCTGTCCGGGCTACTGTAAAATAACCTGGCAGCCTCCATAGAGAGGAGCCGCTCCAGATGTAAATATAAAGTATTTAAATACAAAAGGCCCATTCTAGGGTCAAGAAAACAATATCTCCACCCTCCAATAGGGAAGCATGCAGTAAGGCCAGCAGGAATTCACCCCGGCCAGTGAACAGTGTCCTCATACAATAGTAACTCTTACTCTTGCCTCTCATACCTTTTTAGACTATATCCAGGTCGTTTCCAAAATAAATGTTGGCTTTAAATAATGGACCATTGTGTTTGTGGACAACCTGCATGTGGTTCCCAGACCGCTCGGTGAATAATCGTTCTATAGTGCAAACCTTGCAGCAGAGGACTGGCTTCGGGTTGGAGGATAAGATGGTGCAGCACAAAACCCTGGATGGTCTTTTGTCTGTAATCACACGTCGTCATTTTCTCATCAGTGCGTGAGTCACTGCAGTTTTGTCAGTGGTGACAGAGAGAGTGTGGAAATATGGGATTGGTGCTCTCTCCAACTTGCATGTGGAAGAAAGTGAGAAGCAAAGTCGACGCTTGTGTTGAGGATTGTTGGCATGGCAACGATATGAAAATGTGTGAAATAATTAGAGGCATATTGGCAGAGTGAATGTCAGTGGGTTAGTTTTCTTGTGAAGGTGACAGGGGTTCTGCTCCATTACACCGGAGAGGAGCTGTCAGATAGTGAGCTCGACTGCAGACCCAGACATCCCTGTGTCAGCAAGAAGAGGAGCTGGCAGTTCAGTGTCGAGGACACGGGGACAAGTGGAGGAGATTTAACACCGAGGAGTGAGCGGCAGCTGGAGCAGTGCCTCTCGGGTATCAGGGAGGGTTGAGCAGAGTTGGGTGTTTGTGGTCCACTGCGACGGGGATAAGGAGTTCAAATTGTTGGGAAGGAATTACAGAAGCAACACAAGCTTTAATTTAAGCATTCGAGCTGGACAAAGACACCGTGATCCCCTCACACCATTACTGGCTTCTTTACTGACTTACTGTCATATTCAGGATTGATTTTTAAGAGTGCATTGCTGGTTTCTACGATTTTTAATGGGCTGGCATGACTTTTTTTAGTTGCACCTTCAGACTCCAACTAATCTCTGCAACAGTTTACCTATTCTTATCACAACAGCTCAGACCATTTTCCATTTCTTCTTAGTAGCTTTCAATTCAAATTGAGCATGAGACCTTGATTTCATCAGCGACTGTGGAATATTTTAATCCTCAAATATCTATCATGTTAGCAATTTCTTGTTCTTAGTATTTTCTATTTGTACTTTTTATATATAATCATTATTTGATGTTCAGCCCTTTCGACAGTTGTGGTTTTTTTTTTTAAACGTGCTATTTACATAACCTTTGACTGGACCAGGTTTTGACATTAAAGCCTTAAAGTTCTTACAAGGATCAGTAAATGATCCAGACGGGGGTGATGCAGCAACAGTTGACAGGAAAATGGAATCGTTTCTGACGGCCTGTAGACGTCAGGAGAGGGTGAACGCACACAAGCTGTGAGGCTTCATCTGGAGAGAGGGAGAGAGAGGGAGGGAGAGAGAGAGAGAGAGAGAGAGAGAGGGAGAGAGAGAGAGGGAGAGAGAGAACAGTCTGTTGGAGAAGCAACAAGACGTAGTTAGAAAAGTGACAGTGCGGCCAGAGGCTCACTAATAACGTTGATGGAATTATCCGAGCCTCTCACCCTCTGCTTCAACTGTGTTGAGAAATTCAACTATGTCATTAATAATTGATGCCAGCAGAAGGCCACTCAGCACATTGGGGAATGTGTGGAATACATTAAAGACATTGTGATTTTAATAAGTACCATTAGTTTTTAACCATTAATAAAACATTGAACAATGTTTGAGTTATCGTGTGGCGACCACATCATTGCACTGTTGATTTGAAGCATAGTCTGTGCACAAAGATGGACGACATGGCTTCTCCCCAAAAGACAGAGCCAAAGTGTCTCGGCGCCACCTAGTGACTGGCTGCAGTATAGGTCGTATCCAGCGATGGGCAGCTCCATCTCCTGACCGGTTCTGACCAGACTCGCTCCAGATGGTGGAGGGAAACAGGCGCGTCGTCCGTCTTTATACACAGTCCATGATTTGGAAGAATGTGTTTTGTACACCTGCTGAAAAGTATTGACTTAGAAAAATACCTCTCCCGAGGCAGGTTTCAAACACATCACTCCTGCTGCGTTTCTTATTCATTCAATAAATGTTTGCAACCTTTAGATGTTCTCTGGTAACTCGGGAACATCTGCGGTGCACAGGTCCTCAGGGTCGCTTTCATTAGGGGGCAAATTATATCTGAGTAGATTCAGAGGTAAAGTAAGTGGGCAAGACAAATTGCATAGGAAATGCCACATTAACATGTAATAAGACTGAACTAAGTAATCTCTAATTAGGTTGCCCTTTTAGAAATGGGAGCATGTCTGTAATCCTGTGGAAAAGGACTAATTGTCTGAGTGGGTTACAAGCTTTCTAGGGCTCTGGCAGACTTGGCCTAGAACCTTTAACAGAAGATTATGATGCACAAATCATCCTCACACAGGTATTATTACACGGTGCTTAATGCAGACTATAAGAGTTTCTTATGCCTCCTTTTTAATGGATTTGTGAGTTACAATAACTCTAACTATAGGATATCCATCGTTATGGTTAAAACCAAATAATGAAAGACCTGAGTATTTTCTCCTTTACAGACGAGACCCACAACTCGCACGTTATGTCGGGTACTTAAATATCTGTGTTTTCAGGTCATCACCACTGTGGTTTGAGTTGCCTCGGCAAGTTTTGCATTTCACGTTAGAAATATTGCAGCAAGCGGCTCAAACTAAACTCAAAACCAACACAAACATTCGCTGACCCTGACTCCTTAATCTCTTTGCCATCTCTATTTTTCCATGCATTACTGCCACCCGCTGATCAAGTGCATGGACCCATGTTGGTCTGAACTCTCTCGTCCTCTCCATGCTCTGTTACCTCTCAGCCAGATGCATGTACTGAGATTTGGCACCAATTATTTTCATGTGAGTTGTTACTCTTGGTCGATACTTTTTAAAAGTACCAACTTTTGTCCCGACTCTTGTAACTACAGAAATATGTGAATATATCCAAGGTTTCAAATGGTGGAACGATCCGAGCACAGACGAGTTCTCTCTCCTGCTTCAGCTGGCAGCTGCACCGACTATCAACAACAGCAGGCACTTCATTTTGATATTTAATGAAGCCACTTGTCTGTGGGCTCACAAGAACCAGGGAGATGAGCAGAACTAGACGGAATTAAGGGAAAAATAAATCAGACGGATCAATGAATCACACGGCAGCGTGATGGAGAAGAGTCACCTTCAGTTTTAATTAGTCCAGCAGCCAATTTCAAAACAGAGATATAAAAGAATGGGCTTGACTAATACTGACATATGACAAAAGTAGTGAAGAGGTTGGATTTGGGCTCATTACACATCATTTGTGTTCATTCACTGACTAGAATGATCCAAAATGTAATTTACAGAAGTAATGTGTGTTTACTGATCTCTACCTCACTCAGGCCTCAGCTGTAAACTGGACATATTTTTATGGAACATTATCAATGAAGGGATTGAGTCATAATATTTGTGTGATTGTCTATTGATGCTCTTAATGGTGATCGCTGTTTCAATATTTAGTGTCACTTGTTTGGATTTGAATGTAAAAAGTGTACTTTTACTGAAGGATACAACATAATCAAAAGGGATCATATAAATAATGGCTTAAAGCTAAGAAGGGAAAATATTGAAACGAAACCAAAAACTCAGCTCCACAATGAATGAATTCAATTATACGAAACTGACCTGTCTCCAGAGGTATCGGTTAATCTATACACTTTCATTTCAGGTTCCAGATCAGACACACATGCCTCATCTTTAATAACATCATGCATGGATCTGCCTTCTGGAGACGAAACAAAACCCCAAACAAACATAACCAAACTGCACTTTTACAAAAATGTTACTGTACATATATTACCTCCAAATCAAACTCATTTATATACAATACAAAATTGCTTTTTTTTAACTCTTCTCCCCTATTGGGTCTATAATCGGCGACAGGTGGTACGGGGCATACAGCAACTTTAAAAAATAAAAGCAACAAAGCGCAAAAAATACAACAAATACAACATTAAAACATGATGATTAAAAAAATTAAAACTGGTGCATAGAAAAGGAAACTGAACCTCAATTAAAGACAAAGAACAAACATTAAGCAACAACTATCAAGTTCACATTTCCCCCTCTTCGTAACTCTGCTGTGGTGTCACGTCCGTTTCTTGACTGTTTCTGAGTAGCGTCATGGTAACAGCAGAGGCTGAACGCACCCCCCTGCTGTTCTGTCAAACGGCAGCCCGCTCGGTTCCCTGCAACCCCCAATTTGTCTTTCCTTTCCTCCCTCTGGCCCTCATCCCCTCCGTGTTCTGAAGGCATTCAGGTGAGTTTCTCTTTAGTTCATTGAAAGCGCCCTATGCGATGTTCTTAATCGCATTCTCGTTCAGCTTTTCCATGTAGTTCCTAAGATCCTTTGAGTCCCCGAGCTCAATGTCTGGACATACCCATTTTATCTCACTGGTCTGCACCAGCGCTAATGGGCTGAGCACAGGACATCCATTACTGGCCTTGACGTTGGAAAAGGTTGTGAACTTCACCCTCTTCCTCTTGGTTGTGGGTGAGTTAAGAGACTCGTTCCTACTCGAGCCGCAGCCTCCCACACCAGCGTTCCCACCTTGGCAGCCTCCGTTTAAGAGTTGACTACCTTCCTCTAGAGTGCCGCCCAGCTCATCGTGCTGCTGCTGCTGCAGACACAGCCCTTCCTCTTGGCCCAGCCAGACCCAGTCGTGGGCGTGGGGCATTGTTTCCGGGCCCTCCAGGGACAGCTGTTTGCTCCGGTATTTGTATGCGTAAGAGATGCAGTTGATGAGAAAAACTAGGATGGCGAGGCAGAAGACTCCCAGCAGGGCGTACATACCGATCTCCAGGTCTGTGAGGCCTCGTCGAGATGGCAACAAGTCCTCGTCCGTGCTGCGGCTCCGAGGCAGCTCACCCTGATCCGGATATTCAGAGAATTCGCTTGGGACTCTCGCTCCGCTGTCCGCTGATAGACGGCCCCCATTAGGCCTCACTGGAACATGGCCCTGATGGTAGTGGCTCCACGGTTGATTAACCCAGTTTCCATGTCAGAGATAGATCCACCGTAATAAGGAGGATCAGGCCGTGTTCGCCGATCTCCTGGCTGTCTGTACTGCTCCTCTGACTGACCGAACCTGACTTGTACATTAGCCATTCCAGTGGCTAAAATTGCGCGTCGCTTGCCCCTCTGGCACATTTCAGACTGGCTCATTTCAACGCGCACAAGCAAACCCTGACCCTCGCCCTTCGCCACAATGACGGGCCACTTCCAGGTTGCACTGCGCTGCACCGCCACCACTCGTTCGTCCAGGGAGGTGGCTGCCAGGGTGAAATGGGCAGGATTGTAGTTGTCTAGTGGAGTCATGGAGCCATCGCTGAACTGCAGCCAAGCACTGATGAGGGACTCCTAAAGCACAGACGCACGGGGCAAACAGAATTAGTACAAGAGCAGTGACACAGCGTGCAAATAACCCGGAAAATAACAGTAATCTGCACATTTTCTATAACTGCATAATTGTGACTGGAAACAGAGATACATGGGGGATGTAAAAGTGAGCCTTAATTACAGTGGGGAGGCTCACTGAAACAAGTGGATTTGAAACTGCTCTCCTTAAAGCCCGTTTCCCTTCTCTCAAGGGAAGAGAGACTGCAGCCTTCCCTCCATTTGAAATTATAATTACAGGAACAACTGAGCTATACACTGGATGGATATGCAAATTGAGGAGATGGCTTCACCATATCAAGAATTAATTATAAAAGGAAAAACTATAATGAGTAACAGACTCCATAATAACCCAGATACAACCATGAACTTTTAGTCCAAACACGACGCATTGTTAATACAGCACAGATGAGACTTTTCTCTCCTCATGACCGGTGGGAAAATGATGTGAAGCGATGCAAGCCGTGTCTCGGACTCGTACCTGTTTGAGTGACTCACTGACTTCCTGTGTGGTGGCGGTGGCGACGATGGCTCTGTTGCTCCCGGGCTGAGCTGCAGGGAGAGAGCGAGGCCCGACACCAACTGCACCCCGAGCTCTGTCACAGTGACTTTATCATCCAGCACCCGGATGCTCCGCTCAGCCAAGACGGCCGAAGTCAGAGGGGACAGCACCTGCAACACATGCAAACGCTGGCCGTTGAGATCCAAGATGACGTTGTTACTTCCAATTAAGGGAAGGGACAGTTTGCTGGTGGCCATCGATGTTGACAGTCGTGTCAGTGTAGATAATGAGATGTTCACTCCTACAGCTGAAGCCTGCACTCTTTCAGTCTTGAGTCCTCTTATTTTCTAAGGACAGATACACATGCACGAGTATGCGTCTTAAAAACATCTTCCTTCGAATATTCATTTGAACTATGAACCGCCCTCCCATAATACACAAATTAAACCTATTAAAAGGATATTGTTTGTCTCAGTCTTCCAAAATTCATCCAAATCACTAATTTGTAATATGAGACGATGCTGAGGTTTATTTAGGTTTACAGAGACCACGGCTGAGTTTAAAGTAGATTTATATGGTTTGACAAACACCTCGGTTTGGAATGCAATCACTGTCTTGGCTGACTGGGACTTTCGTCATCATGGCTGCAATAACCACGTGATTATTAGGGAACAATCAACTACCCCTGACTTTCAGACTAAGGATGTGTTTTCCACGGTTACAATAATTCCCCATTGCTGTTCTGTGTAACAATTGTGGTCATTGTTGAAACAAGTGCAGTGTCCGTTCTAAACCTCCCTGTCTGGAATGGGCTGTTCGCTCGGCCTGTGGTGAAGCTGGTTGCAGCTTTCTCTCTGAAACTGTAAAAGGTTCCTGCAGTTATTCAGCCGCAGGACTCAGATCAATGTACGTAAATAAAGAATGAATGAATAAACCCTTGTTTCTATTCTACCAATATTCAGTCATGAGACAACATACGAAGAACTGCGCAGATAAAGAAACGCTGATTATATAAACAAGCGTTATAAACTCATTCTCCACCTTCCTGAGTTGCCGGAGGTGTAAGCATGTAAATTGTTGTGATATTGTTATGAGACGAGGATCCCTCCCATCCGCTCCAATTAGGGCTCCAGTCTCTCCCCAGCCGCCCCCGCACGGCCACATTTACCAGCCATAATGAACTGTCGGCATGGATCACTGCCTCATTTGTACAGACCCTTTCCACTGTTTTCTTCCCTTTGGCGCAGCTCTTTTCATTTTCCCTTTTGGCCCCCACGCAGTCAAGCCGATGTCCTTGAATGATAACACGCTGCTGGAATCAGTGTGGTCTCAGAAAAATGGGGAACGTGCTGTGACCCTATATCTCTGAGATGTGGTAAAAAGGTTAAAAGGGCAGATTGGTGGCGGAGAGTTTCACACGTTTCAACTGTGCACACGGATGAATGGAAACCACAAGTGTTCATTCAAAATTGAGATGAGCTTCGAGGGCTACTGGCTTGTAATGGAATATAGACCAACTGGCCAAGTAAAATCAAATTATGCAGAGTTCATTTATGTTAAATTGGCCGATGCGCTTTAGCAAAAATATAAAAACTAAAATGTCATTGCAGTGTGCATAGGCTCATCAGACACCCCCCCCCCCCCCCCCCCCCCTAAAATTCAATCAAGCTGCACCAAATTTCACATATCGATTTCCTAAATGTGCTTTTTTTTTTTTTTTTTTTTAAATCAAGATCCATGAATTGTTCTCTAACCAATCAAAGAAAAATGCCCAATCTCACAATGTTTAAGAGTCTGGATCCAGACTAAAGATTTAATTATTTCTTCCCTGACTGGAACTGCATCCTTCCACGTTTCGTGGAAATCTGCTCAGTTGCTTTTAGGTAATCTTGATTTCAAACAAACTGGCCTTGTGCAAACACAAATATCTCTGTTCTCCTGCTTTGGGTTTTTCAGTTCATATCATGAGTTTTGTTAGGCGATAATCCAAATGATGATTTGCCAATTTGGAACTTAATCTACTGAAACATAAGCAGGTAAATTGGCACCGGAGTCTACAGTTAAATAAGTCATGTTATCACCTGCTCTTAGAGAAGCTGCCAAATCTCCAACCGTGAAAACCTGCACTCTAACAACCTTTTAAAGTTACCAGGATGCACAATCTATAAACCCACTGCTGAACTCTCCACAAGATGTCAGGAGCATTGTTTACGTTCCTTAAATGGATCAAAACTCCCTTCAACCCCACCACGACTACATCCTAATCAATGTTCAGACTTTATTCTGAATCTCATGTGAAATGTCACGACTCCTTTTGTTGATTCTTTGGAAATAGTCAGGCCTCTTGCCCTATACATCCATAGGGGTGGGATTCCCCCCCCCACCACACTTCAGACATGTCAAGTCCGTTCCTCACACCAGTCCCAGAGATTACAAGATGCTTCATTCCACCCCAGAGATCAATTTAAAGCCCCCTCGCAGGCTTTCCCCTTCCCTATTCAAAGCCGTCAGTCCTGTCTTGTATGATTTCTGTCTGAATCTCTGAAGGCTTCCACCACCTGACCGATCACAAATCCCATTTGAACCTGGTCATGTGCAACCATCAACATTTCATGAACGGGACTGGGTTCTATGATTCTGACACGTTTGCGGTGGTTAACAGCAGAATGTGTCTCGCATGTAAGTGGTGTATCCATAACATGTCAAAGACGGTGGATAATTAATTCCTTCGGCCTGATACGCCATTGAACTTGCAGCTCAGTGTATTAATGATCAAATTAACCAGTCCATGGCCTCCGAGAAATCTTCTAATACCTCAAATCCAGGTCTTTAATTGCAATCATTCAGTTATTCACACTCTGATCCCAGTATTTGAAGCCTTCAAACATGCAGAAATATATTACATCTGTGTTTCCTGGATGTTTGACCATGACTGAGGAGAGAGGACGCAGACAAAAGCCATAAAAGAATAAAATCCTTGTGACAGTGTCCATATTTTCTCACTGTGTGTCTATAGGGTTTGACTTTTTGACAGCCTACTCTTAACTCACGGTTTGTTAGCAGGTCGTGCACAAACTGCCAAACAGATCACCAGGAAACTTGGTGAAGGGATGCATTATGGGTCAGTCATCACATTTTCATGCGAATCCAGGAATATTTCAACATAATTGTTGCTTTCTCAGAGAATCGTGAAAAACTTGATGAAGATTCAGATATATTTAGGGAGTTGGTTAATGAGTGCGTTTTAATTTCACGGGGATCTAAATAAAAATCTTGATCGAGTGAATTTAAATGTCAAATAAGGTTAGAAACCTGTAACTACCACCAATGTGTTGCCGAGATAATGTAATGTTGGGTCTTAATGATAGGAATCAAGCATATTTCAGGATCTAGTAAATTTAAGTTGTTCCATAAGGGGGTAGTTGAGCCGTGGGGGATGTATGCAGTCGGCTAAGTGCCTTTCTAGTTTGATTTGGGGCGGATCTAAAAAAAATGGGGACTACTAATTGCAGTCTACTCCAATTGTAAAATGTTTAATATCGATTTGAAGTGGTAATATATTTCAACATAATACCAGCTTGGCCCACTAACACTGGTTATTTATCCCTAATTGGCTGTCAAATAAAAATGATAAATACATTGTGTACGAAGAAGTATTTCTCCATGCAGTATTTCTTCTTACGTGATGTTTGCATATGAAAAACAGTACAGGAGCAAACAACCTCTACAAACCAAATGTTGAGGAGGGAAAAAACAAATCTTTGTTTTTCTCACACATCACTTGTGCTTTGCTGATTATCACAGGCAGATGCTGGAAGATTCCCAGCACATGCAGAACGTTGCTGGAAGGCAAATGTGTAGCTGCATGGATGTTTTTGTTATTAGTGCGGCTGCGACGATGCTTAGAAGGAGGCAATCAGGGGAAGAATGTAGCTTCGCCAATGTGTGGATATCACAAGAGAAAATAAAGGTCAGAGGAAACTGTGATATTATAATGGATTGTGTTGTTTTTAGTAAAATCAGGAGAAGCCACCGGAACATTTATTCTCCGCGGTTCGTCTATTTCTCACAGTGTTAACATAATTTCTCTGGGTTAAATCACAAGTATGTTTTCATTCACAACAACTTAACTCAACTCCTCCCACAGAATGTCTGAGCAGAAAGACTGAGAACGTAACTGACACTCGCATGTTGATATTGTTTATTAAATAATAGAAACATTCACGATGTAATCACTTTTATTTCCAGTTAGTAACTGCATGGAATATACTTAGATCAATGTATTTAATCAAGCAAATGTCTCCTTAATTAAAAAGTGGCGGACGTAGCAAATGAAGGAGTTCACTTTATTGTACAAGCGAAAAAGGTTTTTTGCTTATTTACTACTGTGAATTTATTCCATTTATTAGAAATACAATATGTAACTTTGGCCACAAGGGGGTCTCTCAATCAAAACAATAGTAAGACGTAGAGTGTTTTCATTGATTAATCCAAGCAGCTACCGCGGCTAAGCTAACAAACGGCACCACTAATGGATGACACTTTCTCCGCAGCCATTCAGAAGGAGCCAGTTTATGTCTCGTTGCTTCTATTTTTTATTGCATTACATGGTAAGTTCTTTATTTGATGCAGCCCCAGTAGAAGTATAACCTTGAACCACATTAGTACACCTGTGAATTGCGACTGAGTTGACTGTATAATCAGCCCTGGATGCTTTACTGCAGGTCAACTTAGCATTTGATCGTTTTGTGTCGATTCGATTTCAGCGTCAGTCTGTTTTTCAGCTGCAGTTTGAAATGCGTCCCATCGGGCATTCATCCTTCAGATAGGAATCTTCCACATGACGACTCTGGAGTAAAATGATCACAAATGGCTGCACACATTTCCACTATCCCTTTTTTTTCTTTTCTCCCCCATTTCATCAATATCAAACTTAGCACAGGCTGATATCTTATATCTCTTTGACCTTTTCCCTCTGATCAAATCACGTCCCGACCGTTGGCACAGTTTTAAACATATAATCAGTCCTGCAGTGCACACGGCTCCATTGACAAATAAAAGAGAGGGAGATTATTATTATTATTAGTCCACTGATCCAACAATGTGTTGTTCTGTGTCGGGCCATCTTGTTAATGCCAGACTGGTATTTATCTACAGTGAGATTCGTGCGCTCGTGCTGTCATGAGCAAGAGCCTGGTTGTTGTAGCAGATGAATAGATCTGTGTGTGGGTGTTTGTGAGAGCTTTTAAAAGACATGCCATGAAGCCATGTTTCTTTGTCAACTTGTGATAAGCTTAAGTGTTTGTGCCCCGCTGCAAATCAATGTAGTTGTTGATGCTTTTCCGCTGCCTGATCTTTCTAACTCTACACTCTCCATTCGTGTTGCTTCCCTCTTACCTCGTCCTTTGTTTTTTTAAAGTTCAACTGTTTGCGGTATTTTGTCTGGTCATGTGGGAAAATACGACCTTAAACACAACAACAACAACCTAAAGAGCACAGCCTCTAACACATTATTGGTGCATGAGGTTGTTTTGCTAATGCAGAGAATTGCCTGTTGTTTGCATCCAGCAGAAACGGAGCCCCATGATGAATGCAAGTCCAGTATTCACTCTGCATTTAAAACGTGTCTGTCTCGGCCAAACCCCCGAAAACAATATTTGGGTTTGCTGCGATCACCGGGGGTTGTCGTTATCATTGCCTGACTGCTGTTTAGTGCCGGAGAGATAAGAGGAGCGTTCTCGCTGTGTACAGATGCTTGTTGCTATAGGAAACAGGATAGATGAGTGGACTTTGACAGATTTACGACCGACGCCGTGGGTTAAAAGAGGCCAGAAAACAGCCCATCAGAACTTTACAGGCAGGATTTAGAATGCATTTCAGTGTAGGTGTCAAAGAGCTGGTGATGGAAACTGATGCAGCTCTAAGTCAACTTACAGAGGTAACGATTTATAAAAGTGACATGACAAACGCTCAGTTACGTGCTCCCAACATTAACTACTGCAGCTTCTGGGACGGCTGAGAAATATGTTGATGAGGCGGATGTGTCCGTTTCTACTGATTTGTGAAATGAAATGGAGGAGCAGTGACATTATCTCACACACACACACACACACACACACACACACACACACACACACTTTACATAATTGTCTGGACACTCATTCCCCTTACCTTCACCACAATATTTTGAGGCCTCTGATGTGGGGGCCAAGACTCTACAGTTTGGTATTTGCAATTTATAGTCCAACTAGTTTCTTTTATCATATTAGTTGAGAGTCTCTCTCAACACAAACCACAAACACAACATTTCTGAAATCAGAAAACTTAAGGCCCCAAAATCTTGTCCCTCTCCATAAACAGATTCTGCGTATTCACATGTAGAATCTGTTTATGGAGATTAACCCAACCCTGAACCTGATGATAACCCAAGTTAGAACCTTTAAAAAGCCCTTTTAAAGATGCAAGAACCAGCCACAATGTCCTACACACACACACACTACCTGTAGGTTGGTGGTTCCGGGGCTCAGTCCCACTAGCACTTGTCCGTCCAGCAGCTGGGCGACCTTCGGGCTCCTTCACCCTCAGTGAATCCTTGACGAGCTGTGTCACCTCCACCTGCCAGTCCGTGCCCAGGAGGAAGTTCTGCTGGCCCAGCCCGTCCTCATCCGTGGGTCCTCTAGCTTCTCTGCCGTCTGCCACGAAGTGTGTGAGGACGCGCAGGGTGGTGCTCTGATACTGGGCCACACAAGGATTGTCCGTCCTCTCCTCTGCTGGATCACCGTCCTCCTTGTCATCCGTGACCCTCTCATACCTAAGCAGCACGATAAGAGCAGTAGATGAGCGATGAAATAAATAATTACTTTACAACCGTGTGAGTAGAAAGTACAGAAAGTGCTCAGGAGGAAAAGATACTTTGAAGGTTAACACTAGTGTAATTTTACTTTTTCCGACTGCAATTCGGTGTAATTCATTTTTTCCTTATCACCGTGAATGTCCACAAAGTCTCCAAAACCCTCTGATGTATTTTCCGCAGCCGGAGCCTCCACTGTCTTCTGTGCGGCAGGTTAGCCTGACCTCCCAGGAGTCATAGGCTCCCAGTGTTTTCAGAAGAAAAAACCATTAAAACAGCTCGCAGTGACAAACTGCCGCTTTGCTTGCTTTCTCATTTTCTTTCAAAGGGCAGCTGATATTTTGCGGTGTGTCTGCCATTTATTTAGCCCACAGCAAACACTTTGTAGATATAGATCTCTGAGTATATGTTTTTATGGCAAATGAATGTTTTGCAAGCTCAGCCCATTGAATTTTCAGACACTTTGTCCTTATCCTTTACTTCTTTCCTGTTTAGGTCCAGTTCATATATCCCTTTATGAAATTAAAAGATTAGACTACAGAGGGCAGGAAGGGAAAACTTTGGATTTAACTGCACCCCCCCCCCAGTTCTAGGATTGAATACTTAAAAAAAAATCATTAAAACTCCAAACTATATCCTTGGCTCCTACTATAATACGTCATATTAAGTAGAGCCTGATACCTGTCAATATTGTGATGTCTTCAACTATGAGCCATTACAAAGTTTGGACTATATCTTCAAACTTGGACTTTGTTGTGATCTAACCAACGCGCACTTGCACGCACGCACACACACACACACACACACACACGGACACTATCTTGCACAGTTACGATGCTATCATGGGTGTAGAATCAAGATAGATGGGACGAGCACACAAATGGACTGTGGTTCCTGCTCCATGATAACACACACACTCTCAGACTCACTGAGAAAACTACCAGTCGTGGCAGGTAAACAACAACAACATATTGTATTATGGTTTCTGGCTCTTTGAGTTGAGCTGTGGGAGCTGCAATGACGGGTGAAATGCAGCCTCGGGACACAGATCGGCTCCGAAGACTCGACCACGCTGACGGAGACGAGGTCGTTGGGCGTGCAGATCACTGCTATCCGTCCGCTCTTCACCGCCGCCCATCACTCGCTGTCCCCGAATAGCTTCTTTGCAGTGTCATTGTCAGACTCTCAATCTATACATCCTCACAAACGAACACGACTTTCCTGTTATCTATTTTTCAACTCTCTCACTCTACTTCTCTCTCTCACCTTTTATTCTCTCTCTCTCTCTCTCTCTCTCTCTCTCTCTCTCTCTCTCTCTCCTCTCTCTCTCTCTCTCTCTCTCTCTCTCTCTCTCTCTCTCTCTCTCTCTCTCTCTCTCTCTCTCTCTCTCTCTCTCGACCAGTGAGGGGGTTGACAGTGACAGTTTTCATTAGGTTTAATGAGGCATGGCCGGTCAGGCAGAAAAACACGCTGACAGGTTAACATGCTGTGGCCCAATGGCTTAGCATCGTCCCTAACCTCCCCCCCCCCCCCCCTTCTCCTCACTCCACATCAGTGAAGGGACGTCGGTCTAAACCAAGGTGACATTTGTGGCCGGTAACAGAAACACGGGGTCAGGTCGTGTTTGCTGCAGTGAGTGACGGGTCAGCCAAGGTGTAATGAGGTGGCTCGCTTGCTTATGTCAATGAGCGGGCGCATATTTGGAGCACGCACACGTCGATAAACCTGTGCCAAGAAAACATCGGTTATTTATCTTAGGCTTCTCTTTTTTTAAATATGCAGATACACGTCACATGTCATGCGTTCTGAATGCAGTGATGCACTCGACAGACATGACTGATGTGACCAGTCATGTGTAACAGGGGGTATTTGTGTTAGAGCGCCACCCTGTGGGTTGTAGGCCAATGGGAAATGACAGGGGTGACATGGTGGAAACACTATGATGTCACTTACTTTGTTTTTATAAACAGTACATGAACACTTACATTATTTAGAACGCACTGTAATGTAGTTGAAGTTTGAGATATATGTTACGGTCATAAGATGTTGGAGATAATGAATGACAGTAAGGTGTTGTCGGGATGGCCATTGGAAAATAACAGTTGCTGCAAATGTTGTGATGCATTGAATTGTTGCTGATGAATTCTCTATGTATTGTATCTGTTCATATCACATCAACTTTAAGTTTTAGCAACATCCTCTTATTATCCCCATTATGTGATTTCCTGGCTCAGATAAGAAAACTTTTGAATTCCTTATTGACGCTGGGCACTGACTCATTCCTCCTTTACTTTTTCAAACAGTGTTTTAATAATAATGATGAGATAGTGTTGATAATTATAATAACAGCTTCATCTAAATTCAGATTAGTCTCACTGATCACCTTTTTTAATTGGAATACAATGGTGTTAGGGTTCAGATCTAATTGGCCACATTCCTATTAACAAAATTGAAATATTTGTTATTAGAAGCATCTTGAACACATCACGATCCTCTGCACAGATCATTGTGCTTCTCATCACTTCTTTACCCTCAGGGATATTTTCCTCCACGCTCTGTGATGCTCAAAATTATCATTCATTTGTATCTTTTGGGAGACGAGTCCAGTGAATGATGAGACGCTCATTACACCACCACTGCCGCTGCACCTGTGCTTTATGCCTCCATATGTCTGAATCCATATATTTTACCAAGTGAAGAATAGTATTTGGTTTCTCGTGCAGGGATTATTAAAAACTTCTCAGTTTAATGACCTAAATAAAGATATTCAGCCTCGACCTGGGACTGTTTTAAAATAGCCAACCGGTGATAAATGGGTGCACACCGGATAAAATCCATTCTGCTCCTGCAGCAGCGGTTTGGCACATCCAGGAGTTTAGGATTGTTTTTAGAAAGTATAAGGATCAAGTTTGTTATGTTGGAAATAGCAGATCTGGCGGCTGTGGTTCAGGCGGTAGAGAGGGTCGTCCACTAACCAGAAGGTCGGTGGTTCGATCTCTTGCACCTCCAGTCTCCAGCTGTGCCGACTATGGCTCTTTATAAATTCAGGCGATTACCATAGTTTAAAAGAAGGTCTCACCTCCTGTTCCCCGCATTAAAAGGGACCTTCCATCCTTTAATCTGGCTGAGGTCGGGGTCGGCCACGTCGATGAGCAGCGGCAGGCGGGGCATCCAGACGCTCATCTCCAGCTGCGCACTCAGGAAACTGTAGGTGAAGTTGAGCATCACGCTGCTCCTCCCTCTCGTCTCCTTTCCGTTGACGTACACGTAGTCACATCGCTCTGACACCTGAGGGAAATAACAAAAGAGGGATGACAGGATGAGAGACAAAGGAAGAATCAATTTCAAACCAACTACTTGGACAAAAGATGATTTTTTTAGTATTCCAAACTTGACTAAGAGCCTGTCTAATAAGCCCTATTAATTTTTATCGTGGCTGTAAAAGTCTAATTTTGTCATTTTAACTGCTTTGGGGGAAGATTAAATTCTGTCCCTTTGTCTGGCTGAAGTTTTTCAGGCCTCATCTGAGATGCCTTGATTGTGGAAAGATTTGGCTTCGCTTCAGAGGAACCTGGAGTCTCAGGTCTGCTCCGTCTCCTCCTCTCTATGCGTTCGGGCAGATGCATCTTTAAAGCAAGTGCACGCGGGATAATATTGCACGTACGTATTTTGACTTTGGTCCAGCTTAACAGATGGAGCCGAGGAAAGACACAAACCTGCTTCAACCGAACGCTCGCTCCAACCGAATTAAGATTGGCTGGAATAAAGTACAACTCCAATCAGTGACCGAGTGTTCCTCAGATGCAGCTCCAGCGCAGAGAGATGATATAACAGGAAACATCAGAAGTGTCTTGTCATTATCTTCAAAGCGGCAGAATCTCCCATCAAACACTTTCTCCCGATGACGGCCAAGTCGTCGAACTTTGTTTGTAATCACCCACATTTTCAATTCATTTCCATCTCCAGTGCCATTATAATCTTGACTGGCACAACTGATAATTTCAGCACATGCAAACAAAAAAACGGTAACAAGAAGACTGTCATCTGTCCCCAGTCATTTGCATATAGCTTGGCAGCTTTACTTTCAGATGATGTCAAACCAGCTCCTCCCTCTAATAACAACACTGACAGCTTGGTGTCTGTCAGATCTCTCCTCCTCCTCCTCTTCTTTGTTTCCTCTTCCTCTTCCTCTTCCTCCTCCTCTCCCACTCCTTTGATTCTACAACACTATAGCTGTACATCCCACATGTTATTATCATCTTCCTGCATGAGAACAAAAAGGATGATGATTAAAGAGGGTGAAGACTTTAATTTAAGTTTGGTTGGATCAACAGTCTTGACTGAAAGCAAAAGTCTTCGTCTTAATTTGTGGTTGTTGTAAACATCACTGAGGAAAGTTTGCTTGAAAACAAATATGAAACTTGCGATTTGGGTCGAAATTGCTGCTGAACCATATTTCAACGAAACTTGGTGGATGGAATGTTTAATGGTAAAGGAAAAACCTATGGATTCGGATCACAGGGCAGATCCAGGGAATTTGTTTTCTCAGAGAATAATTCATGGAGCTTGATGGAAAAAAAATCAGGCTTGTTCAGGCGACTGATATTTATGATCCAAATAAAATCTGTATTTAGTGAGTATAAGTGTATTTTCATAAGGCGACTGTTGGACCTTGACAGAGTTAGGCACTTTGAATGTTAGTCAGTTTTTCTCCCTTTTTTATTTGAAATCTTTTCTGCTAAGTAATTTATTCATTCATTCATCAGTACAATGAATAACATAAATAATTGTATTTGCAGCCCTACATGCAATTTGTCTTGATCTAAACCTGACACAGGCAGTAGAGGGGAGGGATCTTATAAATAGCTGTGAGGCAGCCGAACGCAGTGGGACCCGTGTGGAGTGGAGCGGCTTCAGGGGATCCAAACTGTGACTCCACTTATGCAACTCACGGTGTAGATACAGTGTGTGAACAGTCGGTGGACGGAGCGGCACGGCCTCACTCCCGTATGCAATCTGTAAATTAAATTAAAAACTTCAGATTGTTTTACTCGTTTAAAGAATTGGCACCGTCCGCCTCGCTGGTGCTTAACGGATAATGTGTTCAGTGTGATGAGTTGATGGTAATGGGTTATAGTAGTTTGCATGCAAATGAGGGTAATGGTGAAGCGTGTGCATGTTCGAAAATGGACACATGCTTAGGGGACATGCAGTAATGGGCAGGGTTTCTAAAGCCATGCCGTCCAGAAAGTGAATCTACCTCACTCTCACCCCCAAAGATTTTACTTCAAACCCTCTCTGCCTTTCAGTCTCCACTTTTGTTCCACTGTAATCAGAGCAAGGCCATCTTTATCTTTCCTTAAGGAAGCTATCGGAGTTTATAACAGTCAAGATTTCACTCAGATCCCAGGAAGGTACGTCTTATGCATTGCATGAAAAAGAAGCATTTGACTGATCTCTGCAGCCTCGGAATTTGTTATGAAACCTGCGAACAAATCAATGTCTCTTCTCCATGGAAACAACCCATTGTGTTGCTTGCGTCCAGAGCCACATGCACAAACTTACTGTACGGATTTGTAGAGAAGGTGATTTAGATAAAAGAATTGCTCTGCAAGTGAGCAGCAGTCTGTGCAATTGGCTTCATTCTGAAATCTAAAGACTTCCCTGCATGAGCCTCTGTGCTTCATCAGATACACTGCAGGGGTCTGTGCTAGCCCGACTCAAAAGGAAAAACATGCCGTACAACTCATTTTAAAGAAAGATCAAACACTTCCTTGTTCTGATTTTGTTTGTTGAGCCCAATATTCATCTTCAAATTTCAAAGGTGCTTCATTGGCATAAAAGTTTCCACAAAACAATGTTGCGAAGCATCAAAATGCAGTTTTGACAAGTCCAACCAAGACCAAGATCGATAGACATTTTATTAAAATATATTCCAACAGCATTTGTTTTGCTCGGCCTTAAAAACGTGGACGTGAGCTGGAAGCCAGTCTAAAGCAGCAGGGGTCGGCTGAGAGACCCCGTGTCTTCTGACCCTGATATCTGATCGAGTAGGCGATGGGCATCGGAAGGGAAAAAAGACAAACAGCAGGCGCTTTAACCAAACTCATCGGCATGGTCGAGGAGGACGCCGGCGTGCACCACGCACTGCATCATGTCCAGAGGAGAGCAGCTCAGCAGAGGAGGGAGGACATGCACCATCAAAACAGGCAATTAGCCGAGACTTTTATTACTGATCGTAACACATTTGCAGAACGGATGGTGGCCAAGGAGCAGACTGTGCACGGAGGAATATGGACCAATTATTATTCCAACCACATTTGAGTGTGTGCTTGATATTGGAGCTGAATTCACCAACTTTTTCTAAACGGTCTCTGGTCATGATTCTGCCCAAATGAGATTGTAACTTTGATTTAGAAAAATAAAATGAATTAAAAAGAAAAGTTCTCACTGTGCCAAGTTTTTTCTATTCACGACACTGGTATAAAATTCAACTAGTAAGGTAATTAGATGGCTCATAATACTATTTTGTGTATTTCTAAAAACTTTTTTATATTAACCTTTATTTATAGAGGAAGTCTGAGAGACATTATGGCTTTAGAACAATGATTTCAGGCGTCTATACCTGAGAAGCTGGAAAAGTTAATTGTTGGAATTATTGCTTTAAAATCACTTGAATGATTATTTCAATCAAATGCTCATGCTGTCCAATTAATATAGAACAGTATAGTATAAAAAAAAATGTAGTTGTGAAAGAGAGAAAACAATGAATGTGGTCCTATGAGGGGTTTGTGTGGTTCACGCTGGAATAACTTCAGGATAACGACCCCCCCCCCCACGGTGGAGAAAGACGAGACTAAACCCTCAAAGTTTGAGTGAAACGGTGGAGGAAGATATAGCTTCCAATCAGAAAGTGTTTTATTTTGAGTTCCCCTTTGAAAATTGGATGGAGAGAGGAGGAGCGCCGCTCACTGTTCCCAACCAGACGGGTGGGAAGGCGAGTACGCTGCCGAGGTCAGCGTCACAATGTGTGGTGCTTCAGTGGATGAGAGATCTGGCTCTTCGCTCTAATGTGCACGTATGGTGCACAGAAACACTCACGACACAGCTTTTTTCTTATTTCTCTCAAAGCCTTTTCTTCCTGCTTCTCATAACACAATGGCGACGTGTTGAAGGGCAGATATTAACCGAAACAGGCTCAGTCTTTTCACAGCGTTAATATTTGTGGTTTAGTAATATTTCTTTTACATGAAGACATCTTGTGCAGCATTCCATAAGGTTTTGGATTAATTACCCAAGCTTTCTGAAAGCCAATGAAAATCAACGTACAGAGATTTTGAAACTTGCTCGAGTAGGAAATCAATCGAACACTTTATGGTTTCTCAGACTTGTGTTATTGGCAAGTTGCAGACACGGGCTGAAGAGAAAACTCTTCTCGTTCCAGTCAAATCGTGTCTTTCATGCAATAAAATGTCCAAATCCATACTGTAGTGCTCGTAAAATACTGTGCAGTATATGCAACACCATAATTTCAACATTAGTCTGTGGCATTTGCCGTCATTCTCCGCCCTTTAAGAACGAGCAGCAGACTTCGTTTAGATCTGTGTAGCTGTCCTGTTGAGTTCTAGCTCCTCGCCTCATTTCAGATGAGTAAGTATATATGTCAGACTAGAAGATGATGAAAAACAAGCGGAGAATAGGAGCGTTCAGTCTTATCTACATTATTTTACAGTGACTGTTCTGACATTTCATGTTCTGCTCCCACTCTCTCTGGAAACACAGCTCATCTCTTCCCTCATATATTCACACTGTACATAACTAATGGAGCCGGAGCGACGAGTCGACGTTAACGATTACTGTTTGTATTATTGATAGATGCCTCTTAATTACTGCCACTGTATTTTTTATGTTTTTTTTTATTGTTAATTATATATTTTACGAGAATGTTTGAATAACAGCTTCAAAGAATAATTAAGAGGTTATGATTATTAATTATTAGTAAATTAAACAAAGGACTAATTATTTTTATATTATTATAATGATAGACTTATCAATAAAAGATAATTATTAGTTATAGCTTCAATTAAAATCTCAATTAATCCAGCATAAGTCTTCACCTGTAAAATTGCCTCGAGACACAGGTCTTGTTAGTTAGTTTCTTTGTTAGTTTCTTTGTGAGTTCGTTCCTTTCTTCCTCTCGTCCTTCCTTCCTTCCTTCCTTCCTTCCTTCCTTCCTTCCTTCCTTCCTTCCTTCCTTCCTTCCTTCCTTGCCTAACTATTTCTCCACATGAGCTGTGGCTGTAGTGGTTATAGCATTTTCTTTATCAATACATTTCCTCTTATATAATTGGTTTCTTTATGGAATAAAACTCTACTATATTCAGTAAGAAAAATATTCTGTTCTACCAGTAAGTTAAACAAAGACAGATTTCCCCAGATGATTATTAAAGAGAATATGTTGCATACATATTGATTCGTGTCCTGAGGAAAAACTTTCAATTTCCTGCCTCCCATTCAACCAAAAAAAGGAAAACAAACGGGAGCCAATTTTATGACAGAAATTTGGAACCTGCATCTGAGACTAATGTGCACAAACCACCCTGCACCATTACTTCCTCTCACCAGCCCACGTTCAGCCACAAAGCTTCAAAATGAAACGGGAGGCAGCAGATATGCAGTGAAAAGGTAAAATAAAAGCAGCATCTCGCAGGCTCATGCCCACTAACCTTGATGACCTGTTCGTCCGTGGACCTGCACTCCACGGACTCCGTCACGTCAGAGACCGCTCCGTCGGTTCCTACGGTGACCACCTTCACCGGCATGGCGACCGTACGCCCCGTGAGGACGGCCGTGTTCAGGATCTCGGTGTCCTGCAAAGGGAAAAACATCAAATTAAATGCGACTTATCCAAGCAGAAAAGGCTGGACTTCACCAAAGGAGGGAAATGTGCCTGTTCTGCATGTTGCATGAACATACAAAGATTAAATATGTCTAAAGAAGACAAACAAGCATATTGTCTTAAAGTGTTGGGCTGAATCTAAAGGCTAATGAATAATGAACATTAACAAAACCAACCATTAAATTGAAGTGTGCACAATCATTTTAATTTTAATTAAATTTTGCATTTCCATGTATACTGATTGCATTATTATTGCTGCTCCATCAGTGCCACGTTAATCAACTGATTGGATGTTTCCGGTCAGCTGTTCACCATCATATTCATACAGATGTGCACAGCAGCATTTCAAACGCTTCTCACTCTAATGCTGGTCACAATGACAGAGAGACCGGACACATGGTGAGAGAGTAGAGCTGCTTAGCAGTTGAACCAGGAACCCGCTGCTCAAGGGAAGGGGTCAGCACCTTAACCAGTTGAGTTTTGTGCCCCCCCCCCCCACGCTGCAGATACATTTATACCAACACCATCCAACCCCTCCTTACTGTACATATATGTCATAATGTTCTTTGACAGTAATTCCCCCACATTATCACAGCAGGCTCGTTCCTTGTTGCTCGTCATATTCCTCGAGGGCTCAATCAAAGAGCCGCAAGCTCATCAACTTTAACTGGCACATCAGCCTTTCTTCAGTTCCTTGATGTGCCGAGTGCCTCTGACTGACACAGACACATTAGGGGGAAGTGATCTGATGGAGATTAAACAGAGTGACGAGACGCTCGTATTTAGTGCACTTCAAAGACTCGCATTAAGAAGAAGAGAAAAAAACCGAGTTAAATAAAAGGAACTCAGCGGGAGCTCAAAGACGGCGCCTACGCTGCTAATGACCTGAGTGAATTAGTCTTAAGTGCACTCTGCTAGAAAATAAAACAGCGCGTAGTGAGCAACAAATTAGAAAGGAAAAAAAAAAACACCACAACCTTTCAGAAGTTTTTCAAAGTAGCACTGACTCAGCCGAGGTTTCATAATGTGAAACCTACAACGATTACAGCCCGACCCCCCATGTGCTGACAGACCTGAGGAGTTAAAGATCAGTACAATGGAAAGAAAATACCATATTTACACTGTTTGTTGTAACATGTAAAAACATCATGATATATTCATCAGAAAACTTGCTGCTGATATTATTTCTGGATATTTTTTTTGAAAACGTCATCTTCTACCAGTGCTCACATCTCATCACGTGCCCCTTTTGAAATGTGTTTAATTGCCAAACATAATAATGAGCAGTAATATTTGCAACTACAGTGATTATATAAATCGAGATGGAGGGGACCCAGTGTCGAGGAAAATAAAATCATTCATTTCATTAAATAATTGGGCAATTAAAATATTTGATAGTTGATCATTTTGCTTTAAGATAATATCTACAAATAAATAAAACTAAATTACCGTGAATTCATTATTTAATATGTGCAATGAAATACTTAACAAGTGGAAAATGTATCCAATCAATAGAAAGTTAAAATTACAAAAGGGGTTTAAAAAAAAACATAAAAAACAATCAATATTTACATATTTTAAAATCATAAGTATTACAACAAAGTAAACCAACTTTTTTTGCACATTGAAATAAAAGCCATGGAGCTCATGAGGAGGAGGCCGGTGCAGAGGTCTGACACACCATCTACCTGAAAGTCTAAACTGTGGTCTAAACCAAGGTCCATGTCTGTGCTACATTTTTACATCTGATCAGTTTTGGTTTTACTTTGTAATTTAAGGAGCAGATAAAAACCTTTGTATAACTTACATAAGTCCTGTCCTCGCCCACGTGGATCTACTTGTACTTGACAGGATTGGGTGTGCATGTTGTCAAATTGACTATTTGAGTTAAGTGCAAAGAAAGAAGTCTTATACTTTAAATGGAGAAAATGAATTCCGTTGCCTCTGTAATATCATAACCAGCTAAATGAATCTCATCCATACTTTATGATGCTGAGGCAAAGCCTTCCAACAATCCCGCGAGCCACTGCAACCTCTGTTTCCCCTTCTCTTGATTAATGCCGTCTCAAATGCTAATTCGTCCGAACTATCCAGGAAAATGTGTTGCTTGGCAAACGGACCGAACAAGGTTCAGTTTGATTACATTTTCATCTGTTGGGTCGGCGGCACCTCTCTCACCTTTCGTGGTTCAGACTAAACTGGAGAGTCCAAAGGTCCAGACCAAACAAATGTGAAATCCACCCTTAGTCTTCATATCGAACTGGTGCCACAAGAGGATTCATACACTTCGCATACAGTATATGATAGTACAGTAAGACAGTCTGATGTGTGGTGCAGTTCAACCTTTAAAGAACGAACACCACAGTCAGGTCGTCGCAGCGATTTCCCCAAACTCAGAAGTGAGGAAAGAAAAACAACCCACTGACATTAATACTTTATGTCAAATCGCAGCCGTTCAGGAGATATCACCAGATCGTTTTGAGAGAGGAGCAGGGAGAAGATAATAATGAGATCAATTAAGACAACGTCTGGTAATCCTCGAGCTCTCGGTGTGTTGGTTTGTTCTGAGGATTTGCGGTAAGAGTGGTTCCTGTTCATCGAAGCTTAGTTTCAATAACATACTACTAAGAGGCCTAAACCTTTTGAAAGGAAAACTGGTCTCTAGACGGCTCTTTGTTCGTCGGAGCCGGTGCCAGTGTTTGCTTTGTGTCTTTACCCTCGTGTTCCTTTTGGTGAAAGAAAAAAAAAGACAATTTAAAGCTCAACTGTAGATAAAAGAATCCAGAGCCTATTAATAAGAGGTCCTCGCTGCCTTGTTTCTTCCTCTCCTGCACATCATATTTTTCTGTTTTACGATCGCTCTCTCTGACACGTATATGGAAGTTACTTCACCCAGATTGTCAATACTCTACACTTGGGAACATTTTGAAGAATGGGAAAAGGGAGATTATTATTTATCACCCCTCTTCTGCAGGTGGCAAATGTTTGTGAGTGCCTGGCTGCTTTATTGTTCTTCATAGAAAAAGCCCTGATCTAAAGAGTGTCACCACAGTATGATGTTACTGTAAAGCCCCAATAAAATAAAAGCAAAATATTGGAAAAATGGATTCTTGAATTCTCAGATGTGTCTTACATTATACACAACAAGTTTTGAAAAGGAGAAAAAGACTGAAATGGAATAAGACTTTGTCCTTTTTCACTTAAAGCAAAGTCTCACAGAGAGACTCAAAGGAAACTGGACCATAGTTTTTATTCTGGCATATATTCAGGGTCTTTTAAATATAAACAACAACTTCCAATCTTTGTTTTTCATGGGCATAACATTTCACCTTGAATTTGCGATTTCTTACATACTTCACATATTGGGCATATCGTATTTTTTTTTGTAGATGAATGTTTTTTTAAGGTGGCAGACGACCTACAGAAGCACAGCTCAGAGAGTTAGTGCACGTGTGCGAGCTCAAGGACAGAATCGGCTGTTGGTGCACAACTCTGAGCGATACATTCCTCACGTCAGGTGACTGCTCGGCCATGGAGGATGTTTGTTTGAAAGTGCTTTTGGATTTTTTTTTCTTTCCCAGTGCGCATGAAGGAATTGTTTCAAACGCGTGAATGACTCTCGCTGTTTATCGCATATTTTTCTCACAGAATCTGTGGGTTTGTTTGTTCTGCCACGAGGGAAACGAGGTCCTGCTGCTGAAAGTGAGGAAGGGGCGAAGGAGAAATGAAGTGATGTGCTTGGGCAAAAGTGAGCAATTTAGTGCTGTTCTGTGCAGGTGTGTGTAAAGAGGACCCCCCCCCCCCCACACACACACACACATCATACATGATAGACATTCTAGTCTTCATCTATAACGCTTATCCTTAAAGGGTTGCGGAGAGAGCTGGAGCCAGTCCCAGCAGAGGCCGATCACGAGGCCATCATACCAACATACATGCTCACATTTGCACGTCTCCAATTAACCTAACCCCCGTCTGCATGTCTTTGAACTGTCCGAAGAGAGCAGGAGTAAACCCACAGAAACACAGGGAGAACATGCAAACCTCCCACACAGAAAGACAAACTGGGATTCAGACCGGGAGCCGTCCCGCTGTGGGTCGACAGCGCTAAGCACCGCGGCACCCAGTCTTCTAAATCTCCCAAAGTTTTTGGCAGAAAGCTTTTGGCATGGGGCCCAATCATGGGGAGTCCAATCATAGAATTAATCGAGTTCTCACAAAATTGTTGTTGCTGTGAATCAGCCGTTCTCAGGGGGGCCCCCCCCCTTCTCGGTCCAGGGCCCCAGGCAATTGCCTGCTTTTCCTAGCCTCTTGCAACGGCCCTGATTCTGCACATAGTTGAGGCAAAATCATTACGCCTCTAATACATTTCAGGCTCTTTGATATCTGAAGAGGTTGTGGGTGTATATGTTTCAGTTAATGTGCAACATTTGGGGTTTGGAAAAAGAATGAAGGCAAACACTGTACCAGCCCTCCCTCTCTCCACTTGAGTTTGAGAGTGAATCACATTTTTCACACACAATATTCAAATGACATTTATGTGCATTGCAAAAAGCCGACGCTCTGCATCCGAGACCTTCACATCAACTCTCATCCCCGTTTCCTCATGTGAACAATGAACATTTTTTGCCCATAATTATATAATAACACAGAATGTGCAGTCTCAGGCGATGAATAAGCACCTATAAAAGTGTAGTGTGTGTCTGTGCGCGTGCGATGGAAAGGGTCTGTTTTCACTTAATGAGCCATTAACACTGGAACTCCATTATAGAAGCACAGGTCTTCAAGAGCTCCTGCAACATCCATTATGCTGCCTCTGCCGCAAAGATTAGAATTTTGAGTGCGTCGAGATGAACGATCACAATACACACAATCGCTTGACTGAAATTAAGTGGAATTTTACATGACAGCTGGAGTGACGTGAGGTACAAAGGGCAGTATCGGTTTTCCATAGAATCCCCCCCCCGGTTGCTTTCCTAATACCCTCCTGGGAGGAAATGCGTCTCTTATTCCTGGATCAATTTGCACACAACAGCAGATAAACCCTTGTATCTCCAAGTTCTCCAAGTTATTAACCTACAACACGCCAACACATGTATGCTAAATAGACACCAGCCCACACAACATGTGTGCTGCATATACGTGCAACTTTGACACAAGCTCAAACGCACCCTTGCTACCCAGCTTCTGGACAAAAAAAAGAGAAGGGCATGGCTCCCTCCTCCCGCAGCAGCTTATCTTAACAACCTCTCATTGGGGTGCAGAGAGCAGAGCAAGAAAAGAGAAGAAAGACGGCGAGAGAAGGAAGAATCGATAAAAGGCCATTACGCTTCTGTGCTGGTACAATGGTGCAATGGTGGAGTGTGTGGGGGCTGATATGCTTGTGGATGAATGATGTGTATGGTAGCAGACAACCTACAGGAGCAGTGCTTAAAGAATAGTTAGTGTATGTGAGTGTCTACAAGCTCAAGGGCAAAGTCTGCTGTTGGTATACACAGCTCTGAGCATTGTATCCCTCACGTCCGCTGACCGGTTGGCCGTGGAAGTTGTTTGAAAGCAGTTCACGGTGCACTGAGGCACCGTGGTCCTGGAAACAAACTCCACCCTCTTTTAACTACAGGAGCGCAGTAGGTTGAAGGCGTCCTTGGCCTGGATTCATCCATTAAACAACCCAAACTGCAGCAGCAATAATTATCTATGTCTCAATAAGGCAGCATCAGTGTTTTTAAAATGCTCAACGCTCCAGGTTTTATAGTTGCTTTTCCATATCTCAATTTCCAGCAGCTCTAACTTCAAGTTAATTATTTTTTGCCAAATGCTCAAATGCATCAAAATGCACATGACAATAAAATCCTTAACCCTTCAGTTGGTCCAACATGTTACAGCAACAACACTCACATGCACAGCAAATACAAGCCACTCAACCAGATCTAGGGAGAAATACTGAGAAATCAATATCCTGATCTGTAGTCGCCCAAGCAAGGATTAATGGTAACCACTGTAACATGTGCATCACCATGTGAGTGGAGGACCTTCCCTGATTTGTTAAACAAGTGAAAATGAATTAACTTGAAGCCCCAAGTGAACGGTGTTGTGAAGTGATTCTGGAGAGGTGGACAATCAGGGTGACTACAGCTCACTTCCCCCACCAGTATATACAGCCAATACACTCAGACAAAACTGTATTCACTATATTTATTACACAGCCTGATCACATACATCAAGCAAAATGTCAAATCTAATTTGTAAAGTCTGGAAGAGTCATATGATTGAATTACTTAATCCAAATCAGTTTGGATCAGTTTGAGCCTAAATTGATGAAAAAACTTTGACCAAAACAAATTCTTCCTTTTGGACATGCACTAAACCCGTCCTTCCTTCTTTGCTCTCTCTGGCTGATGCTCCATAAGAGACATATTCATCAGTTCTACAGCTCGACTTGATCCCAGTTGCAATCCCCACAAATACGTAATAAATAAATGATATGTAATGAAAATATAATAACGAATAAATCTTTGATACCATGTTAATGTGCAGATTTTCCGTAAATAAATCGGGAAAGTTATCATCTGTAATGTTACAGTACAAATGCTTCTGTATTTTCCTCTGTAGGGTTCAGTCAAAGTCACATTCATTAAAATGTATTTCGTCACAATCTCTTTTGACAGGATGAGCGATAGGATACAGTAAAGTGCAGCGTGACCTGCTGTCAGTCACTGGAATTGGATTTTCCCGTGTGGGTTTATGCAGCAGTCAGGATGCATGATGACATCAACAAAACGGCCACCTGTCAAATGACTTAGAGATTTTTTTTTTTTTTTTTAAATGAAAGTGAAAGCCAGAGTGAATATGAACAGTGTCACGGCTCGATTCGTGGTGCAACCCAAAATCAAAAGCCAAAGCATCTTGATTGTCACCTGGTGGTCAGCTGTGGTATAGGTCATAAGTTCTACCTCCTGTGTAATAGATTGCACATGGACACATCTAAAAAAAAAAAAAAATCTTCTCATAGATCATTTTTTGTCATTCAAATTAAAATTTTAATATCTGGTAAGTTTGCAACTGCACACACTCTAAATGTGCAAGATGGCCGCATTCTCACGTTTCGGCTTCACTTCTGGATGGTGGGAAGAAGTGGAGACATGTCGTCCATCTCTATTTACAGTCTACGCCTCCGACCCTTGGAGAAACTCGGCTCAAATCTACACAAACACTGGCAGAGAGTGATTGACTGAGCTCACGTGTCCTGTACCGTCAGGGTGCAGCACTAAGGTGAAGGATTTACAGTCAAACTGCCTCTGCAGCACTTTCAGCCGTTCACTTCAATTATCAATTATCAATAAAAACATTCTGTTCCTTCCAGCCGCTCGACAGACTCACGCTGCCTCAGGCTAACATCTGGACATCTCACAGCCTATAGGGGGAGATAAAAACTGAACGCCAGGGCAGGGGGAGTCCACACCTCCCAGGATTTTATTTATTTCAATTTTGCTCCCCCCCCCCCCTCAGTTTTTCAGTAATAGTGACACAACAGCAGGGGAGAGTGGTGTTCATAGAATGTAATCTTTTCCACCATTATGGCTCTGGAGGAAAAAAGGCAGGAGCCAAGTTATTCTGCAGCTGCGATGTTCAGGTTGGAGAAAAGTCGGAGCGAGGTGCCGATAACTGAAATGACTTGGGTGGTGATAGAATGGGCACAAAAGATTGAAAATTACTTTTTTATTTTTTCCCAGCAGTGAGGAAGATGTCAGTGTTCTCAGGTCGAACTGTTGAAACTTTTTTAATAAGCAGTTCTGAGGGAAACTGAGGTGAGCGCAGATGAATAAAACACTATAACTTATTTACTGGATTGTGTCAGCGACACTAGTTACTCCCAACAAAAACATGTGAGTGGAGTCTGAAGTCTTTTTGTGAGGATGAAATAAGCTGGATAATCAACTCCTTTGTCTCCACTGATTTAACACAATTGGCAGAGCCGCTACAATTGCAGTATTCTGCCATGACCGCGAGTAAGAAATAGCACTATTGATTATTAAATCAGGAGCCGCAGTGATTTATACTCTCCTCATTAATTAGATATTGATTTATTATATAACTTGTTGGCCTGACAATCTGTTGGATTTTGTTACTCTGAGCTCTAAATACTTTTAGTGAGATTAAATATAAAGCCTCTGTTGTTTTTCTCCCCTCATACTTTCTCACTCTTTATCACGAGGAGTGGAAACGCCAAAGTCAGCAGTGGCAAATCGGGCGTCCCTAATAAAAGCCCGTCCATATTTTAAAGCGCTCTCTTCTGTTTCTGGAGGTCAATTGATTAGAATAAGCCAGAGGGGCCGTGTAGCGCTGCTCTCTGGGCCCAGCTGGCCAAAAGAAAAGATTCTCCAGCCAGATTGACAGCGTCGAGGAAAAGGGTAAGGGAAGGCCAGCCAGGGAGAAATAAACAAACGCACAACAACAAATTACAGAATGGACAGGCTCGGCTTCAAAGTAAAGCCTGACTGACGTGTTGTACAGAGAAGCTGCATCGAGAGGGATGAGAGAGATGTCGGGTGACGGCAGTGAAATAAAGTTTGTGAGTCTGACGCACAGAGGACATGTAGAATATGTGGGTCAGTCCTCACAGGAGCGATGCTCTTAGTCTGTAGCCGTGTTTGTGCTCACAGTGACATACGTTTACAGGTGGACGACGCCGTGAGTATTCAGAGCAACTGCAGAGGACCAAATATTAAGTCTCCTTTTCGACCGGTTGATTGGTTAAACTGTGGGCTCTCGTCCAATCCGATTCTTGTATTTTGAAAACATGCCAATGGTTTCCACATCTGCGCACGTAGCCAACGCAACAACGCCTGATAAGTCAAGTTGATACCTTTACTCAGAGTCGGCTCCCAACTGAACAGTGAAGTGTCAACGGTGCAATCTGCTGCTTGTTTGCAGCTCAAGTAGTTAACATGCATTAGCCTGGATCCCTTGTTTCCTCCACTTATCCTTCCCCCTTCAAAAATCTGGCATTTCAAGAAAGCATTGTCTGATATTTTATAAAATAATCACAGAATATTGTTTTTGAAAAGCTAAATCTGATTTTACCAGAACAATCTGGAGTAGCCTACATGTTCATTAGTTTATGGTCTATATAACACAGTCTGCAGAGATGCTAAATTTTATAGATTAGCTTCCATCTGGATATTTCCTGCAGCCTGTAAACAGCCTTCTAGAGCTAAATAAGAGTTTCTGTTTTTCCGTCTCCTGTTCAGAGTTCTTGTATGTGATTATATGAAGTAGGTGCAAAACAAGCCTGGTGCATGAGGATGAATCCACCAGTGGTGAGAGTGAAAGGAGGGATAAATGTTGTCAAAACACACAGGAGAGCGACAGAGCCGTGAACTAGAGGCCTGTATATACACAAGAGGACTTAATTAAGCTATAAGGGGCATTATGGCTGCATGCAGATGGCTAATGCTGCCTTGAGGACACTTAACATGCCAGTGGATAACTTCACTCTGCAGCCTATTAGCGCTCCGCCAGGCCATTTCCAAACACAGTTCCTGACAGCGTGACAGAGTGACTGATGGCGGCCTGCTCCAAGACCGCTGGCTCGTCCCGATGCTGCGATAGCGCTGTGTGTAAATTACAGATATGAGGGGCCGCTCTCTCTTTTTTTTTTTTATCTCTTTCACTTGCCTGCAGAGGACACAACTTCTTCTTAGTTGTCCTTGTTTCCCCCGTCTGTCACTATCTGCGGAGACGGTACGGAGACAGCCACATTTGGCCGAGCCGTAATTACTGTAGACAAAGGCGCTCACCCGTGACCCCCCCCCCCGAAAAAAAAGACTAAATCCAATGTTGAGCTTCTTTGCTAATGGCCCTGGTTGAGCTAATGTTGTCGAGTTTGAAGTGCAGTGAGTTTTTTCCGAGGCGATGAATAAAATGCTAATGATAGCATTTGGGGATGTACTGTAAAGAGCTATGGGGGCCACGCTGGCTGTCTCTTCTAATGAGAGAACAGAGAAGCACAGCACGGCAAGAGAGAGATCAAAAATTCATGGGAGGAAGCAGCGGAAAGAAGTGCACTCTCAGTCTGCATGTTCCCAGCATGTGCCGTCTTTCAAGCTTGTTAAAGAAACACAGCCGGCGTCTTCGTCGGATCGAGGTCGCACAGTTTGTCCTCTCATTCCAAGACAAATAAACAACATCACATTAGACGTAAGACATAAAAGCATGTCTCTGAATGACGCAGGAGCTGGTGTTCAGTACTCAGGTTCAGCAAGTCCATCAAGGTATGAGGCCTCCCGTACAGTAATAATATAAAATAGCATAATGCTTGCTTCCTGTGTTTAAAGCAATTTCCTCATCTCTTCGTCACCTTCCACTTGTCCCTGCTGTTAAATCTATTTATTTAAAAACGGAGTCAAACAGAGTGTCTTATAAACTGAGGCACAAAACCACATGGGGGGGGGGGGGGGGGTGCACTACAGTACAAACACTCATCATCTGAAAACACCATCCTGGAAACACACTCCTCATGAAGAACAATTCACGATTTCCAATAGAAATCACCTTTAAAAGTGCCATTTCCTGATCTCTCTTATAGAACAAGTGTCGCCACCCCTAGTGATGTTTGACTTTTAGGACTATTTCGACAAAGCAGCTGTAAATGTACCCAGTCAGCCGGGATGAGCTGCAGCTCCCAGTGCGACTCTCTAAGGACAAACTGTAAAGATAATGAACGAATGAATGGATGGGTGGTTTTTCTAGTTTATGTTTTCTTTAGTGATCAACCGTGATTTTTTTTCCCCCTTCAGCTTGATATTTACTTCCATAACCCCCTGAATTTAAATGTCTGCAAATAAGTCGGTGATTAAATGTTCAGATCATCGAGACTCTGCAGCCAATGAATGATGAATAAATAATGCGTCTCTGGAAATATTCAATAGACCAGTTGGTTTTTATCAGTCTCATTCTCCACTAAAGCGTTATTGCAGCGAATGTTATGATGAGTTGCCTCTGGTTATGTTTTTTTCCCCCGTCTTATTATTTTCTGATTGGTTTGTTTGTAACGAGATTTCCAGATTTCCACCAAAGCAGAAGCATGTGTTATGAATCAGGGAAGAACCCAGTTACATTTTGGTACAGATCAGGGAGCGGGTCCATCCATTTTTTTTTTTTTTTTAACTTTCGAAATCAACTTCAAATGGATCATTTTTCCAACATGTTTGTTGATTTCTAACGGAATGATTCGTGGATATTAGTGGAAAACGTCAGGCACATTCAGAGGATGGATTTTTATGGTTTTTAATGAGTATTGTGTCACTCTAAATCATGTTAAACAGTGTTTATAGTTTGTTATAATTGAAATTCACTGTTATAAATGTTTTTTTTATTCAGTCTATTGAAATTTCCTGTATAAATATGAATAGATCACACGTTAAAAGTTAAATTGTTCCTTTGGAATTTGCACGTCCGTACTCATTATTTAGAGATGCAATTTCTAGCACGTCATTCATATAATTTTCCTCCACACTTTTTCGACCAGATGTACATGACACAACATTTCCCGTGAGTTGTCTATTTATCATATAAAAATGTAATTTCCACACTCACCTTTAAAAAGACATTAAAAGTTGAGAAGTGTTCGAAGTCAAAGTCTCAAGGCGACTTCCCCGGCCAGAAACCGTAAATCATCTCTGAACTGCTGCCTCGCCAAATTGCCATAATAAAAGTTTACGAAGTGCTTGAAGGCATTTGATTTTTTCCTTTCTTTTGCATGGCCTTTATCGGCAAGGAACAAATTCAAATTATTCTTATTTCTCTTTCAAGAGACAGACAGAATGCCTTTTTGTTTCATTTTGGAAAAACAAACAATTATACAACGATTTATCACATTTACATAGTAATTATCACAACACAATTAGGAATTGGAAGCCACTTGCCAGTTCATCACTCGTTGGACTTTCTAAATCCAAACTCAATTAAGTGCTCAGCCAGCAGGCGAAGAGCTGACGGAAAACGAACAGCTGACAGATTATGGACAATGCACGAGCTTGGTGTTTAAAATACATTGGGCCTGATGTTTATTTAAAGGGGCCAATTGGATTGTATTCATTTGTCATAATTTCCTCTATCGCCACTGATGCATTGTGCACAGTCAGAAGAAGGAGCGGTCCATTGTGCGCCAGATTTGTGTTTGTGCAAGACGAACAACAAGCTGTGCAATCGTGGAAAAATAGCTCATGGTGGCGAGGCTACAAATGATTCTAGGAAACAGTCGAGGAAATATAATGAGCTGCTGTTTTTCAAGCTGTTTAGCTCATTCTGCCAAAATCTCAGGTTTACATAATTGTCCTTATCTCTGCTTTCCTCTGCTTTCTATGAAATCTACAGGTGGGAAGTCAGAGGACACATGAGGACAGTGACACATTTTATTGCCTTGTCGCCTCAGTAAAACATTACACCGGGTTTTAAAAGAAACAAAAACCATCTCAGCTCCAATCTTAAGGTGAACGGTGTTGAAATAACTGCCCGACCGGCGGTAACTCCAAAAGTTAACAGCTTAAAAGTAAGTACAGACCCCGAGATGAAGGTCAGCTCTTTCCCCTCAAAGTCATCGGTACATTTCGAAAATCCGATGCGCTAGAGGATGGCCCAAAGAATAACGAACACCGGAGGCTCTCTGGCGGCGCCGTGTGATCTTTGCTTGACGTCTTAACGCTTCCACTTAGGAACCCGGTGACCAGGACAGGACCCAAATTATACTCAAGTCTTTTCAGATTAGTGGGTCCCGTTTTAATACTGCAGGTCTCAGGTGTGTGTGTGTGTGTGTGTGTGTGTGTGTGTGTGTGTGTGTGTGTGTGTGTGTGTGTGTGTGTGTGTGTGTGTGTGTGTGTCAGAGTCCGACACCTGAGTGGGTCTGAGCGGACTCTCTTATCTGCTCTGTTCATGAAGTGTGTCATCACAGAGGAAAAATGTTAATTTTGGGAAAGAGATGGAGAGAGTGAACTGTGAAGTGCAGGAAGAATGAGGTTTTATAATGTGACTCTTCGGCTTCCCTCCGGGTCGGTTCGGATGGATCGGGTTTGTCGATTGCCAAAAGGCAAAGGCAGAATATTTAAATTTCAAATAATGTTGTTGTGTTAAACTTTGACTTCAAGGACAACTGCTGCATATTTTTCTGCATCTATCTTCTTACCTTTCAATATTAATAAACTTTGAATAAAAAGGCTGTGACATCAGTCACAACTGCGCGTCCATGACAACGGCAGCTGGACTGAGTCGAGCTCGACTGAACTTTGAATAGACGGGTGAACAGCTCTTTGTGCAGCAGCGGAGGCTTCAAGGTTCTGTGGTTCAGAAAGAAAAGATGCCACCAGAATCACCACAGACCAAAGAAACAGCCCGTTCCAAACAAGCTGCTTCAGAACGGCCACTGAACAGTGATGAGAGGAGGAGGAGGCTATTTTCAAAACAACACAAACATCTTATAGGCCAATCAGAACCAAGAAGTCTCCTCCATCAGGATGTTTTCTTGCCTTCACCTTTTCAAGATCCATTAACACAGATGCACAGATATAACAATATCGCCTTTCAACAACATAACGGTATCAGAGTTTGTTATATGCAGGGGGGAATGTTATATTCATATAATCTAGAAAAGATGCACATTCATGTTATATTACATACACATATGTTTATTTTCTTAATTCAAGTTTTATATATTTGGTTTTAGTTGATTCTTTTCATTTATAGTTATTTATAATGTATTTTATGGTACAATTGTAAAGTATCAATATCTCTCTCTCTCTCTCTCTCTCTCTCTCTCTCTCTCTCTCTCTCTCTCTCTCTCTCTCTCTCTCTCTCTCTCATATACAAAATCAGAATTCGGCCACAAACAAATCAGTTTACTGGCCTCCACAGTCATGCACGCACACACGCTTCCAGTTCCCCCTCACCATGGCCAGTGGCACGATGCCACCCAGGTCCTGCGGCGCCAGGCGGATCAGGGTCTGCACCTCGTTGGTCAGGCTCCGAGTGAGCGGGTACTCCACCTGCCACGTCACCTCCCTGCCCCCCTGAGTCACCATCAGCCCGTTCACCTCCAGGTCCACCTGCAGCACCCGCTGGTAGCCCACCGCCGGAACTCTGCACTCCAACAGAGGGAGAGAGAGAAGATGTGTGTCAGGAGTGGATTCAGAGAACGATAAGTAGTAACAAGAAAGGCACAGGCGGAGGAAAGGGAAAAAGAAAACCAGCGGATAAAGTGAACTGAATTGCGGAGGACAAAAAAAATGGAAGAGGATGAAGATTAAAACAGTGAGATTATAAATGAAGAAAGCACGAGTGGCAGAGGGAGACAGACAGTGGAAAGAGAATGAGGAAAAAGTAGAGCAGACACGAGGAGGAGGAATTGGGTTAAAGGAGGTGGAGAGAGAGAGGGATGGAGGGAAAACAAGGTAAATTGGTCTTTACTGCTCATTAACAGGAGTGTTTAGAGTTGGCCGGAAAACAGAGCGAGAGAATGATTGTACATTTTAATCAGGTGTAAAGAAAAAGGGGAACGGTACTGGTGCTGCAGTCTCACATGAAGATTTACTGAAAGGATATTTTTTTTGGCCCCTAAAATGTAAGCAACGCATCCCTCATCTCGGAATCTGATATGAAACTAATCGCGGCACTATTGAAATGTATTCTCACATCCACACACGACCATGAAGCCGGCCAAAAAAGCAATTTATTTCCCCTCTTGCTGGAGATTGCCGGGGCCGAGCAAATAATTTTCTCTTAGCTGATGGAGATGCAAACAAAGCAGGAAAAAAACAAACAATGAATGAAAAATAAAATCATCCCAAACTTATTGGATTTGACGAGTGCTGGGTTTGATCAAGCTGCAGCCTCTCTCCCCCCCCCCTCCCTCTCTCTCTCAGGTATTCTGCTTCGGAGTGAAAACTCACTGCAGCCTCGTTTTTTCCGCCAACCAGACACACATATACTCGCTGTCTTATAAGAACTTGCACTCTGGGATCTGGAAGTGGTTCACGGAGCCAAACATTGATGTTACGTAACGCTGCCGGAGAGAAAACACAAGTTAAAGGCCTTTTTTCAGAAAATGGTCAGAGAGCTAATAGACTCATGTGCTTCACGTTCCTTTTGGAGTGTATAACGTCCCCATTATATTTCTGTCTTGAACAGAGTGTTTGTGGTAAATTTGTCTCACGATTAAAAAAACAAGGCTGGAGAGAGCCCAAGATTGCGCGTGAGGAGTGGGGGGGGGGGGGGGGGGGGGGGAGTCGGAGGGGTAAGATCCAAGGTTTTCCTTGAACATATTTTGGCCAAGCCTGCGTTTAAAAAAAATAAAAATAAAAAAAACCCTCCCCCGTCTCCCTCTCATGTGTTCGCACTTCAGACACTAGCCTCACTTCAAAGTGCAGATTTGAGGATCCATCCTGGTAGAGGAGCGAAGGAAGGAACAGTTTTTGGAAGCTGAACATTTCGGCGTGGATGAAAAACAGCTTGAATAGAAGAATTCTGGGTCAGGCAGAAAGGCTTTTACAGTTTCAGCGGAGTGATGCTCTGAGTTTTAATAAATGTGCTTCCAGTTCTCCGTGAAGAAGGTTTGGATCGGTTGCAGGTCTGATTCTTGAAAAACGGGGGGGGGGGGGATGTAGTTACCTGGGGTGTGGTACAACACAGCTGGTGGTGCAGCTGCTGTGATATTGCAAACTATTTAAAATCTTTATCAAAGACTCTCACCTAAGTTTACAACATATAAGACATGATGGTGAACATCTTTGCTATGAAGAGGATTTTCTTTATCCACTAATCCCATGAATCAACTTCCCTATGCTTTCTAAGTCTTCTCCACTGTTATTACCAACTATTACAACATTAAGTAGCCACACTGCTGCACTTGAAAACACATTTCTGTTGAACGTGGACACTGTAGTTCATGTTCGGCGATGACCTACTGCAAAAACTTCTTTAACGTTTATTAATCTGCAACTGAAAATAAGACCCCCCGACAAATATATGTATTCCTCTTGCTGGAACGACATTTCAGGAAATTGCTGATATGTAGTCATGTTGGTTGTTGTTGTTGGTTCTGGTGTTCTGTGGGATGGGACTTGTTGACAGTAATATTAATAAGGCAACGTTTTCCAGGATACAACTAAGACTTTACATCTATCTTTCTGCAAAAGTTGTACTAAATAATATACAGACATTTCTCCTGATCCGTCATTTCCCTCCTTCTCCATCACATCTTCCTGCATCGTCAAACTTTACATTTATACTCAAAGTGTTGTATTTGACCTCTGACAAAACTTGAGTCTAAAAACCTGCTGAGTGATTTCTAATAATTCAAATATTCCTATGAAATCAGTCGTGATGAAACACCCAAGAAAAAAAAAAACAAGTCTACAAGAGAAGCACTATGTTTGCACTTTGAAATTCAGGCTTTTATGTGTTATTTGTTGCAGTTGAGCAATTTCTAAGCTATTTATTTACGCCTCTTTCCTCTTTCCTCTGAAATCCATTTCCCTTTAATCAAAGTTAAACATCAAAAGCAAAACAGAGGAAATAAAACTGCTGAGAGCAAACGTCTCACACAACCCCCGACTGTAGACCGGAGTTATATGTGGTTTCCCAGCTTAACTGATTTGTGAAAAAATCCCTACTTTCTATGTTTATGGCCGAGCACTGTGAGTAACGGCCCCTCGCCGGAGCTCGGGTCCATCCATCACCCCGGGTTCTTGCTCAGACGGAACTTTCGGAGGACCGCAGAGCCGCAGTGGGACGTCCTCGCCTGCCTGACAACACCGGGCTCAGGGGTAGTGACTGCAGTGATTACGTGGTTTACGCTTATGGAGTACAATTATGGCCAAATCAATTATCCGCAGCGCGCACTCCCGCTTTACAATGAAGATGCAAACAGCCAGAGCTTTAGTGCTGAACAATCCCGTACGACTCGGCCCTCTTTGCACAATCAATCCATCTTTTTCCGTGTTGTCTTTTATTGTTGTGTCTCTCTCTCCCTCCCTCCCTCCCTCACCCTGCAGTGTAACGTGGCTTCCAATAGAGGGTGGTGCACCCTCCCTCCGCTCCACCCCTGCAGCCAGAATGTGTTTGGGATGATAAATGTCCACGGCCCACCGGTCGGAGAGGTCAGCCCGCTTCCTCCATGTCTCATTAGAAGCGTATCTGCACCGTGTGCCCTTTTCTCAGCACAATTACCATACAATTCAATACACATCACTTCTCCTGCCCTGACTTGCGGACGGGGATGAAAGCAAGAGGTGAACGCAGAGACAGAGAAAGAAGACGAACAAAAAAACAAGAGCAACAACGGAGCGGAAACAAGGTTACATTGGCTACCATGAAAGCAAGACGTCTTCTGGGATGGCAGAACAATGCCCTGGTATCATCGCAGATTTGTTGCTGTGAAACGAGCTAGAAAATCAGTCATGTCATTTTGAGGAAGCGTTTTGAGGTATCTCCATTCGTCAGTGCTGTTGTTGGGTGTGAGAGCACAAACGGAACAAGGTAGAGGGATGCACTCGGAGGAAAATACGCGCACGCTGTTCTGTAGCATTTCTAACAAACTGTCGTAGCAACAAAGGGGAACTCTGGGCGGGGAAGAAGTGGCGTAACAGCCGGGAAAAAAAGAGAAATGAAGGAGGAACACAAAGGCCTCGTTAAATGTGCAGCCATGTTTCCCTCTTTTCGCTCCTAACACCTCTGTGGATAGACGGCTCTGAGAAAAGTAGTGGAAGGAAAGTCTGCCGTCTCCTCTGGAGACCAGAGGGGCTTCCTTTCATGCGCGGCAGTGATTTGGTTAGTGCTGACAACAAAGATACATCAAAGACCTGGATTTATTTCAACACCGTGAATCAACAGTGAGTCCGGCAGGTCCTGGGCGTGGACGCTCCAAGATTAACACGAACTCCGACAGCTCCATTTGGGTGTAAAGAGACAAAAGACAATAGGATTTACTTCAGAACCAATATGTCCAACGTGTCTTCTCAGCAAGTGTGAGGACATGTTGCAAACAAACATTTCGGCCACGGCTGCGTTTCGTTGTGTGGACAGAATTTGAGACGGGGGTCTGGTTACAGATTTACTGTGTTGGGTCTTTCAGTGCCAATGAGGATTTGTTTATTTGACGTTGTGCGGATCAGATGTTTGTCTGTGTGACTGCGGATCAGACGAACAAGAGGAGAGGACATCTGCGTCAAAGTGCATTCCGAGACGCGTGGGTTAACAATCCCCGACGGGAGAAACCTTTCATATTTTATATGTCACTGGCACTTTGGTGCTTTATATGATTCTGCAGCTGGAACCTTTACAGTGGTGTCTATAAGGCAAACTTTACACTAATGCAGCTGTTTCTGAGGGAGAAACCGGCAGATGTATCTTCACAGCTAGATGATTATTTTTATACCATGTTTTGTCCATAGGTAATTAATAAAATGATCCAGCAGTGACCGTCACAGTTTCCTAGAGTCTTCAAATGTGTTATTTTGTCTAAGAAACATCGTAAAACACAAGATAGAGTGAAATGAGCTGATCTTCACATTCAAACACCGAGTTCTGTAGATGGTTGACTTCAATTATCAATGTTCAGTCGATCAATCAGTTTTCTCAGCACGACCGACTTTCCTTCATCAAATAGAGTTTTTGAAGCCGAGCGGTTGGCAGCGGGGAAATAATAACAGATGGCGAAATTGTGTGGACAACAGTTTACACAGCTGCCTCGGCCATAATTGAATCCTGACATGTGAGACCAGCAGTAATTCAACAAATCAGGTGTGACGACGGACAGGATGGGCAGCTCCTGGCGGCCATCTGTCTTATCCAGCCCCTGCTTTGATCCCTCCTGTGTTCGGTAGATCTGTCACACCGTCGTCTCTTTCACAGTGTAAAATCTTAATCACGTCTAAGTAGGGTGAAAGGAAGCACAAGTCCCCCACATGGTTGTGGACTTTATTTAGAAATACTAGGTCCTGTGCAGCAGTCATGAAGACGATGGGGTTTAAAACTTGGATTCTCAAACTAATAGCTGTTTTCTTCTGTTTATAGAGTTTTATTCCAAACTTACTTACTTCTATAGCACTTATATAAACAAGGATACAAAGTGATTTACAAAATACAAATAGAAATGGGTAAAATGCTGACAAATTTCTAATTTACTCCAGTAAACATGTTGACTCACTAATCATTATATAGTCCACTACACGAATGTTTAGTCAAATTGTTTTATTTCCTGTATAGCGCCCTAATTGTTTCCCATAATGCATCATGAAAAGTTGAGGAGTGGGGGCAGCAGGGACAGCAGGAACAGCCTGACTATCGTACAAATGTTAATAAGAGCTGAGCACAAACATACATTTGTTTCTGTTCCCGATGAGCTCACAGTATTGTCCTCTACATAGAAGTCCCCATATAGTAAAGTAAGGGTGAGTGAATGAGTTGTGTCAGACACAGCCTGAGAGTTTCCTCAGGCTTCAATCTTAGCTTATTTCCTCTATTGTCACCTCATACACTCACGTCATGGAAGTGGAATAACGACCACTTCTATAAGTAAAGGAAATCAGAACACTTGAATGTTCCTTCGTCGTAATCCTCAGACGTCTTGGTCACGTGATCACTGTTCTTTCTCCTTCTCTCTCACACGATTTACTTCCGCAGCTGTTTGCATTATTTGTACTTCACTTACTCTCCAGCTGTGCGGCAAAAGTATTTTCTCCGTGTGTGGCATCAATGATTCTATAAACAGGAGTATGTTTTGATTCTAATTGGTTCGAGACCTCGAGGGAAATATTATCATATCTCTAATAAATAAACCCTGGTCTCCATCGGCGGCGTGGTGATAAAGGTCACATTAACAGAGTGGACTACCTCTGACTACCTCTGACTACCTCTGACTCCTCCAGTTCGGCAGAAGCTTTCCCGAATGTGTGCGTAATGAGGTCATTTAGCCTGGTGTAGTCCGGGGTCATTAGAATATTATGATTAATAAATTGGGATTGAGTGCAGCAGAAACCACATTTTGTGTGCGTGTGCATCTCGAGGGAGCCCAGGCTCCTCTCTAATGAGTTCCCCTATCTCAGGTCTAATATCTGTCTCTTCTCTCCAATGATGCTAATGAGATCCCATTGAAACCAGCAGAGCTCGCCCCTGACACTCATCCTCCACTGCACCGGCGAACAGCAGAACCCGCCGTGCAACACGACGTGATAGTTTGGGGGGAAGCTTGTTACCGGCGAGTTATTCCGCCGGCAGGGCCAGTGGAGGACCTGTGGGGGTTGAGATGGGTTGATGAGCAGGAGGAAGAGTGGCAGAGAAAGAGAAGGGGCCACGGAATGAGACCAAAAAATTATAAGGAGCGATCCCCAAAATGTATTCCTCGTGTAATTTTTCCCCAAAGAGAGCTCGCTGAGCCACGTCACGGTTGTTAGTAATCTACGACGCTCGTAAAACACTGAAACCCCTAACCTTGTGCTGTCTGGGAGGGACTGGGGGGGGGGGGCTGTGCTGCTGCTGCTAGTGGCTCTTCCACCCAGTGATGCCTGTTTCATCCGTGTGGAATCATGTGTTTATGGAGCTATAAACATTGACATATGACAGAGAGATAATGAAAGAGATCATAAAACGAAACCATGTCAGGAAGCAGGTGAAATGTGGAATAACCAATTTATGTATTCGGGAGATTTCCCCCAGGATCCATCAAACCCACGACATCAGCGCTGCTCCTGTCTGTACAGATTAGTCTGTAGAGCTGAGCTGGAACGACTGGAAGCTCTGATCGCTGCTGCGGACACCAGCGTCCACATCAGAGCCTCCTCAGTACATGTCCTTGTTTGGTAAAATATATTATAACGACACGTACGGGCTAATATTATTTGTACAGTAGTTGTTTGAATAGTGGACTGTGCTAAGTTGTGTTCCTGTTTTTGTTTTAATGCGTTAGAATACGTTTGTACTGTTGTAGCTTGCGACAGTTTTGCGGATATCGTGGTACTTAAAAGATTGAGAGAAGTCAGTGGAGGTTCGGATTGACTGTCTTGAAGTCTTTGATTCATATGTGTGATATATAAAGGATTTATGGATTGAACCACGCAGCAGGAGATCCTCCGCTCAGACCCGTGCATTAATGTACTGTGATGTAATGCAGGGAGGCTCAAAGCATGCTTTAATAAATCCTTGTTCAAATTGATCTGCCTTAAATGTGAGTCAAATGGGTTTTCACAATAAGTTCGACTTTAATTGATTGTAACACAAGTCACAACAAAATACTAAGTGGTTTATAGGAGCTTAGATCATAGTTAATGGCCACTATAGTTTCAAATGTTCTTATTAATGTTAATTAAAAAATCCATTAGGAATAATAATCTAACATTTATTCATATATAATTTAGTTATTCTGAGAAAAGGTCATTTTAATTTAGTGATGTTTTTGTGCATCGTCTTTTGTCTCCAGCGCTAACACAGCAACATGTGACAGTCTTCTAAGTTACAGCAACGTAAGCAAGACGTCCTGCTCCTGAATATCCAGCAGTCATTGTCACCGGAGCTTTGAAGCGCCCACCTGTGTGTTTGGGACAGCCTCAGTGGTTTGTTTTCACGGTGCACCTGCAGAGTGCAAAGAGGTTGGAGGGCAGAGAGTGAAAAAAAGCAGAGATTCTGCTGTTCTGACACAACCCCCCCCTGTTTTGTTCTGTTGCTGCCTCTCTCGCTCATTCCTCCCCCTGACCTCTCGCTCTTCCCTGTCCCCTCCTGTTCCTCCTCTCCTCTCCTCTCCTCTCCTCTCCTCTCCTCTCCTCTCCTCTCCTCTCCTCTCCTCTCCTCTCCTCTCCTCATCTCCTCTCCTCTCCTCCTCACCATCCCTCTCTCCTTTCTTTACCCATTGGTCTATATTTATTTATTTTCCCCTTGCCATATCTTTTCTTAAATTCCTCTCAAACGGTGTGTGAAATGAGAGGACTCGAGCTTCCTGCATGAAGCAGATGTGGCTCCATGTGACTTTGTATCATATCACAGCAAAAGCCAATCAGGGACGAAAAGCAGAAAAAAACAAAAAGCAAATTGAAGATATAGACATGGAGCACAAACTCCGAGGGGAGCTCATCTGTTTTGAGTCAGACCCGACATGTGGTGCCAGAACAATAATCACCTGTTTTAAAACAAATTCGATCAGTGTCATCAGTTTGTCATTTAAATTCTACTCGCTGTCACAACAAGTGAGACAAAAAGTGTCCGTTTTTCTCTTGAACACTGTTTCAGAAACACCCTGCTTGTCACATTGCAACAGGGTTCCTGGAAATGTATGTAAATAGATTTTAACACACACACACACACACACACACACACACACACACACACACACACACACACACACACACACACACACACACACACACATCAAGGGCTTGGTTCAACACACAGAGTGAAAACCTTCCCCGTCTTTTTTCATAAACACAATGGAGACATTTTTATTGAAGGTATTTCAATTATCTTCACTGTCAGTATATTGAATGTGTGTTTCCTACAATATCTGCTATTGGCAGGATGATAAACTTTATTACTACACTGGAATCTGGTAAATGCTACCTGCTACACATCAGCGTGTTACCAGACTGAGGTTTGGTAACAGCCTGACTGTGAACTGTGTTTATGTTTAGGCAGCTCAAAGCTTTTGGATCACAAGAGGACACGACTGTGATCTTTGTTAAATAATTAAAAAAGATCTGTGGTGATTTGAATCAAAGGTCTGAAAGACAATGTTACGTAAAAGCCTTGAACCACCACAAGCTTTAAACGTTTTAAACCTGGCAAAGAAAAATGTTCTATCCTCTTTGTGCCGAACCATAAGAATATAGGATAAAGCTTCACCAGTGAACATAATCCATGCAGCAGTCTCAAAAAATTTATTAAAATGTAGAAATGTGGTCTCACTTATCACCGTTCAGTGTTTGTTTGTGGATGTTGTCAATCCACATCCAGGAAGTAGGCGGGCAGGAACATGCAATAACATGCAAGTGTTTCAAACCAGTGAGGAAGCAGCAGCCGCTAACGGCTTCAGACACAAAGTTGTCCTCGACAATGGATGTTATTCATGACGCTTGAGGATGGAGCGTAGAAAAGATGATCGAAAAGCAAGCAAACACGAAGATGTAGCCTCATGAGTAATTCCCTTCTCCTTCTCTTCCTCTTCTATCGTGTTTTTGGTGGATTCGAGAGGAAGATATGACGTAAGCCAGACAATCGGATCTCAGGCAGATCTCATCGCAATAATATCTAAATACAATCTGAAAACAAGATGCACCTTAGTGGCTCTAACTGGAGTCACTGATTCTAAGATTACAGATAATTTGTATGAAAGAAATGCTTCTTCTGCTGAAGATAACAAAAAAGCTCAAACAGCCTCATAAATCCCCGTGAGAACGAGTGTTTACCTCTGAGTCGCCTCTCAAATGAAAGTTTAAGGAATGTGTGGAGGTGAGCAAAAGTCTTTGCAAAAATTAGATTTGAGGAAATATTTGTCTTGCAGTCCGTGCTGGTGTGCAGTTGAAACCATTGAACTCCTTGACTGAGGCGTCCGGAGACCACGCAGCCGCCTCCTCCACCTTCTACCTCCCGGACACTAAACCCGCTCTCGAGGAGCAGCCGGCGGGTTACGAGCCACACTTAAAAACACTGGCTGCAATAAAACACAATCAGCCACTGTATAAACATCGCCCCGTGTTCCCTTATTGATTTCTGGGAGCTGTAAGGGTGTTAGTAAAAATTCTCCAGAGGGCTATGGGTGCTCATCCTCTTATCCCGGACAATAAGATCAACTCAGTGTGACTGGCTAATCTCCCCTCGGAGTCTAAACTCTCCACCGGAGATGACACTTCTTCTCCTCCTCGTGACGCACACATACAGTACACACGCTGATGACAGGGGGATTATATCGAGTTGTCCTTTCCATTATTTGCCTCCGAGTTGCAGCATGCTACTTAAATCCCAGGACGTGCATGATTTTCAGGCTTTGTGCACTGCGTCCACGGAGTATCTATTTGATCGCACTTGCTGGAGTCTTCTTTTATACTTTCTGTATCTTTTCATCTCCCTTTTTTTTTTTTGTGTTGCTTTTGGCTTACCACCCCCCAACCCTCTGTTATTATTTTAAGTTTTTCTTTCTTGTGTTTTTCTATCTCTCGGCGTGGCATCATTTTGTGGCAGCGTTGTGAGGATTTCACCGCTGCCCTCCCTGGTTCACTCGCCTTTTCTCTCCCGCTCTTGAATGCATGTCGGCAGCGCATATATTTGGTTATTAGATCGACACAGCGAAGGCCAAACAGAGCAATTGAATGGCGCTTTACCGCTGCTCTTAACTCTGATGTTTCCCATGAATAGACACATGACTTCATCATTATAACCACAGGTTGTTTAGAGTTTCTGGAGTATTGGCTTCTGTGCAGAGTCTTGCCACCTTTGACGTTTATTCTGCATCTGCAATTCAGGATTTTTTCCCACTAATATAATGACTGATTGAGGAGCAGGCTGAATCTGGCAAATGCAGTCGGACATGTAGCAAAAACCGTGGCTGGATGTTCGAACCAATGACAGCAGATCATCCCAAGGCCTCTCTCTCGCCTGCTCGCGCTTCAGAGCGTGACCTTGTCTTGATCTGGCTGCAGTTTTGAGAATCGTTTCTTAAAAAGTGTGCATTTTTTAGCAAGGCCTGTCCGCATTTATTCACTGATGACCAGCCTATTACACTAAGGGGGGGGTTTGTCAGTGTCGGCTCTTAACAAGGTTCGAAACCACGTAATGATTTTCTGCCTTGGAACTGGCGAGATGCTGCGAGGAGTCCGAGGCTCAGAAACACTTTTGTAATGTCACAGACACCTTGTCCATGATGTCCTCAAGTCTACGTGGAACGGACGTGTTCAAAATACTTAATCACGATCAAAATTACAAGACACTGGAGAGCACCGTGAGGAGTGGAGGGGGGGAGGCTAAGAACAACTGGGACAGGCGGTATGACAACACAACGATGAGTGTCAATGTATCATTGCTAGTTATATGCTAATGTAATGAAGCCTCTCGCTATATCATGTAAATGAAGTGACTGTGGGGACTCCAAGGAAAGAATCAGGTTTAATGGCACAAAGATACCAGCAGGTGGATTTTACCTAAAGTAACCTGCATGATAAGTGAAAAGGGGTTAATTAAAAAATTCAATTATCTTATTTTTTTATGTTTTTCACATTGTTGGCTATATTCCGCAGTTCCAGGAATCCATCTTGTATTAAGAGAGGTTAAAAAAAGATCAACGATAAATCATACAATATTACATGTAGCATCGCTGATGCAAATTAACTTCATAATCGGCTCCTCTTTTATTTATTTTGCCAGAAGCATATTTGCCGACATGGTTGACTGTGGAATCCAGACGGTAACGCAGCAGAGTGTTGATGCACATGAGGATTAAAGGTGAAGATGAACATTAGCAAAACACAAATATCTGACACTGAGGCGCCAGTGTTGAGTTGAGTGAATTATTTTGAAGGGATTCTTTTTAATTAATGTTCACATATTACAAAGGGTAGTGTTTGTTGTGTGCTTGCTGTGGCTCTTTCTAATGAGGTGTGTAATTCTCTATTGTTCGGATTAGGTACAGTCGATAGTAATTTTAAAAATGTTTATCTCTCTTTGTTTTTTAGTTAATCAATATGACAGGAGAACACATTTTCTTTACTGATCGATTCTTTTTTCTTCTTCCTTTGTGCATCACTACCGCATGAAAATTTACCTCCCAATGAAATTTTCACTGGGAGCACATTTGGCCTTTTGGTTTGGATTGGTGTCTGGTTAAAATGCACTAGAATGGAAATCATATTTATATTTTCAGAGTTTCTAGGCCTCACAAAAGTGTGTCTCCTTGAATCAGCACGGTTTTATCTTCACATCTCCCTCTCCGTCTCTCTCCCTCACACTTGGAGGTACCAATAAATATGAGAAAACAGGCAACGGATCCTCATGCATGTGCACGGCCCGGCCCCAGACCTGAACGAACAAACAGACCTGCTCCCTGGTCCAGTTTATTAAATCGGTGTATGTGGACCGGGTTAATAAGAATGCCAACCCTTGCCGCGACCCCTCGCTGACCCCGGACCCCTTGCTTCTGCTCCCTCGCCTCATTAATCTGTCAAGTAAACAGAACCTTCTCCTCCTGAACCCGCAGGATGAGAGGAGGACTTGATGAGAGGAGGGAGGGAGGCGTGCGGGCCCTTACTTCTCCTTCCCTTCCATTTCTCTCCATCGTGTGTTCAAAGACGAGGGGCGTGCAAACAACTTTCTAAGGTCGCAGTCTTGTGATTCGAGCTTCTCAGCCAGTAAACACACAGATACACACAAATACACACAAATACACACGTACACACCCCAGAGTCCTACCAAACGTTGAACGATGATTCAGAAATTCCGGTGAATACGTCTATGCCAAATTTCATTTACACCAGTTTGATTCTGAAAAATATAACTCATGCTTTTTGTTATTCTTCCGCGTTTGGATCCTAATAACCTCATACGTGATGTGTAAATCAAACATGTGCAAATCCCTTAACAAGTTCCCGCAGTACCTTGAGTATAAAATACCCCTCAAAGCGAGCTCTAAAGCATTAACAGGGGCCAAGGATTCAGCGGATGATTTATTAGAAGATGAAGTGGATCAGAGGGTTTGAGCCTCGGGTCCCAAGGCCAATAGGGCCGCCTTATCAAACACCACCAGGCTCCATGGCCAATCTCCAGCTTGTCTGTGGGCAAACTCCACACCGGCCCTGGCTTGGGTTGCTGATAAAAGTCAGATTAACTACAGAGCTTTGTTCGAAGGAAGGCCGGCTTCACTTTTACCTTTACTTCAAATGTACTCACACGCTCTATCCCTAAATAAATACTGCAAGAAACAAGAAAAGCTCATCTTATTACTGTATAAATACACGATTATGGCGCGGCTTCCTTATCGGACTGTGTGGTTTCTGATTTATTACTGGACAACATCGAGAGACCGCTTCTGAACGTTATCCGGCGCACACGACCGACTGACAGAGCAGATAAGAGAAGACGTTAACCCCCTGTTGGTTTCCAGCCGATTTCATGCATCAGCGGCTTAGGCTGCATTACCTTGATTAGCCACAGAGCCAGTGTCGGGTTCACCGTCCCCGAGGGCTCAATCAATGATGTTTCACTTCACGTCGTTCTAGTTCTTGTTCACTGATAACACGCAGGTCAAGGGTATCATAGAATCCACTGTAAGTGTGTAATTCACATCTCGAGTTGTTGAGGTTGGACGTGGGAGGACGGTGGAGGAGGTGGAATAAATCATTGCCCCTGTGGTTGAATTAATTATGTTTCATTAGTAGCATCGTGTCCGTCTTGATTTCCATTGACGGTGGCAGGTTTGGGGGAATGAATGAGACTTGTTTTTATCTTGATCGTGTTAGACCCAGGGGGCCGTTTCCTCTATGATTGAATAAAGGATGAGTACCCCCCCCCCCCCCCGCAACACATACGACTCATATGCCACTCATGCAAATTAAATTACACACACACGATCAATAATGCAGATCCATCCAACGATCCCATAGTTGCCTGTCTTATAGGAATCCTTCATTATAATACAGGGCAGGCAGCGAGAAGAGGCCGTTTCACCGGTGCATTAGAGGCCCTACGGGTAAACACAGGGAAATAAGACGTCTGGAAGATTGCCTAAAAGGATTACAGAATGTATTCAGATATTTTCTTTTCATACCAAATTGAATGCTGGCCATACCTGCGATAAGGCAATTGAAGGAAACAGCGGTTCACAAACATACAAATTAGACCACCTGAAAGGGTAACCACCCTGGAAGGGTAATTGCTTCGCCTCCCCTGTCCATCATCCGTAAAACTGTACTTTCAAAAGACCATTCACACATTCAAGGACACGCAGGAAAAATGCATTCTCTCTCACTCGCTCACAAAAACAAACTACAAAGGTAAACACTCTTTATCTCTAACTTACTTTGCATTTTTATATCTCCTTCCTCCCACGTACGCGCCGTCTAAAGCTTTCTTAATTTTGCCTGCCGGACTGCATTGTTCTGAACCATTGTTGATTAAGCCGATCACAACATGAACTAATCAACGCTGCCGCCCTCTTCAAGGGCCAAACTAATGGTGGCCTGTTCTTTAATTTCCCTCTTAATCAAATACAGATACATAGGTGCACATGTGCCGCGCACACACAGACACGTGGATACCCTCAGCAGTCAGGTCATTAACATCCGTGCATCTCACTGATGTATGGAGAGGTGGAATCGGATTGCGCTGAAGGGACCTTTGATTTAAATCAGGTTGTAAATGCAGTCCCTCTGGTCCTGCTCGGACTGGCCATTGATTGTGTGCGTTCAATCCCCCCCGTGAGCTCAGCCTGGTGCAATCAGAGAGAACAGCACAAGGCCCTCTGACCTCTACCCGTGAAGTGAAGAGGACTGAATATCGAACTCCTTTCTCGTTCAATTTTCACTCGTCATTGTTCTGTCAGTTGCTCCGGCTCCTAACGACTCTCCAGCATGAAGCCTTATAGACACATATTCACTAACACAAACAATGTACATTTGCATGGACTCGCAGTTCATGGGGTTGTAGTTAAATGTCAGCGCTGATGGAACAAACAATCCTTTATTCAAATCGGCCGTGGTACATCAAACTGTGGCTCTGCAGGCTAATTTCACAAATTCTCAAATTCGACATGCCCAGCTAAACGTATGGTTTACCCACTGCAGGATGGCAACGCTGCTCCTGATAACAAACGCATATGTGAGGGGAAAATGTTCCGATGACGGGAAGAAAAAGCCACAATATAATTGCCCTTGCATTTCAAATGAGGGGTGAAGAGAGTGAGAGGACCTGTCATTGAGATGGGGCGAAGAAGTGATGAAGAGCAGGAAAAAGATTGCGCACCATACAGGGCTCCGGGCTATTATTACCATATCATGAGAACAATCAATCAAATTGGGTGAAAATGTACATGCTGTTTCAAGGCCACTTAGACGTGCATAATGAGATCATGAAGGCAGCACAGCTTCAGAATGTGGCACAGAGTCGGCTGTTCGTGCTCCCGGGGCCCCAGGTACAGCAACACATGTGTTTGTACCTTTTATCCCCAGCCTGGTCAACAATGGAGCTTGTGATCGTGCACATCCTAAACATAACTCATCACCGTGAGGCTGGAAGATTTAACGTGGAGATCACTGCTTCATGCATGAGCATCCCCTCGAAACATTTCCATCGAGAGTTTCCATTACTGCTGACCTTATACTTCCCTCTCCATTCTCATCCTCAAGGACGAGCAAGGGCAACACTTCCACTCGGGATGAGGAGGACATTTCACTTTAAAAGTGTGTCCCCCCTCAGTTGATTATTTTCCTTCGTTAGTTAGCAGGATTATGCAAAAGCTACTCCACCAATATCATCAGATTCTGTGGAGGGCTGATGTGTGACCCAAGGAAGAACCCGTTAACTTTAGGTGCGGATCCCAATCCAGGGGGCGCATCCAGGAATGTTTATTTTTAATTTTATTTTCAACTTTCTGATATTCATGAGTGTTTGCAATTTGGTGCAGACCCAAATACAAATCTGGAGCTGGTGAATTTAAAAGTTTCTTTCACAAGCGGACTGTTGGGCCTTGGCAGAGGAATTACCTTTAAGAGCAGCAGTGAGTGGTGCGGTCGGGCTTGTGTGTCTGAACGCAGCCTAAAAGCAGAAAACCTGCAGAAACAGCTCAAGGCTGAAAAACATGCAAACTTAGCCTTAAGGATTTAAAAACTGCTCCATGATAGGAGCCACTGGAGCTGCTACCCTTATAAATACTTCTGCTGCTGAAGGTAAAATAATAATATAATCTGAACCTTTATCAGCATTTAATACTGGGTGAACAAAATCATAGAATTTAAACCAATAAACTGCAAATGAAACATCTATCTGAATGTATCTGTTATCTATAAAGAAAGCAAAGACTCAGTTGTAGGGTTACATTACAGAGATTTACATAGACGTGCATTTAAAACTAAGAATATCTAGTATCCCGTCCGTCCGACAGATGTTGAAATACTTCCTTAAAAACCAACTGTCAACCTCTTCAAGGCTCTTTCTGAAGAGTCGGGCGATCACCGAAGTAATTGGGATACATCCACATTAACATCTGTAGGAATTTGAATGTTAATCCATGTTATAGTTGTGTAAATATGAAAACAACTGACCAACAGACAGAGGCGAACTTTACCATCCCTACAAGGGAAAAAGCCCGGCTCGCTCAGACTCATTGGTTCGGACAGCAGAAAATGTATATGACAGCAGCGCGATGAGATCCTATCATCACTATATGTTTCAGCTGGATGGCGATAAACAGCGGTGTTGAATTATCGCCTGGCAACACAACTATTTACACACCTCAGCAGGTAATGTCACATAACAATAAAACAGGGAAATAACGGCGCCCTGGATGGAAATCTCGCCCGGCAATATAACAATGCTTAGCAGAGGCAATCTTATCTAACTGGAATCTTTATAGACTATTTATATTGGGTTTGTGACTTTTTTGTATCCCAGGCTCACTGCGGAGTATGCTAATCATTTCCGTCTAAAACAAGCTTGGGGTTTTCACTCCCCAACCCGCCCCCACACCCCCCCATCGCTCGCTTCCTCTGTTTCACAGCAAAAAAAAAACCTCAGAGGCTCGTGTCACTTCCCTCAGCAGATGGCTGGGGCAAACACAGAATGACAAGCCTCGATTACGCCGATGCCTAAAACACGACTGCTGGAAAACAGTTTGAATCACTAGCCTATTTTCACACCAGGACTTTACACACACGAGCCGCACTTTCTTCATCAAAGCCTCTGCGTGAAACTTTTCACGCAACTTCTCCGCATTCAACATCCTGACCCTAAAATAAATTACACCACGGCTGCAATAAGTGAAGACACACACACACACACACACACACACACACACACACACACACACACACACACACACACACACACACACGTCGTTGGCTCAAATTTAATTCCATTCATCCCGTGGTGTCGTCCCACAGATGTACCTCTGCCGTGTTGTTTTTAGACAGCAGCCTTAAGAAACCTTTGCTTTGCAGGGCTGCATCCCTTGTAACGTCGTCTTGTCAATCTCGCAGAGTAAGCTGTATTCCCACTAGTCCACAGCGGGAGTCTTCTTTAGCAGTCACAGACGAAAAATGAATGCGGTGCCATGTTTCATGATCCCACGGAGTCTGGAGGTGAAAGGATGCCGGAGGGTTCTTTTTGTTTACTGGTTCTGTTTGTTTGTTTGTGTGTGTGTGTGTTTGTTTGTGTGTGTGTGTGTGTGTAAGTAAGACAGCACACAGACTTATGTTGGCGCACACAGTCGAGACTCAATTAATATTTACTGTACACAACATATTTGAGTGTTGCATGTTAGAGCATCTTTTAGACGATGCTACAGATGTGCAGGCGTTCACCACTGCCAAGGCCCAACAGTCCCCTTACATTAAATCAAGCTGCAGCACATTCCACACACTCCTAAGCCGTTTTCAGGCCTGACCTACAGGTAGAATCCGGAGAATTGGCTCGGGAGTTAAACGCAGTTTTTCTGTCACACATGCACAACACAGCGGGAGGTTCTCTGCACAGACACTTTCAACAATTCCTCTGCATTATTCACTGCGGCGATCACGTGACTTCTTAACACACAGACACCGGTGTCTTCTATGTGTATGGCTCCACTTTTTCAGCTGTAGACATCAGTGTATCCGTAATATGTGTGATTATTTTCATCAAGAGTGCGATTATTCCAGGGATATGGTGAAAATGTAAAAAAAAAACACCCTTTAATGCCCTAAACAAGTGAAACATTCCTGGATCTGCCTCTTCCTGCAGATCCCTGCCAAGATGTTATGGATTTCTTTCTTGGTCCTCACCCATCTTTCCACTGAGTTTCATGAAAATCCTTTCTGTAGTTTTTACAACTGACAATACGATGGAAAGGGATGGAAACTAAACCTCCTCCTTCGCAGAGGTAAAAAGCATCAGGGCACTTTTTCTGCTAAAGTCGAGGCCATAGCAGGCTGGAGCTAAACCATATTTGTCCCACTTACAATATGGCACAAGTCTAAATTAAATGCTGTCACTAAAAGAGAGGTTACGGTCCCACAAGGTTCAATAAACAGCGAGGGACAGTAAATCTGTCCTGCTCTGATTCAGAGTGCTGCGATAAAATAGTCTCCTAAAAGATGGTAAAATATTTTTCATGAACCACAAACTGCTGCGAATGAGCAAGTTTAAGGTGCTGGGGAGATTTCTTGTAATTGAACCTGTGTGGGAACAGCATCACACCAGTGGTCCTCCTCACTTCAGGGCCAGGAGCCTACACTTTGATTACCCAGCAGAAAATCAGGCTCGCTGAGGAAGGAAGATGTAAATTAGAGTCATAACCTAATGTCTGGTAATTTTTTATTATGCCTGGCTGCTCTCATAATGTAGAACATAGAATTCTGCTGCCCACAGTGTATGATAGTGAACTGAATGTCTTTGGGTTGGGCCTGATAATACTGATGACTCATTAAAGAACATGTCAAATAATCTATTGATTGAGAAAATATATATAACGTGAAGAAACTGTATTTCTGTCACAAGTAAATATGTAACTTCAGCCACTAGGGGGCGTCTCAATCAAAACAATGACAAAACCCTAGTTTGATGATGTAGTGAAGCAACATGGGAACATGTGCCGATGAAAATCTCATCAGGCATAAATCATATTAACTTATGAGGTGATGTTTTAAACTTGTATTCACGTTGCCCAACATACGACGATGACTAATCACGATCAATCACACGTGACCAATACAAACAAAAAGCAGCCTGGCTAAATGTGTGTTCTTCCTCTTTGTTCTTTCTATGCTAATATTGCTCTGGCATTGCAGCTTCATCCAGACTGAAAAAGATCCATAACTCAAAAGATCTCCTTCAACAAACAGATCAAACCAGGGACGTTGGCTCATGTTTGCAAAAAAAAAAAAAAATCTTTGAATTCAAGCGTGTCTCTCTATTCATGTGTTAATTTGAGAGAGTGCGCAGACTGAGAAAGGTCGGCCACTAAATTCAGTTTACTTTAATTAGCTGTTAGATGCCATGCCTCACCTCCAGCAATTACAAATCGAAGTCTCATCGCGGCCTGGACAAGCCACGGATTGACACTCCCAGTGCAGCCCCCCGCTGCCGCAGCAACAAGACCTCCACTTGTTTCCTTCTCTCAGCTCGTCCCCTCGATCAAACAGCGACTCCAAATTGTGTTAGCTTTCATTAAAAAGAAATGGAGGGAGCCAGACGCAGCCGGAGTACCTGACGTGCATGGCTTATGACTCTCTTTCTGATTGGGATTATCATAAAGCGACAACTCCATTGACACGGAGGACCCTCCCATCCCACTCACATCAACATGCGCAGGCACAGAGAGAGAGCGAGTGTGTGTGTGTGTGTGTGTGTGTGTGTCTGTGTGTGATTCCCGTGCTTAATTAAGCCAACAGCTGATGGGGTTTTGAGTTCTGTAGCACTCGCAGCAAAACGAATATGAATGAGCTTGGAGGTGAGGAGAAGCAGCCTCCACTTCCATGGTAACGCCGTGAGGACGCGGCAACAGAAGACTCGCTGCTGAAGGACAGGATTTGAATGTCCTCATATATCTTCGTAACAGAGCAGCCAGTATTGTCTTCATGAGCATTGCACCACTTTGATCCTGCATCAGTCAGCTTTTATTGCCGCCTGGAGACTCCATGCACGGCCATGTGCATAGTAACACATCTGGGGATGAATCTGCGTGAGACACGGGCTTTGTGATAAGGACGAAAGAAAAATGCATAATGCATTTTCTTTTCTGATGTTTTCTAAAATTATTTTCAGTTTATTGTTCATGAGAGATGTCGTGCCATTATTCGAGAGGGTTAGTCATGACGGCTGAGTGCACACACAAGCTGCCAAACAGCCTTAATGTGGATAAAACTGAGTCACTTTCTGCAGATCTGTTCAAACCGAAAGAGGACGGTGTGAGTGTTTTCTTCACAAGTGGAAAATGTGTGACTGTGTGAGCAGATCGGTGCCAGTTAGGCTGGAGATATACGGAGATATGCGGCATGAACGTTTACATATTTGCGTATGCACTGTTACTGGAGGAAACCTCAGGAGGAAACTCTGAGAGCTCAGACCATATAGAACTGCATTTGCATTCCTATTTGCAAAAATAAACATGGCAACCTGCATTTATTATATATTATGATTCTGTGGGAAATTGGTCTCAGTGGGCCGGTGATTGACATGATTGATTTTGTACACGCGGCCAAGGCAAGTGATGGATTAAAGACCAAATGCACCGACCGCCCCGTCCCCACTCCTCTTTAAAACACCTTCATCTTCTCAGACTCCTTTCCATATATTTACTAAACAAGAAATACGGATGCAGTGACTGCGGACCTCCTCTTGTAGCTTGTTCTCAAAGCTACTATCTGGAACTGGATTAGCCTAAACCTAACCCCAACCGTGTGAAGAAGGCACATACATTTTTGTCTAAACTCCAATAAATGGTCAGAAACGTAGTTAAAGTGCATTATTGACCAATCTCAAAATTCCACGATTGACTAATTAAAACCTGTTCTGAGGTCAGTGGTGCATGTGACTGTTGTTGCAGGGTCAGTTTATCCAGTTGAGTCTGGAACATACATATGCGTGTTGTACAACCTGTGCACATAGAGATAGTCTGCTTGCATCATGCTTCCATTTCACGCGTGAGCAGATGCGTTTTCCTCTGCAGAGATTCCTTCTTTCTCACCCCCTGGAAAATCTGCCGGGACAGTAGCAAACCCCCCAAGGTACAAGAGCACCTGGCTTCTAGACGGAATGGGAGGAGGCAACTCTGATTGGTTTACACAAAAAAAAAGTACTATAAAATACTATCAATGCACCAGACACAGTCCAGCTTTCCCCTGACATTAAACAAGCGAAAGGGGAATTGGAAAGGTGATAAACGTCTGTGATGATACAGACTTCAGCCCGTCTGTATTGTTCTGTGTGGTTTTTATGTGAGTGGGTTCTAAGACAACGTCACAGTGATGTCTTCTCTACCTTGACCCAGAAGAGACACACGCTGCCGCCGCTGCTGTTTATCTTTCAGCTCGAGGCGTTGATGCTGTTTCAAAGTGAGCTTCGGCGACATTAGCAGACGTGTCCTCTCAAACCCCTCGCCTTCCATCTTTCCATATAGCCCTCGATTCACGACGATCTTTTAGCACTTAACCCGCCTGATGCAGTGCCTTCCCACGGGGCTGAATTAAAATGACTCAACAAGTATGGATCTATTACTGCGGAACGGGAGAGAGTGTGTCAAAAAAAGGAAAATCCTGGCAGGTACCAGATAAAAGCCCCAAGTTATTTAAGGAAATTGCTATCAAGGCCTTGAGAGGCAATTTAACAAATCCTCCTTAGTTGTAGCTTAAAATCATTATTTTCTATTGAATATGGTTCTGGAAAATATCTTCACTGAAGAGGGTCGATAATGCAGCTGCAAAAAGCTTTTTCCTTTCCTGAAAGTATTTCAAAGGGAGAATTTGACCGGACGAGCGAGAATCCAGATAGCTCGTTTTGTTCCACTTTAGAAATGAAAAGCACAAACCATGTGCCGCCCGAGGAAGCAGGTGCGTGGTTCGCAGCAGGTGTCGCATTATCGCCTCAATACCTCAAGGTAGTCTTTTGTCCAAGTGCAGAATTGTGCAGCATAATACCAGGTTCGACGTGTATGACCTTGATTTGGGCAGTCCTGTATAATTCAAATTCTCTCCTCGGCGGGGGCCCGTGCAAAGAGACGCATGCAAATGATCGACGACTTGTCATTCATCACTGTCGTCACCTCGACACCCGGGGAGGAAATGGCAGCCCAGCCAAGGGTGTGTCACTTCCTGTGCGCAGCCACTTTGTCTTCGCCTGAAACCGTTTAGCTTCAGAGTTGAATGTCACGTACAGTAAATCCTCGCACGCCCACAAGACACACGTTATTATTCTTTAATGGGCACGATGTCACGTAAGCATCAATCTCCCACGCACCAGCGCACATACATGTTTTCAATTCTATTGTTGTGACAGGAAATGTGTTTTTGAATGTATGTAATTACCCAGCAGCGACAAAGCTAATTATACACAGACTGGCTTAAAGTAAACTTTTCAAACTTATGCGCAATACATTACACTTCCTGAAGTCATACTTATAGGATTACCCAATGGATTTGGGTTTATTTGAACTACTATACATCCTACACCACGGGTCTCTGGATGAATTTCCTGCCTTTCAAACAGCCTTTTTAGCAATTTCATTTCTAACTGGCGAGAAAAACAACTTTAGACATGCTAAGCTTTGTAGTAAACATTTGTTGACTCAGGATCCTGTCGGTATTTCCACAGTCAACACAGTTTCGAGTGTCTATTGAACCGCGGCCTCTTTGCAGTAATGAATAAAGAAGCTGCTGAAGATTCATTTATTCTTTTTCACAATATCCAGGCGAGCTTATGTTGTGGTTGTTCTTTTATTTTCGACCACATAGCTCATCGATGTAACAGCTCTGATTTGTTCGATGTTTGAGGATCTTCGGACGCATCATCAGTTTTGGAAAAGGTTCACCGCTGAATTGTGGTAAAACCCCTGTCGGATATAAACACTGTGATGGATCACCCACCTCGAGGGAGCGGCGAGTCTCTGCTGACGGATTTCTTTTTGTTGAACTGAAAAACTTAAAATATCTTTTTCTTAAAGGAATTTTATGCCTTGGAAATGTTCAGTCTTAAAGTAAAACATGAATAAAATGTAGTTAATGGGATTAAACGTATGTAACCACCATTCAGGTAAATTAGTGAGACGGTGACTGACTTCTTCAGACTGTTGCTGGTCAATCGTCTGCTTGGTGAGAAATTTAAAAGTACTCGTATTAATTACTTTTAATAGAGATTAGTTTGATGAAATTCTGCTGTCTCTCTTTTATTTTGTAAATAAAACTATGATTAATTTTGAATCTGTCAACTCTGCTTGGCTTCAACCCAAGGCTCATGTGTCTGTGAAATCGTTTACATTTGATCTGGCTAGTTTAAGTTTCACACTGTGATTTGGGGAGCGCAGTAGAAACTTCTGTATGACATACGTACGTCCCGTCACCATCACCATACGCAGGCTGCGTCTACCTACACTTGACTTTGATTTGTTTTGTAGGCGGGCCTACATCTGCTGTCGGCCTGTTGTCTCTTCTGCTGTTGTATTTGCTGACTCTTCCAATTTGAATGAAGAAAATGAATTCATTTGGTAATTGTATTGCTGCTGTTACATCATTATGGAATCATTGCCAGCAACATGAACGTCTTCATCGTTTAAACAGGATTTCAGTGGAGGTAAAGACTACAAGCAATCCTGAGAGCTGCCTCTGCTTCTTCTTCTTCTATTCGACAGCCAACTCTCCCTTACTGCCAACATTACTGTAACAACACGTTCCTGTAGATTCATGCTGTACAACATCAGGAGAATACGCCCCCTTCTCACTCAGAAGGCGGTGCAGGTTCTGGTCCAGGCCCTGGTCATCTCACGCCTAGACTATTGTAACTCCCTCCTGGCTGGTCTACCTGCTAGTGCCATCCGACCTCTGCAGCTCATTCAGAATGCAGCAGCTCGACTGGTTTTCAACCTAAATTCACTCACACCACTCCGCTCCTCCGCTCCCTTCACTGGTTGCCGGTGGCTGCCCGCATCTGTTTCAAAACATTAGTACTTGCGTACCGTGCTGCGACCGGATCGGGTCCAGTCTACATCCAGGACATGGTCAAACGTTACACCCCAGCCCGTTCACTCCGCTCTGCTTCGGCCAATCGGCTTGTTGCTCCCTCACTGCGAGCTAAACACTCATCAAAATCACGACTGTTTGCTGTCCTGGCTCCTAAATGGTGGAACGAGCTCCCCAGTGACATCCGGACATCAGACAGTTTGCACATCTTCCGCCGCAAACTAAAAACACATCTCTTCCGACTATACCTTGAATAACATTTTCAAAACTAACAATTTAGTAGCACTTAAAATGGCACTTACTTATAGCACTTTGTAGTTTTGCTTTTTTTTTTTTAAGAAATTGTATTTTCTCTATACTTGTTGTTCTGGGTTTGTAACCTCATGGTTGAATGCACTTATTGTAATTTGCTTTGGATAAAAGCGTCAGCTAAATGAAATGTAATGTAATGTAATGTTTAATGCCGTCTCAACTTCCTGCACTTGGTCTAAACTATCCAAAGGAAGGGTTCACACACTGCACACAAACCGAACCGTGGTTGATTGATCCAGACCACATCTTTATGTCCTGACAAAATTTCACACCTGTTATCTTTTTAGGACTAAACTGAAAAGTCAGAAGGTCCAGATCAAGCAGGTCCTCAAACAGGTCCTCAAACGGGTGTGAACACTGCAGTATCCTCTCAGAGAATTTCACACTGAGTTTTTCCTGCAGGAGGATGTGTTCTAATGTTCTGTCCAATAAAGAACAGGTCACCCGATGCAGCGGTGCGAGGCCGTGATGTATTTTAGGACAACAGCGGAAATCTATAGTGACACCGTGTTCCGAACAATACATTTTATTGACTGCGCTTGGGACTGACCAGAGACCTGCGTGCAAGGCAGTGCCAAGGAATGAGTGGGTCAGATGCTGAGTCATGTCCTCTTTCAGCCTCACTGTTTGCACAGTGTTCGCTCGCTCCACCGACGGCTGCCCGAGAAGTGAATGAGTGTCTGGTCGTTCAGCAGGGAGTTCAATTCACATTTCCTTCATTCACCACATCGATTCATCGCATAGACGGAGGCAACGTGACGACTGTACCTTTGGCCGAAGCTGTTCTCCTTCCTCCGGCAGTGGAGGGTGACAACTCTGTGACCTTCACTCCTGACGTCCTGGCTCACCGTCCACGCAACCGGGTTACTGGCTCTGGCTCCGAGGAACGCCACGCCATCCTTCAGCCTGACCCTAAAACACACACAAGTGCAGAAGTTAGAAGAAAAGCCCTGAAAATAAGAGAGTATTTGGAACTGTCACTAGAACAGACCACAAAATACATTTTAGAGTTTAATAAAAACACACACACACACACAAACTCTCTTATGCAATTTTTCTTCTTTTTCCTCTGCGACACACACAAACCCGTTAAAAGAAAGAAATCAAATGAGGCGGTGTTTAAATTGTGTTGCACAGAGGTCACAAAAACAAACACTCCCATACAGACACTCAACCAGAGACTGGACATAAAAATAATTGGACCACAGGAACGGACTGAAAAACATGCTTCATTATTATAAAAACCTCCTAAACCGAAGCAAAGAAATAAGTTTGCAGTTGCAGAGTCGTTAGAAAACAACACAAAAATTGAATCTTATTCATTCGGAATAGTTCATGTATAATATCAAGTAATATGAGTGAATGAGAGAATTCTAGACCTTCTCAGATTGTTCTTGGGATGAATTTTGCTGCAGGAATCTTATGTACAAGCCAAATTATTTAATTTGCAGCGCTGGAAACTAGCATCAGGAGAACATATGGTGTGTTGGCTGAACTGAAATAACTGCGGGTCATGTGTCGGGAGTTCAAATGAACCTTCTTTGAGTGTACTTATTAAATGGAATAGTCTTTCCCTGTAATATCTCATCATTAAAAACAATAAAAGGAGACAAACTTTATTCCAGAGGGGTTTGGGTCATGTTCCCTCACAGCTGGACTCTAATCCGCCCTCATGGCACCTCTGCCCCGGCCCCCCCCCCAACCCTGCTTTGTCCCTCTATTACTTCCATTACTCCTGGTCACAGTCAGTGGGAGGCCACACAGGTGCCCGAGAACCGTGACCTACCCTGCCGCTGGTAAACTGACGCCATTACTCTCCTTCTCCTCCTGTCTCAGATGAAGTTACCTGTTCTGTTCGGTACTTCCTTTCCCAACATGACAAATTGTTCTTATTCAATCCAGTGGTACAAATGGGGCAGAACATCTAATGTGTCTGTGTGTGTGTGTGCGAGCGCAAATCTTACAAGTTGTTCAGAAGGTGAGGAGAAAGACACATTTCTTTTCACCAGAACATGAACTACGGGTAATTTCTCCCCACATCAAAATAATTGGAGCCTGTCCTTGTTCTGCGAAGAGACTTGTATAAGAAATAATATATCTGAGCATTAACAGGGGAGATAATGACATGATAAACCATGCAGCAGTCCTCAGAAGAGCACAGTCATTTCATCTTCCATGCTCAACCAGGTCGCTTTGATCTTATCCAGGCTGCAGGGGCAGGACTAACTGGCCTCGCGTCGGCCGCCGCTCCAGACGAGCCGAGATAAAGGCTGCCGGGGTGGACGCCGCGGACAACAAGCAGGAGGAGACGACTGATTGCCGTCTGCCCTCCTGTTTCCCACTCGTCACCTCGGCCACAGCACAGTAATTACTGCAGGCCCGCGAAAGCAGATTCAGCGCGACAGTGGGCCGCAGTGATAATCAACTAATGACTCTTACGGTAAACGTTGTGCCGTACTGATCAAAGGCAAAGGATGGTAGAGGGGCTTTGAGAGCAGCAACTTTTCACTCTCTTTTTCTGCCCTTTTTATTTATTTTTTTTGCAAACTAGTGGTGAAAAGTTTTCGTGATTGCATTAGTGCTCAGTTTGAAGACCGATTGATTGTTTCAGTCAGTACCTCCGCCGGCGCCAGGGAGGTTATTCTCTTCACCCCTGTTCATTTGTTTGTGGGTTTGTTTGGAAGCTAAATTATGCAAAAGCAACTACGCTGACTCCTATGGAATTGTGAGGGGTGGGGGCGGGGCATGACCCAAGGGAGAACACATTAAAATGGGGTGCAGATCTGGATGATAGTTCGATTTTTTTGGGGCATTTCCACAGATTTCCAGGAAATGATTCATAGATATTGATCTTGATGAGAAAATAGGCATATTGAGGGGACTGATATCTATGAGTGTGTGCAAATTGGTGCAGATTGATTAAATGTAAGGGGAATATTGGGTCTTGGCAGAGGGACGCACTCCGACGGCCACAAATGTGAATAAGAAAGAAGACGTTCTGTTTGTTGGCGTTTGGACAAAAGAAAGAGAGCAATGTTGGAAACTCCTCTGTGCTTCTATGATGTTACGGTCGGCATTTCATAGAATAAATGACTCATCGGTTCATCAATACATCTCTAAACTCGATGGTTGATGGCAGGATCAATATTAATATCAATGTACTTTGAAGCACAGCTGAACTACAATGTCCGAATACAACCCATGGTCCGAGGACTGTGAAATCCAAATGACTTCAGATGACTCATTTCTTTCCGTCTCTCTCCTGCGTCGTCCTCTGTTTCTCTCATCTTCATCCACAACTTGACATACAGACTCAAGCTTGTGCTGTAACCGACGAGCAAGGGGCCAAATTAGCAAATGGCATTTTGCAAATGAGATTGGTTTGGCTAATATGACTTGGGGTGAGGGAGAGGAGGGGGAGGCAATAAAGGAAAGCAATTTGAAGGGGGAGCCCCCCCCCCTCCCCCCTTTTACATGCATCAGCACATGAAGGCGCCCCATTAATTCCATGAAACCCTGCATCAGTGGGATGAGTATTTACAGATGAGATGAGGCTCTCCCTGATTGATGCTCGGAAATGACACCCCGGGAATGGCCACTGCCCGGATAACATGTCAACACACCGTGCACTCTGGCATGCCTCTGCTGAATGAAATACGCCCCCAGAGCTCATTAATATTTATGTCCCATACACAGCACAACATTACATGGAACACAAACACTTCTGAATAACTTAAAGGCTGCGTGAGACCAGGTATTTTGTGCAAACAACACCCCAGGTGGTAGACCTTAAACTGTCAGTGTATTACGATAACAATGAAAAAGAAGTGTTGGCCCAAACTCCACACGGTGATATTGATATCTAAAAAGTTTAAAGATGCACCAAACTGCCTTGAAAAGACATTTACTGGTCAGGATGAAATTCACCTTTTAATGATAACGATCGCTTAAATCTTGGCAATTTATGAACAAATATGTCCTGAAGAGTCACAGTTTAATACACTGCACATTCGGGGCAGGACAGATTTGTATTATATCTGAAAACAAATGAAAAATAGTAGTCTTAGGCAAAGAAGGTGAAGAGGAGGCAGGGTAACTGTCTCTAAAACAAACTGCACCAAATTTCATTGATGGCGACTGGACAGCAGGGAAAGGACAAATCGGCAGGAGTTCTTTTAATGCTGTCGTTCAAAAACATATCTTTTGGCGTCTCGTGGTTCCCTTGACATTAAGAGTCAATGGGACACGAGGTCTGCGTGTTTGCCGGAGTCGGAGAATATCATGTGAAAGGTCTGGAAGAAAGGTTTGGAAGAAAAGCCCTGTTTTAAAAGGTGCTAGAGCAAGAAAGAGGTGGGGGTTTATACCAGAGACCGCACGGGCAGATTAGAAAAGACAGGCTTTGTATTAGTGGTGGATGAAAGACGACAGAGGATGGAGGGAAACAGTCAGGAGAGAAGAGAGGGGTTGGTTTATTGGCTCGGGGGGGTAAAATAACAGCTTGTAGTCACCTCAGGTTATTTTTGTCTATTCAGGTCTTATATCTCCCACAACAAGAGAAGTGTATGTGTCAGTGTCATCCTCAGGAGCCCATTTGCAAGATGTTCCCCTGCATGGAGATTTAAGTTGAAATAACGATGACAAAAGGGGAGAGAAACAGGAGGAAAATGGTTCCCTGTATTGTTGTCCACGTGGTAACAAATCACGACTGCGGCAAAGATGGAGACAGAGAAATGAGAGAAGTCGATCACGTCTCACACACACACACACGCACACACACAGACACACACAGACACACACTCACGGGTGTCGGTGTCGAGATCTGATATAATGTTAACTCATTGTGAGAGAGTGGAGCGGGTGGAGGAGACTAACCTTTAGTGGAGATAAATGAAAGTGAGAACAATTGCTCTTATATCGGCTCTGCCACAAAGGAACCATCTTTGGCTCCTCCATCAAAGAGTGGCCCCTGCAAAGGGAGGGCCACACGGAGGAAAGCTGTGATACAGCCACAGGAAGTTCATATATAACCAGCAATTGGCTTCATCGTTAACTAAACCCCAGATGAAAAGAATCCAGCCACTGAAAGGAAAATCGGCCTGGCTGTTCCATAGATAACACATGGTTTAGCATGTTTTTCCAAATTCATTTAAAAAAAGGTAGGTTAGCCAAATTCAATTTACCGCAGATGAGATTCAGCGAATCACAATGAGCTACTTCAGTCGGCTCGCGTCTCTTAATTCTCAAACACCTGCAGCTAAATCGAGTTATGAAATAAACGCACAAGCTGTTTGGGCCTGAGTCCCGTTCCCTCCTTCCACTCTGCATTCCTCTGCCTCCTAAACAAAAAACAACGTCTGTCACCTCTGGGCAAAATTAAATTAGACGCCAGCCAATGACAGGTGAGCCCAGCTGGGAGCTGGTTCAATAAATTAGGAAGGTGAAACAGGGGCTTGCGCTGCAGATGCTCTGAGTCAATTAGCTGAGGAATAGTTGTCGGTGGAGTGTTTTTAGGGGCGAGTGGACACATACGATGTGGAGATAAAGAGAGAGCTAATTCAATTAATGAGTTTGATGCTGTTCCTTCCATTATCTGAGCTAGTTAAAAGTGCTGGCGCGTGGCAACACTGCGAACGGGGGACAAGATTAACACAATCAGATAAAGACTCTCACCAGACAAAGCTCGTCTCCACCCATGTGTTCTGCCGTCCAACCCTTTTGTCTCACTTTCAGCGTCTCTTTTCGTACGCCCCTGTGTCTAAACGATTCCTCCCTTCCCTCCTTCCCTCCTTCCCTCCTTCCCTCCTTCCCTCCTTCCCTCCTTCCCTACTTCCCTCCTTCCCTCCTTCCCTCCCTCCTTCCATACGCTTCCTTCCCTACGTACGCACACTCAAGCCTATAGCTCACATCACTCTTAATCACTCTCCTTCACCAGACCTCCCCCGTTTAGCTGTCCCACGCGTTTTCTTTTGTTATTAATTTTGAAGGGAACCAAACAGCCTGCACTCTGTTGGTCACTCTAATTCCCTTCATATAATTACTTCAGTTTGGTCGGCTAACCTTCATCAGGTCATTTGAAGGTCTAGCAACTGAAATGCCTCGATTAAGTGGGAACATATGAAATTGCCGTGTGTGTGGTTTCTATTCTTCTGTGTAATTAAGACTTTGTGGTGCACAATAACTGTTTTGAAAGTTGTTATGCACACTCGCAGTGAGTCTCAAGGTTTAGTTATGATTCAGCAAATTCATGATTTACCAGGAAAACCTAGAACAGACCTTCGTGGTTCTCAAAGGATGAATCCCGGAGATTTTTTGAGAGCCCCGGACTATTCCTCTAGTGCCACCAGGTGGTTGACGTTGGTATTTCGAATTTGAAAATCCCGCCAACTGTTGGATAGATTGCCTTGCAGTGCATACATTCATGTTTTTTATGTTCCCATTGCATCAAGCCTCACGAGACGCTAGCATTACTGCAGACTCGAGGTCCTTCTCAATCTGAGTTAATCTCCGTCCTTGTGTTCTTGCAGATTTGGGAAACAGTCACACCCCAATTGTGTTCCAGTACAACGTCAACATCCAGCCAAGTAAGTGTTCTTCATCTGTCTGGTTGATTGAGAGCTGAGGATGATGCAGGGATTTTTGCCAGAGGCTCAAAGTGTATATTAACCAATTAAAATAAAAACGTGGTCCCAGTTTATCCCAATAATGCCTGTTTGAAAATATGATTTGGGGTTTTCTTAGGTGCGTGTACCCACCAGTGTGTTGCTTCACGTCATCTCAGTACCTTGCTGCCCAGAAGTCAGGTTGTGTCACTCTGCACATCGTCTTTGTAGAGACATCGTGTTTTATCGAGCCCTGTGGCAATTTACAGCTGGCTCTGTTCTCTGTGTTTTTGATGTATGATAACACTCCTGGTTTGCAAGATGAAACTTGGTCTCAGAGTTCAAATATAATATTCGTTGCTGCTGCTGTTTCTGAATATATGAAGCTGTAATGCTTTTAAATACATGACTTGTTGAACAGTTTGACAAAGGTGCTGCCTCTGTGGACTCTTATTCCTATTCAGACACACCACCAGGTTAAACAATATAAATGTATAACATGATGAGAAGGAGCATGATCCATTTAACATTTGATTTGATTTTGATATGAGGTATATTGTGGATTTCACTGTCAGTTTTGTTATTTCCCTAAAAACGTTTGTGAACCTTTGAACGCTGCTGTTCCTGTTGCAAATACTCCCCCCCCCCCCCCCCCCCCCGTCCTCAGGAGTCTGAACTTCTGAGTTGAACTTATCAGACCTAAACTGAACTCAATGTACCCTATAGTGAGAACTTTAAGTCTTTTAGTCCTGCCTATTTTTTTTACTAAAGCCTCACTTTCTGTCTGCTGTCCTCTCCTTATGCTGACTATTATGTTGCTGTTGTGTTTGAGAAAAGAAAAAGAGAAATCAATGAAGAAATCCATGAACTTTTTAACTTTCGGACCAAGCTGAAGATTCAGGAAATGGACACACCGCTGACACCTGCAGTAAACAGGCCAATCCAATACAATAGCCTGCAAACAAACACTATCTTATCGCTAAGCTGTCAATGCCATCCCTGCATGGACTTTGCCGAACTTACTCAAAGAACAATCTCCGGGATTTGGAGGAATGTTTTGTGATATATTCAAGGAAGCCTATCGTCGGCTCACCTTCGTCCACACCCTCTAATTTCCTCTAAATGTCGCTGGGAGGGCTGTTTGAAAATAAAGCCTTGCGTGAGACTTATCCTGTCCTTCACTTTGCCCTTGTGAAATGTCAATTTCACTTCTCTCTCCGGCATTGAGCGCCTCCTCATCTCACCGTGCTCGCGGATCAATACCTGTGTGATCCAGAGCAGACAGCGAGTGGATGTGTATCAGAACCGTAACGGGTCAAAAAGGGTAAACATCTATCAGGGGACAAAGATGATCAAAGGGAGTAGTGCTTAAAGTGCTACTGATTCATTTCAACCTGGAGTGGATTGCATTGAGTGCTACTTCATTCAGGAGATGCTGACTGTCCCCAAACACTACGCATGTTTAAACAGACTGTAAATAAAGATGGCGGCGTTCATATTCGCAATATTTTGGCCTCATTTCCGGATAGTGCGAAGAAGTACATATCTTAACATACAGTCTATGAGTCTACGTCAAGTAGCTAGATATGGTTTGGCACCATTCAAGAACAGAGTAGGTGTTCTTGAGTTGCCTTCAGCCAAATTCTCTCCTCATTCACGTCTGGATCACTGGAAGAAAAAAACACACACAGAATGTGGTGACGCCTCAAATAACATCTACAGGTCTTTTTCTAATTAAAAGGAAAAGCAGCCAGATGACTGACATACGGAGCCTGGACCTGCGCTCTGGGAACAAACTCACGCCTTTAAAAAAAAAAAATAGAAGAAGAAGAAGAAGAAGAAATAACTGTCAGAGGAGTGCGGCTGACTTCAAATGAGGAGAGATTCAAAAATGCGAGCTGGCCATAGCCTCATGACATGAGCGCATTCCTTGACAGATCAAGAGCCATCATATGGGCAGGAGCTCTGAGAAATGAATTTGAGACGAATTCAAAGAAGCCCCTGAGCTACTGGGAGGAAAAGGAATATTTAATTTGAAAACCTGGGCAAGATTTGAATTATACAGAACATCTTAAATGCATCTTAGCGACGAGAAGATCATGATCTCACGTCAATGGATAACACATTAGATTTGGATCCCAGGGGTCTGATGGGAGAATCGACTATCATCCACAGTCACGACGACCGGCTTCAGTCTGATGCTCAGTCTGTGACAACATCTGAGAATGGATTGGGCTTCATATGACATTCAAAATAATGAATTTCAGTGCCGCTGGCCACATATTATTGGACATTACACAAATAGCAGAATGCTTCAAACATCTTTTGCTATGATAATAATAATACGATGAGATACACTAATGTACTTCTGCATAATGCATGGCTGCTGTTTTGGGCCAGTATACAAGCCATACATACATATATATATATATATATAAGCCATGACAGAGGGGGTGCATAATGTAATTAAGGCAACAAAGAGAAAGGATGAAGCCAAAAAATAATAGGACATGAAATTGCTGCTCATAAAAAGCAAAATTTATCAAAGCCTACAGCTCTGAGCAGTCGATGACTTTGTTTTCTTTAACCTCCCCCAAGCTCTCATTATCTTCTCATGTCATATTATATTTAAGCTTATTTCTAAAACTGTGAGGAAAAAAAAAAGAATGTCAAAGAAAGGGGCAACAAATAATGCATGATATTCTGAATAACGAAACAGGCTGGATGTGGGTGGGTACTGTCTGCAATGTCAAGAAGCTGCGTGTGTGTGTGTGTGTGTGCAGCGACTGTGCACATGAAAGCGGACCAACGGGATGATGACACTGAGGGGCGTGACAGCGCAACACCCACTGTGGCCAAAAAGCTGGTCACCTCCAGTACATCACAGCCCGGCTCTCCACACGACAATGTAAAATTCAGGGAACATCACCAATCTGGTGCCCTACATGTGGGAAGAATTCGACCTTCATTTGATGGGATTTGTGGAGCGAGCACCGGATTTCAGATTAACCCAAATTTCCATTTTTCTTTTTTACCACATTTGCAGGAATGTTCACCAAGCAGTGTTCTTTAAAAAACTTTTAGATTTTTCATTCGCTTTACTGCTGGATTTCAGGAACTAACTGCCACTGCTGCTGTAGATTAGCTGAAGGAATGGGGTCATGTTGTAGCAGACAGACGCTTGATCCCTACGGCTGAAATTTGAATGGAGGCCGAGCCAGTTAAATAGGGGATAGGGCCAACACATGCAGACACTGCTTCCAGTAAAACCTATTTGACATAAGGTTGAATCCGGGGGATAACAAAATTAGACTTTTCATTGGCTGTGTTGGGTCGGACGGATGATCCAGGACTCATCCAATGTTTGGACGGACGCAGAAGGGGACCACGTGGTATAATCCCAGGATGTAGCGGGACAGATTATGGCAAGTTGGTAAACCTGATGTAGGAAGGGTTACACAGATTAACACTGATGCTGTTTGCCGGTGCGGCAATCGGGCACTTACAGGGGCACTGCGGGGAAAAGTCAAGTCAGGTCAATGCCTCATTTCCAAACAGCTCTGTGTCTGTATGCGAGACAACCGCAGGCGTATTGATTCCTATGTAAATTATAGTAAATTATTTGGATTTGTTGAAAATACTGAATGTTGCGTCCTGTAGTTGGCACAAAGCGAATTAGCCAAGAGGCTGTTTAATCCAATTCAGTAGTTGAAGTTGTTAAATTGTTTAGTTGTATAATCAGATATAAACGTGCTCAGCTAGATTAACAAATTTCAACTATGTTAAGTTACTAAAAGAATAAGAAACAAACAAAAAAAAAAGTTAAATAAATGTGGGATAGTTCCTTATTACGTTCATGAACTGACATCAATAGATATGCCTATGTTAATAATCAGTCATAAACAATGTGCTTTAACCAGTAATCTTGAAATAACCTGATGGCTCAAGATGCATATTCCACAAAAACAATTTGCCGCACCTCTATCCATAAAAGAAATGCGTTTCTGTGCGTTAAACACTAGGGGGCAGAGTCCCGTGAGCATATGAAACAGAATGACGGACGCAAAGCAAAACTGTGTGGAAACGAGTCGCTATATATATTCACCTCAGAGAACTTCACAGCATATGACATATATCTTCATCATCAACACACTGGCTTTGTTCCCGCGTGCACATTAGCGTGCTGACATTAGCATTTATCTCCGAGCAGTGCTGTGTCTAATTACCGCCGCACAGAGCTGCCAGCGTGTCTGCAGACTGGTTAGTTCTGCCACACATGCACACGCTGCACAACCGTAAACATAAAAAAACATCAATATCAATGCAGGTTGAAGTCTTTTACTGCAGTTGCAAGATATCTGATGGACTGCATAAAGGATATAAACGTGAAAGTTTCAGCTTTAAAGTGACTGTAAATTGACTGTAGTGTCGGGAAACAGCTTTTGACGCCCGCACGTCCGTGGAGAGGAGGCACGACATTTTATAATTGCCATATGTATGCAAATTACCTCAATCTGAAGCCATTACCAAAACAATGAATCTTTGGCAATCACCAAAACATTGTGATCATGATCGTTACAAATGGTTGACTATTCATTATGCCTGCTAATTAGATCATAAATTGCATTAATAAACTGTTGTGGAAGGTTTTGAAGGATGTGGGGACAAACACAAAAGCCGGCTAGGACTGATGAAGTCTGCCACATCAACGGCGCTGAGAGCCATTGGCTGCTGAGAGGGGATTAAATCTATGTTCTCTCTCGACTTCATCTATCACCGAGCTACTGACTCAATAACTGTGGGTTTTGAGGCCGCGGACGTCTGATCGGCTGATGCGGGCCACCGGGTTTAAGGGTCAAATGTTACAGTATGTCAGTCAGCTCCTGACATTGGGGACTATTAGTATTCTTGAAGCCATTGATTAAATGCTACCTGCTGAGTGTGAGTGCAGCCGAGTGGGCCCTGGCGAGAATTAGGTACATTCTGGGTCTAAATGACATTTGCCGTCTTATTTGTCAACGCTGTGACATTTGTGCGCAGCCACGGGGAAGGCGAGCAGTACAGTAAGTGCTGGAGTGGCAAAGTGACAGCAGCGATGACAGCCACCAATGCTAACCCAACATTTCAGACAATGTCCGTCGGAGGAACTGTCACGGTGGTGTCACGGAAATGTTTGCAGAAAGTGGGAGAATTGGCTCATGCTGAGAAACTCGAACTCCGGAAATAGAATGAGGTCCAGCTTGGGTTTCCTTCATTGTCTCAAGTTTGTTCACACATTGACAAAATACAACTTTTATCTGAAAAGTCGACACGTTTCCCTTTAGCGTTCAACACGTGCAGATTGCTGTACAATTTGATAGGTAGAGTTGCGGGTTTTCAGATCTGATCTGTGAAAACGGGCAATTCAACCATGTGCATTAACCCTCTATAATTTGCAAAAGCGGTGACTGCTGGGCAGACGCCATCGGCAGGCTCCATTATATCAAGGTGACATGGGATAAGAGTAGTACATAGTCATGCAGCAGGGGGTAACATCTAAGTGTGTGGAAGACTGTCAGAGAAAATGTGGGTTGTGATGGCGGCACAGAGCGAGAAAGAGAAGATTGAGGAAGGATTTACCGGGTTGATGAAGGCCACTGTGTTTTTCTTAAGTTACAAAAGGATGCAAAAACAAGCAAGGGGACTTTTTGTTGGAATGAAAATGCATCTTGACCTTTCTCCTTAATTTGATTTTTATTTTTGTAATTTTTTTTTTCTTTCAGCAATCAAGAAATATACTGAAATACTGAAACTAAATTGTGTTTCTCCTTCACCCAGAATATCCCCCCCCCCCCCGCCCCCTCAACGTCTCTTCTTCTCCAACTTGTTATTTTTCCCCCCCGTTTCCCGCTCAGGGACCTGATCAGAGATATGAGAGATCAGTAGATCTATGAAGAAAAACAAAGCCTCCTCATCACTGTCTGTGTAAAAGTAAATAATGTATTTCTTCCCCCCCCCCCCTTCAACAGCAAAGCCAAAGTCAAACTGCACAGCACGTAGTTGTGTCAACACAGGTTGTACATGTAGCCTGGAGCAGGTAGGAAGCACTGCAGTCGGAGCAAGGCATGATTTCTTCCTCCTTGAAAATACTGTAACGGCTGACATCAAATCTGTCAGCTTGAAAAGAAGTGTTCTCCAATATGATTTGGTTTTTAAGTCTAATGATTTTCACCGGGTAAAAAAAACAAAACATCTTAGATACTGAAGTAAGAGTAAGAGAGGAAAATACCACACACTCTGACCCCGTTGCAAAGCAGGAGACGGTAAACTGCCATGAAGTAAACTTAACTAAACGATTTAGTGCGTTAACAGACAACTTTATCCTTGCAAAATGGTTTCATCATGCGCTGTTCATGGTGTGTAGTTCAGAAAGGCTGCAGCAGTTTATCTTGCACTCGCTGGAAAGTTCATGCTTCACATCACCGAAGGCAGAAATGTAGGACTTGCAGCCCGACCCATATCGTCCGATTCCGGCCTGTCACAGATATATCATGTTATACCAGATATGCATCAATATGAAAACTTTAAGGCCATATTTAGATGTGGTGAAAAAACATAAATAGATTAATCTCAAAAAAAGAGAAGCAGTGATTTGTATTAAATGTGATTTTAGATAATTTCATTTTTGTCGTCCTTTATTTATTACAGAGACCAACACTACAAATGGACCAATAACCAGCAACTTACCAAATTACAGCATATAAATAATATAAATAATATCAGCTGCTATCGAGATCTATATATTTGTATATATCGACCCACAAAATCCAGTGTCAGGTAAAATAAATGTCCTGCAGTCTGAACATGGGTCTTTTGCGTGTCATTTGGATTAAGAGTCTGCAGAAGTGACTGTGGTGCGGAGCCACAGGATCCAGGTCCTGCTGTTGCATATACTCCTCCAGTCATTAGTCAGTCTCAGCTGTCGGTCGTGACGTTTCACCCCCTTTCCATAGGATAAAATAAGTAACAAAACTTACCAGAGAAATAAACACTTGAACAAGTGCACGAACACAATAAAAACATATCTCCACTACAAACGGACCAACAACCTACCAACCTATAAACATAAAAAAAAATATCAGCTGATATATTATTATATAAATGTATATAAAGTGGTATAAAATCCAGTACCAAATGTCCAGGTTACAGTCTTTGTGTTTCATGAGTGCTCTTCTATTTCTGGTGTATAGACTCCTTTTATTTCACCCACCAAACCCCGATACACAACCTAACCCATGTATCACTGACGTAACGGCCTTTTGTGTACAAACAAGAAAATATGTACTCCTTCAAATTTGTACCATAAGTTCAGGAAGCGTCATGCCCTCCCTCCACTTTACTCGTCCCCCTGCAGGGGTCTGAGCCTCTGCTCGCTGTGATGCAGCTTTACTACGGTACAGGGGAGATGTGTGGCTGCCGGTGTTTCAACAGGGATGACCAACTCACTTCTCCCCTGTACGTTAGTAGTGCTTATCAGCCAGCACCATGCTGCCAGCGCTTCCACTTCACACGGCCACCAACACCTCCGCTGCCACTGGTTATTTACACCAATCCCTTCATGGAGGACTCCCTAGGGCTGCTCTCTCTCTGTGTGTGAACGCGCGTGACTCCCCCGGGCCACCAACACAGCTTGTCTGCATCGAGCCTTGTGGCGTGACAATGTCGGGTCTGTTCCTCCGCGGACCACAGTCCAACACTGTGTGCCAGCGGAGGGGAGAGCGGGACCAAGGACAAGTCGTCATTCAGGCCTCAACCTCCTTGGATCTGAGCAAGAACTGTAACGCAATGATCAAATGTAATAGCGTCCAACTTACAGAACATTTTAAGAAGCTGACAATATCCCTCGGTCTGTGATCAAATTAAATGTTATAGCAAATTACTTAAACAACCTGTTTGGTGAAAAAACTAATATATGTGCCTCTTGTTAAAAAGGGATCTCATGGCCCATATGAGTGATGTACAGTACAGATTATAATTGTACAGGATTTTTTTCGGGTAACCATGGTAACGCGTATGCACGTCACATCAGCAAAAGGGTTAAACCGGAGGTGTGTTAAGCTCATGACCTACTTTGTGTGTTTTAGCATTTCCCAGATAAAAGGTATAGTGTAAATATTCTCCCACAACATGATGGTTTAACTTGCCTCTTTTTCTTTGCTCCCATTTTTATTCGTTCATCAGTATTTCATCAGTTATTTTTTTATATCCCGTGAGCTCTTTGCGACACCAGAGAACACAAACGCAGTATCTCAAAAGAAGCAGGAAAAGTGCTGCAGGCCCTGCTGTCAGTCACTGGAGTTTGATTTTGTGACACACGCAGCGCAGATAATGCAAAGGTGACAGTCACAAGCCTGTTCAACGAACGTGTTCTAGTTCTGTGTGAAAACAAAACCAGCATAGATTTACTCTTACGCTGCCTGTAGGTAAAGTTGTACTTTTAAAAAAACGATAGATGCATTCTATATGCATTCGACCAATCGCGAGTCAGTCTCAGCTGTCAATCATGACATCGCACCCTATTTTCACAACATCAAATTACTAATTAAAACCAAACTCACCGGAAAATGTAACACCTGGACATCAGTGTGACATGAACTACATACACATTTTTTGGTGTATTTTGACTTTTTAGTTTTGTCCATGGATATATGACCTATACTGCAGCCAGCCACCAGGGGGTGAGCAAGATGATTTGGCTTCAGTTTTGGGGAGCTGTCATGTCGCCCATCCTTATATCCATTCAATGCCAAAACCGCATCAGACATCCTACAGATGTATAAAGTACAGATGTTCTTCATGGGTCTTTGCCGGCTGCACAGTATGAGTGACTTCTTTGGAATATATGAAACCTATTCATCTTAAAGAAATGCTCATGACATCTGAAAAGGCCAATTGCAGCAGCAGGAGAGTCTATGTTGATCGTGAGTTGATCTTTTAGCAGCATCCACAAAGCCACACTCCACACATTCAAATGTGACGGTTAGGGTTTTCTGTTACAGGCATGTGCTCTTCAGTCCATCAAGTAGCACTTAGCTATGCGCCGAGCGAGCAATCAATACGCTGCAGTCAAAATTAAAAGAATTCACATTTTGTGAAAAAGTTTGGCGATGCACAAAAGCCCTTCATTAGTCACTTAGCAAAAAGACAGAAACACAGGCAGCTCGCTGAAGCCTCAGCCGTCCACTCCTGTCACCAGCTAAGCGCTCGGTTCACTCCACTCCATTTCACTCTCGGCTCTCGACACCGAGCAGCAGTAAGTGGCCGAGCCGGGGCTGTAATTTTCTTCCCACGGCACATTAATTAGCAGGAGAGTCACGCAAACAGATCAAGAGAAACAACACCACATAAACAAAATGCACTTTCGAAAGACTGACGTGTAACTTCACTCGCTCATTAAAGCTGAGCGGAGATCTTATGGTTATTAAAACCGCAGAGACACATCTATTATTAAATTTGACACGCCGATTCTATCAGAAAAAAGGTTGTCTTGGTAATATATGCTGGAAAGATATAATATATGCTGGAGATGGTGGCTGCAAAGATGAGGGAATATAAACTGTTCTTTTAAACTCAGGTAAACCACCGAATACGTGCGATTGCCTGTGAACCCTGTTCGACCTTACGAACAGGGTGGAAATCGCATCTTGCACGATAAGAAGAAGAAATATCGCCGTTGCACGTTTTTCCAAAGATGTAAAAAAACAATAATACACAAACCATCATGGCTGTTTATGCACCAACGCACCGAACTTCAACGTGCGTCATAACGTCAAACCGGAAACGGTGCAGCGTCAGCGTCGAGACTGCCAGAGTCATTTGACCTGGGAGTGAAAGCCGATCGTATCCATTTCCCACACACATACAATAGACATGCTACTGTGTTCCCAGTAAGCAAGTTCCACAAAGAGCCATCAGTTTGAGCTCCATGAGCGATCATGGAGCTGTGACCCTGCGCTCGCAGATGCCTTGTTAAATGGACTGAAGCACATTTCCCGAATCTCATGAATTCACTAAGCAGCCGCTAAAGCTGTTGGAAAATGAACTGAGAGCGATTTGATGTGTTTGTGCGAGTCTTTGCTTTCGTGTCAGTTTGTGTGTCAGGAGACAAAGGGACTCGCAGTGCGACCTCGGGCCATAGCGCCGCTCGTCGGTACTGAGAAGTGTGCCACTGCCAGAGTGATGGTGATAGTGCGGGTTGGAAAACGGCCGAGTGGAGTAGGAATGAGGTGAAACGGCGGTCCAAGGCTTTGACGAGCCTTTGCATCAATGGTGCAATGACAGGAGAACAGATAGAAAACCTTTTTTTGTGTTGCGGACAGAACCCCAAGCGCTCGACACTGACTGCTGTGCATAACGCAGAGAGAGCTTCACTCCAGAGTGAAGACACCATTTGCTGTGACATACAGCAATGATGTCACACACACTCTGGAAATCATCGTAAAAGCATAAATCACGTCTTTCACATTCACCCTCCATGTATTCAGCTCTCAGAAAGCAGCATAACACCGGTTTCTTCTTGAATTACTGTAATGTAGTCATCATTCTAAGGAACTTAGGAAATATTTTCGAATACAGGACAAGATGGTGAATATCCCTTGTACGTTTGAAGGTCTTCGGCACAATTTAAGTTACCAACTACCAGAAGATCAGGTGTTTGCGGCCACCAGTGGATGTTAGGGACATCATTTTAGTTTTGCACCTAAGCGATCATCAAATGTTTTGGCCTCTTAATCAATGATACAGGCGAACTTTAGGGTACACTGAGGCTAAAGGTGAATCTTACATTTACAGAGCTATAGAAGTAATGACTTACTTAATGTAACATTTTCACAAGGTATTATTTAAAACCTTAAATCAGGGCATCTTGTGCTATTTGTGTATTTGTTAATAATCAGTGTGTCTCTTAGAATGAAAAGTATTTTAAATTCATATTGAAATGACACATTATGTATCTGGTGCATGCGCAGGAAGACGGCCGTGTTAAACAATATAAACAAAACGTTTTTTCAGTTGTCAGGGACACACACTCGAAGCATTTGGTAAAAATAAAACCCACAGAATTTAAGTCTAACTGTGCGTACCCTTCCCCGACTGACAGTTGCATCCATTCTCTGTACTGCTGATGTTTATTTGAGTGTAAAAAACGATCACAAAGACGAAGGACACACGCTTTTTTAAAGCAATTAGGCCAAAACATTTGGCTGAATGGCAGCGAGCAGGAGAAACTTGTCAATGCGCCAGATGTTACCATCACTCAGATAGAAAACAGATATTTCAAGGTTTTCACATTAGCGCCCATGAAGTCTAGTCAACATATCCCAGATTCCACACAGTTCTCGATCTGAAATACATGAATTGACTGTGGCAAACTTCAGTTAATCACCAACTCGCTCTGTGTTCTCTTATTATTCTCCTGTTGCTTCGGTAGTTATTTCCATGTTATGTAACTATTTCTAAAAATTCGATGTTGACTTCTTTACACAGGAATGTTCTAATGGGTGGATGACGATCAGTTACGCAACATTCACTCGTTTTCATAACCTGTCATCATCTTTTATTTCTTCATTTCATCTTCTCTGGCTATCATTTCACCCAGCAGGGCTGTCACAGAAGAAGAGAACTGCACAGATCACATGTATCACAGAAACACACAGAAACACAACCACATGCTAAGATGAACACACACTAACAGCTATCACAGACATCTTTCTCTCAACCTGAACACACACACACACACACAGACCACACACACACACACACACACACCCAAATCCAGACCCCTGAGCAGATCAAGGCTTATCCATCCACAGTGGTGGCAGCCCTGCAGGATGATGAAGGCTTGGATCCAAAGTACCAGCTTATATCTGCAGATCAATGGCTGACCTCCCAACCAGCTACAACCAGACTGACCAACACCACACAGCTTAAAGCCCAGCCAAAGGCACAGCTCCAAGCTGCATGCTGCATATTATATCCGCCTAATGATTCGCCCCAGAAGCCCTAGACACCGTCAGTTCGACTCCAGCCTCGACTCCAGGTCTTTGTCGCTGCATCGAACTCCGTGTTTCTGCTGGAAGGGCGGCCTGTTCTGGGAATGAAAGCTAAGCACATAAAAGGGCAATATTTTCGGAGGAGCAGAAGGTGAATTTTAACAAGCTGTAATGTCACTCTCAATCCCAAAAGGCAAGAAAGTGCTAGGAAATATCCCAAACCAGGACTGATACTGTCACTCTTGGCCACCGAGTTTCTTTCATACATCAAGATGCTCAGACGTCCTTGACCACAGGCATCGCTGTCGCTCGACTCTGTGAAAACGCAAATGTCTAAGTCAGTGCTTCGGACGAATGTCGGGGAACTTTTTCTTGCAGCTCCCTGGTGACATATCCAGAACATGTCAGCGTGAGCCCATGTGAGAATACAGAAGGAACGTGTCTGGAAAACTCCCACAGTCAGCAAGTGCACGCATTGAGGATGTTTCTAACAAGCATATGGATGAAAAAGAGCTGTCGTGCAGGTAGAAGACGCAGATGAGGACGTCAACTTGGAAAGACGGCATGAAAATCTGCGGATAATACAGGGACCCAATTCTCTAGTCATTTTCCATTTGATCTTGTCTGAAAATACAGAAATATACATTTGTGATATTCTTAAAATTCTGCTTCAGCAAACTCTCTTGTACAAAAGAGATTATTCTTATTATACTTAGAAGAGGAGGGTGAGCTGGAGGCAGGGGGCTCCAACACTCATCCATTGGACCTGGATGCCGTGACACCATCTCAATGGCTCCAGATGATCCAGGGGTGTGATGATGAACCAGAACCAGAACCAGAACCAGACTCCTGTGTTTAGCTCCACACCAAATTCAGCGTCACCATTTCTATTACCAGTGAGTTTCCCAAGCTACAGTGGCTTTATTCCTTTACCTGTGGTGTGCCTGGACGTGCATCACTCCAACTGATAAAAAAAACGTATTAATAACGACTGACATATCTAATTCTGCGACAAATGATATGAATAAATGTATAATCATATCCACAACATTAAATCAAATCACTCTAATGCTCTGTCATTAGTCATTTTAAATGTGTGTGTGTGTGTGTGGCTCTGCCCTGGTCTGTGGCTTTATCTTCTATCCATAATGCGAGTAACATGATTGATCTGCTTTAAACTCCTCCGTACAATTATGGAGTGGGAATCCGGTGTCAAGGTTAATCTCAGCGAGTGTTTGCCACCGTCGGCCCCTCCTGCCTGTACATTTAGTTCAGCTTCCACTCTCTCATCTTTTGTCACTCATTAAAGCTGAGTATCCACCTACTCTCCATCGGTGCGGCCGACCTTTCCCAGTCACACAGCTTTGTGGAGATGGGGCTCTGCTTTTTATCCGCCACAAAAACAACGCTTTTGGAATAGAATAAATAGAACAGCGTGATATTTCCCCCCGAAGCCGCACGATTAACCAAATCAGTGATGTACAAACGGGCCAAAACATCTGAAAAAGAGTTATGTTTATTGATAATTGTTTATTTCTCTTCAGCCGGGATTGGCTCAAGGCCCCGTCGACCCTCAACGGATAAGCTTTATAGATAATGGATGGAAGAAGGGATGAAAGCTGTGATGTTTTCTCTCTCACCTCTCTGGAAACATAATACAGTACTTTTGTATGGGTGCTTTTACACTCGCCCTATTTGGTCCAGACCTCCGGCCCTTTCAGTTTAGAAGGAACCAAAACAAGGGGTGTGAAAGGTTCATCTGACCATGATCCAGACTAATGGACCCAACCAAAAGATGTGGGTTCAGACCAATTGCAGGAAGTTGAGGTAGCATTCAAAAATAGAAGAAGAGGAAAGAAGCGGCTCCAGCAGCTTTAATCCAGTGGCAAAAAAAATGGCTGTGACAAGCGTTTCAGGAAATGTCTGTTCACGCCATCAAAACACCAAATGTACACAGTCTGAGCCAGAGTTAGTAGTAACATTCCTTACTCCCATGTCCCGTATATGAAGTTTGAAAAATTGGTCAAACCCACAAATGTTGAAATTACATTGAAATAACCGATGTAAACACGCTAACAGACTGTGTAATGATCCCGTCTGTCCTGTTCTGGGGAGATGGGGGGGGGGGGGGGGGGGCACTCTGGCACTTCATATCTAGGGCTAGGACCAAGGGAGAGGAATTGGGACAGGCCCTTAAGTCTTGTTCTATTGTCTTTGCGTTTGCAAGGTAATAACGTTACATGTTTATTTACCAGCAGCTTTGAGTGAGCAACATGGAGAAGGCTGAATAGCTCCTGCGAAAAAAACGAAAGCTCCACAACTCCTCAGTCAACAGGCACGGAGGCAACAGGCTCGCACAGATAACACCAGACCAACTGCCTCACTGTCTCCTTCCACTTGCACACAAAGATCCTCGTTGTCCTCCACAGATATCGCTCCCTTGTTTTGTTTGTTTTTCTCAGCCACAGCGAGACGATGTTTGTCTTTAAACGTCTCGCAGCTCCAAAGTTTCCTGCCCTTGTTTCCACACATTAAGTTTTAATGATTCAGATTTTGCGGATGAAACCAGATGCTGTGGCAAGAGCGTTTTGTCGCCGTCAGGGCAAACAACAAATGTTTTTTTTTTCTTAAATTAACTAGCAGAAAAAATCATGACGCCTGCTTCCATTGGTTTTTTTTATCTTTTCTCTCTCCCTCACTCCTTATTTTTATTGTTTGTTTTTGTTTGTGTTTCAATCTTTGCACCCATCTCCGACCCCGGTGTGGGCGAAGCAATTTCTCATGTAGCCGAGATGAGTTTTTTCGTGGCCGAGTGTCAGTTTCTAAAAAGCAGCTACCACAGCATTTCATCCCTCCTCCCTCTCTCTCCCCCTCTCTCTCTCTTTATTTATTTCCCCTTGCCTTCCGTCCACATTCAAATATGCATGATTCCGAGTTTGTGTTGCAGCTGTCAACTCCGCGGGATCAAACTAATCAAAGCAAATCCTTATGAGAAACATCAGGGATAAACAAGTGATTAGAAGGCCAAGCTTATGATTGCCGGAGAGCGGGAGAGGGCCCGGAGACACCAGGCACACAGTTAGCCGGCAGAGCTTATTCTGCCGGGGACTGCTCCAGCACCTAATCCCACCCGGTTTGTCACCGCCTCCGGCCCCTTCATGTATCATCTTCGCCTCACATTGCAGGAGCCGGAGGAAGCGGTGCCGCAGAAGTTGGGAGTCGAAGTGTTGCATGAAGTTCCTAACAACTGCGTGATAAGTTGAGAAGTTGCATCATCAGGGAAAAACAACCCCCCCTCTGACTTGCGACAGAGCCGTTACGTTGATGTGCAAGAGGGTTCTGATCAAACTTAAGTGCAGCAGTGTCCCACTTTTGGGTTTAGCAAACTGTACGACAGTTCTCAGATTGTTTGAGGCGAGCTTTTAGACGTCAAGGCTGATGTGTGATCACGAGCCGCACGGTGCGTTTACAACACAAGTGAACGTTATTCTCACCGCCCTAAATCACAACGTTATCTCCGGGAGGCTTTACAATCTGCTCTTCACAACGATAGTGGAACAAATTTAAGAGCAAACTTTCATTGTTTGTGCAGCTTTTGTTATTTGATCGCTTAACCAGCGCAGATTTATTTTTTACAGCACGACTCTGCGCTTCTTTTCCTGTCTGAGTGAAATCTATCAACGTAATGGACGGTAAAATGCGAGCACCTGATTATTTTTAATGGGAAATGACTGGTAAACATTCAAGGACAACACCAGTCGATGATTCTCAGCCTTATCGGTGCCATCAAAGTGCCCGTGCCAGCTCGAGCTGTTGACTGTGGCACAACAATTCTTATTTTATCTGGGGGAAGAAAATAACTAGAAGCTCAGAGTTGTAGGATTATGAGCAAGTGTCTGATGAGCCAACGGAAGATTTTTTTATAGCTGCCAAAAGTAAATATGAACATTCTTGAAACTAATTCTTACAGCTCATATCAAAGTGGTTTCTTTGGGAAATTGTATTCTCTTTTATGTGCGGTGTCAATCAAGTGAAAATAGTTGTCAGTTTTACTTTTAAAAATCTCAATAGGTTTATTATTTCTGGTCTTTTCTCCCTTTTTTCTTTTCCTCCTCTCGATTCAGCCAGGAAGGTTTAACATCTGTAATTAAAGAAACCTTACGAGTGAACCGAACCTCAAACATTTAACAATCTTCAATACGTTTCCAAGACTTTAGTGAAACCTTTTAGAAACTCAGACTTTGCTTCAAAGTCTACATTAAAAATAAAAGTGACCAGTTTTAATCAGGGTCTCTTGTCTTGACACTGTACAATAATATGAATGAATCAACTCTGTCTCGTTAATTGCCATAATGTTGATAGCTTTAAAACCCATTCACCAAATGTTCCCTCACCAAATAGTATTTAATTGGCCATGTTTTATTTTGTATTCAATTAACACATCTTCTATTTGTTGCTTTTTCATGAAGACAAGGATGTTTGAATCATGTTTTGACAGTTTATTCAGTTTGTGAAAGGGAGAAACATTAATCATTTTGTAAAGTGGCTCGTCTTAGTTTATTCAAAGCTGAAATATTTTGAGAAACTTGTTATACATAGTCAATGTGTATCTGTGGCCTGAATTGAAGGCAGTTTTGGTAGGTTGTACCTGAAACGCTTTTTAAAATCTTATTTGTTGAAATCCTCAAACCTCCAAAAATACCAGTGTGCGTGTTAATGTGTTTTGGGGGCGTAGCTTTGACCAGAGGGCCAATGGGATGGGGTCGGATGTATCGGTTGCATATCTCCAAAGTGTAGCCTCCTCTTGTAGCCTTTCCAGGATTACCTACTCTCTACTTCTGGTTGTCCGGTTTTACAGATACACATCCAGAAAGCAATACGAGAGATACAACAACATTCCATCTGTGTGAAAGTGTATTGTTTTCTTCATTGGATTGTGGCCTGCTGATTCAAGCCTGAAGCATCTACGACTGTAGATTCACTCCTACTTACCGCACATAAGTTCAGTAACTCTAACACCGAACCAGACATGGAACTTCAGTCCCCCGGGGGGACCCGCTCCATCCTCCTTCATCCCTTCTGCCGCCCTGCCGAGCCTGCGAGACATTCTCGAGTTCAAAGGAACCAGAGAGAACAACCGAGGCGACCCTTGGCCCCGTCAGTACCGAGCGTCTTGGAGGCATGTGTCACTCTGAATGGTGCGGCCTCGTGCCTGTGACCCTCTGCCAAGCCGCGGGATCGCGAAAGATTCCTGTGGGACGCCTGTCCCAAGGCAGATGGACGGAGCGAGTGCAAAGAAAGTGAAGACAGGCAGCAGGGAAGTGGCAGAGCAATGCATTCTGGGCTCCCGAAGTCCAATAAATTCATCAGTTTAGACGAATTCAAGAACAGAATAGTGATGGGAAATCATTACAGTGGAAAGTACAAGGATTCAAATGAGTTGCTGCAGGGAGCTGGTGATTGCTCTGCGGTGGCAGGGTTCAACACGGAGTGGGATCTACATAGTGACGTCTCCCCAGGCCGCAAATCACTAATTACTTATTAATGAGTGAATGAGCGCTTTCAAAGTAAACACTGGTGAGGAGGCGGGGAGGGGAAGAAGGAGCTGGGTAGAGCAAGGCAGAGGGAGGGGTGAGAGGAGGCTGAACTTCACACTGAGGCAGAGTTGAATTAGAATTTCAGGCACGAGGCTCCTGGATATTTAGATCTCAGAACAAAGGAGTTTTTTTTTTGCCACAGCTTCAGCAGCAGGAGGAGGAAGAGGAGGAACATGTCAAACTCAGCGGAAGCACAGAAGAATGCGACGGGAGAGCAGAGCGCATGCACCGCGAGGGAAAGGTTAAAAAACACAAGGAACCGAGACACAGCGGCAGATAAAATACGGGGGGGGGGGAGAAAAATCACAGATAAGTGCAGAAATGGAAATGGAAGAGCAACATACCTATCCTGGGTGACCTTTACCGAGAACTGAATCACAGGAGTGCCGTCAAGATAAGGCTAATACTCTGAGGAGAACATCTTTATTCGAACCTTTTCTCCCGTTGATATTTCAACAAACAACGGCCAATAGCCACCGGCTGAGTCACGCAAGCTGTAAAACCCGACCTGGAACAGAATCTGACGCGAAAGCACAACGAGCATCCCCCGAGCATCTGAATAACTGCCTCCGCTAATTCCACGTCTTTATTCACAGCCCTAAAACTGAACCTGCCTCTTCACCTGCTAAATCTGCGCATAATAAAACAACCCATGCTGGTTGTTCGGGTTGGCACAGTATGAGGAATCTCACACTTACACCTTCACACGCTCAGAATTTGGAAATTAATTTGCATTCATCAGCAACACCGGCCCTTGGGGGGGGAGGGTCTGCGGAAATATGTTGGATTGTTTAGTCAAAATTACAATACAGCTGGGGCAATTTATCTTTTGAAAAGCCTGTTAATTTGTTCAGGAGGAAATGGTATTTTCATTTGCATGTTGAATAAGGAGTAGCTGGAGAACGTTTTTTTTTCCCGAACCTGCTGCCTCACTCTCTCCACGGCTAATGAGGCAGGGAGCGGGGAATTACTGATTCCAGTGGGAGCCTTTAGCTTGACAAACACCCCGTGACTCTACAGTTGGCACCGAGCAGGTCCACGCACGTGTGTGTGTGTTGTGTGTGTGGGCGTCAGGATGTGTCTGCACGTATGAGTGTATGCGTGAATATTCATGAGTCTGTGTGTAGGTGTGTGTAGGTGTGTGTGTGTGGTGTGCACAAATGTCTGTGGGTTTTGTCAACTATCTGGGATTGGATTCCTGTAATTACAGTCGAAATAATTGCATTAAATTAGAGCCAATACAGCCAATTACACAACAAGGCAGAGAGAGAGAAATGGCCGGGGAAATAGCCCTCTGGCTAAGTGCGCTGATTTGTCTGTGCTGCTAAACGTTAAGAGCTGGGTAGACATTGGTATGTCAAATCATATACTTCGAATATTATCATTTTAATGTAAAAAAAGTTTTTCAATTAGTCAAATTATAACATGCATTTATAATAGACAGCGAGACTAAAGCCTGCTGGTATAATTTCATAATTCCTCACATGCCAACAATTTTCTAGCAGGGCCCAGAGTGAGTCAATAAATTAAATGACACATTCTGCTGATTGTGAATGATGCTGACAAACAAGGCAGAGCAATAAATAAAAACATGCACTGATGCATCTTTGAATTGAGGTTTATTGGCCCTTGGAAATCTCAGCAAGCCACTTAAATCAACCGCAAAATAAATAACACTGAACACGACTTCTCAGGAATTTCTTGGTTTCACCTCAGGTTCTGCTGAGGGCAAAGGTCAAAGTGTGTCATGAACTTAAAGTATCCAAGGTGCCAGTAATGAATCAGAGTGAAAGGATTGTACATGTATATTAGTTTTTGCAGTTTTCTCCAAAAAAGTAGAGAAGCAGATATAAAGAGTCAAATTATATAGTATAAAATATAACTTTTTCCATCTGCGGATGTAGGAATCAGGTGCATGAGGCTGAGGTAACAAGTTTCACACTTGATAACTTGACCTTTTATTTAATCTGTTATTACATTACTACACTGAGATAGTAATTTAACTAGCAGTTAACTGTTAATTCGGGACATAAGATCGTACTAAAGACGATTTCTGTCATGTTAGAAAGTTCTTATCACACTGAAGTTTGTTCAAGTGTTGATATTTATGATAACGTGGGTTTAATTTGATTCTGGAAAACTGGTTTGAAATGCATTGATTGACAGCTGAGGCTGACTCTAGATTGGTCAAGAGTGTGTGAAGGCGGGACCTCGCTACTCCACACCACCATCACTGCTATACAGAGTCTCTCCAGTATTTTTGAACGTGTAGTATTGAAAAATTTACTTTGCATTTGTAATATATCATGATATATCAAATTGCAATATTTGTAGTATTGCAATATCGAATCTGTACCCAAGTATTGTGATCGTATCGAATCAAGTCAGATTCATTCCAGCCCCAGAATACAGACACTATTCTTCTGTCGTGCTGCAGGGACGTGGGGTGTGGATGGTGGGGGAGACATAATGTGGAGGAGAAGGAAGTAACTCCATAGAATATAAATAGTTAATGATGCCTTAGCTTGTGGGAGAAACCCACCAGAGTTACTTGTAATGTAAGCTGTCCATAAACACACCCACGCTATGAATAAGCAAGCACCGGCTGACAGTATGCAAACATACACGAGAGAGAGAGAGAGAGAGAGAGAGAGAGAGAGAGAGAGAGAGAGAGAGAGAGAGAGAAGCGGAGCAGGGGTGTGCAAACATACAGACTCAACACGTCTGTGCTGAACAACTACAGACGCACAATCTCTCCCACCACCAGTGAAAGTGGACTTGAATCGAGTGCTTAAAGGGTGTTTTAAAGGGACGAGTTTTGTCTTATCGGGGAAATCACAACAACAACTGACACGAGATGAGTCATCAGCTTCCGGGTGTTCAGTCACAGAGTTTGGTCAGCTGGCAAATCAACTACTGTAAAGTAGCCTGTGATTTTCAAACACTTTGAGGTTTAATCTTTTGGTCGCTAATGAGGTATTTTGTTTTAAGTCCGCTCCATCCCGATGGAAAACATGAAAAAAGATGAACTTCTGAACGATGGGGCCGCAACGCTGGTGCAAAGAGGCACAAGAAGAAGAAAAAACACCGACGCCTTTAAAGCTCCCATTTACACACATGCTGACAAATGTGATAAACACACACTGCGAGCACTAATACTTCATGGGAGTTCATCATCACTGGAGTGAGAGAGAAAAAAGCAATGAGGCTTTTTGGCAGATTTCCTGCTTACCCAGGGTTGACAAATCGCCAAGGCTGTCTGTCACAGCTCCACTCGGAGGCTGCTAACGGTTTCAACTGCCGTGATTTAGATCTCAGGCACAAAAGTAGCCCGGCGGAAAAAATAGCATATTCCTTACACCTTCATTTGCATCAAACAAACCTGAAGCAATTACAGTCACTTTGAATCGGAATTTGTACGAGACAACGCTCAACGTATCAATAACCACTTTGTTGTTGTGTGGAATCACCTCAGATAAAAGGTTTTTGTTTTTTTTCTCTCCGACAGGCAATTTTGAAGGTGAGAACGTGAAGCAATTTTCATATATAACACAAAAGCATAATTAAGGCGTTATCCAGGCAAAACAATCCCCTGCAGACTATCGAAGATGCAGTTTAGAGGGTGCTAAGCAGTCTGATATCTGTAATCTCTCCAGCGTTATTTGGAAGGGAGCGATAAACACAAACAAACCTTCTCGACGGAACGTCATCCGTTGCAGTAAATACAAATACTTCACACAAGCAGAAAAGAGAGATAGGAAATAAAGCCAAATATGGTAGAAGTCATCATCTAATGTAAGCAAAATGTATAAGTAAGTATAACTAAAGTATAACACAATTTTGAGTGTGACACTTCGACTGTAAGCCCGACAAATAATACCACGAGTGAACTCTCTTCAAACTTTGCGAGATTTTTTTTGTCTTTGGCTTGTGCTTCCACTTTCAGAAAACCCCTTTAAATAAATACCAAGAGGCTTCAGGTTTTTTCAGAGACAAGATTTCGTGTGCGACAATCTCTTTGTCACTGAAGATCGTGTTATTTCACACACAAAAAAAAAAACGTCTTCCTGCTGAAATTAGAATTTCCTCGGCGACAGCAAAACCAGGTTAAGGATCTGAGTGCTGTTTGTCTGCGTTGTCTGTGCACACAATGAAGCCGCTTCAATTGATTACACAAGGACGTGTGTATACCACTGTCTTGTTTACAATTTTTGTGATATTTGTGATATTGTGTTTTTTTCTGATAAATCCACAAATGATCTAAATAAACAGGCTGAACAACCCAAATGATGCTCGGCAGCAGAGGAGACGCTGACTGCGATGTGGCAAATCAAAAGATTATCATGCACATATTTCCTAATCTCAAATGCCAGAGATTAATCCCAGATTTGTCCAAATGCAGATTATTTATGATTAAACGAGATGTTAAAGATGTAGTTTACAAAACAAGTGTCTGGTCATAGGAAAGAGGAAATGCAATGACTGTATTCTATCTGTGCTGTCTGAAAAGTGTGATCTATTATCTATAATCTGCATGATTTGGTTCCTGTGTGCGTTTTCAGATATGCGGTAGTGGGGTATTCTCACAGGTCTATCGATCATTGGTGCTTTATTTAAAACCCTACCACTCTATCTTTAATTCAACTGCATGTGTTGCATGTTCAGGGAATTCTGTGTAAACAGGGAAATGGGAAAGCATTAGCGGAGCAGCAGAGTAAACTGTGTTCTCCCAGGAGGAGCTTACTCACCTGAGGGTGAAGATTTGCACCGAGGAAAGCGTTGACAAAGCCAGAAAGGTGGAGACGGTTTCTCTCTGCCGGATGGGTTTGGAAGGGGCCATCACCACGAAGTTATTGTCCAGCTTGAGCTCCAACAGTGGCTGAAACAGCCTGACGCTCCCGATGCGCTGCATCGGTGTGTGGCCTGCAAAATAGCCCATGGGCCTGGGCTGCTCGGAGCGGACAGTGCTGCCCTTTCTTGAATCCTCTGAGCTGCAGTCTCCGTTGTCCGACGTTTGAAGCATGTAGTAGAGCTCCACAGGAGTGCCCTGGGCCTGCTCAGAGACCCGCTGCCTCCCCGGCCTGACAGTGGGGGGGCTGAACCAGCTGGCCAGGGGCTCTAGCTCGGCAACGCATATCCCCAACTCACCTTTTAGCCGGCACGTGCCGCGCACCTCTTGAGTCTCGTGGAAGGCAAACATCTGGACGCAGGGCAGCTTGTGGATGGCACTGTAATCGTCCCAGTCCCTCCCTGCTACGTAGAACAACACCTGGACCTTTGGCCAACTGGGGTGAATACTCTCGCTGATAATATATGTGTGGACCTTCCAGTTGAATGTAAACAGAGGCGATGCTGCCGCTGATGTTGGCACAGATGATGAAGTGACGGAGGCTGTATTGAAGGACCCTGGCAGGGTCTGCAGCAGCTCCAGGGGGACAGGCTGCTGTACTGACAGCGGCCCGTAGCTAGCATTGACAAAGGGCATCTGCCGGGCCTGATGGATGAAGAAGGACTCAGTGCGAGCCTGCAGGCTGGAGTTCCTCATTAAGTCCTGGTTTGCCTCCTGTAGGAAGAACGCTGACTCGGCGTTCAGGATCCGGTAGCTGACAGGCAGGTAGATTGGCGTGGGGCCATACCTCTGCAGGCCCTCCAGGATCACCTTGCTGTCCACCACTGAAACACAGAGAGAGTGACAGTGACTCCCCGTTAGTCTCTCTTTCACTTTAAAACTCAGCAGACTTGTGGTTATTCATCATTTTACCCACAGAAATTCATTGTCTAAACCCAAATCAACAAAACCCTGAGCCAGGTGTTAAATCAAAGTGATAAAAATTGGAGGAATTAAATCATGACCTGGACGGCGGCGGCTCTTCACATTTACCATAACATTTGCATGCACCGCCGGCAACCTGAGGCAATCCTATCTACAGCCGGTTCCAGCGGGGATGTTAAATGGCTCGTTGGAAACATTTCCATATGATATCACTTTCATGAGCCGCTGCTCTTATTCAAAAGGAATTTGTTCGACTCAATTCAAAATACAGACGTCTCTCTGAGTCACTTGCTTATCAGGCTTGTTCCCGCTCGCCTCGTGTGCTCGATCCCTTTCACTGTGACGCACTAACTCGATCTGTCCCTTAAATTCTCCTGCCTCCCATTTTTTTTTTTTTTACCCTAATATGACTTGATCTCCTGTATCCTCCCTGCCTCCCTTCCTCTGTCACTCAAACTGTCGCCGGTGCTTCACGACTGTCAGATATGTAAAGTTGTCCTCCGGTCAGACTCGAATGCCACAGCACATTAGCAATTCCGAACGAGTCGTGAGGATATCTCGTGTGTTTACACTGGAAAATTGGAGTGAATCTGGAGAGCGCTGTGAATGTCCACCGTGCATTGCACCAACGAACAGCAGGAGATACAAGCAGCCGTAAAACATTGAAAACTAATTGCCTATGCTGGTGAGGCAACTCAAGATCTAACAAACGTATTTTCTCTTTGAGAAGTTCAACTTGCAGTGGGTTTAAACACTGCCGTTTATCAGATGGCTCACACTGTGTATAATTACCTGCTAGTATAAAATGTTACTGCTGGAAAATCAGAATATCGTGACCTCAATATCTTGATTATTGCAAATGTTATACTGTATGGAATTGAGTTTTTCTTTTTCTTTATTCTTTGATCAAATATTCCTTGATCTAAATCAGTTTTCAGAACATTCTATAATTCTATAATGTTATATTTTCATAGTTAATTGTTGCCATGGAGTAATCAATTAAGTTAGAACCAATCATAAAAATGAGCAGTTACTGTTTGCAGTGATATGATGCAGGTGCGTGAGGAAAACTTAAAAAATATATGATTCTCAGAGTCGTCTGTTTTAAATATAGATTTATAGGCATTTATTCGGGCAAATTGTGTAATTCACACTGGATCTAAAAGTGTGTGTATCCTGTCTGTGAGTTAAAATTCAAAGAAGTAGTGACAATTTTCTGCCATCTGGAGTTTAAGTACCTTAATTTCCTCTTTGAGCTGTGGGTCACAGCCGCTGCTGCTCTAACTGCTGATCGTGAGCAAATCAGTGGACAAACAACAATAATTAACTTCTTAATGTTTCCACAACACATGGTCATTCTCTGGGCCTTTCAGCTCCTGTCTCTCCTTCCCTGCTTGCCCCCTTCAACTCTCCCACCCAACGCAGGGGAGATTTCACATTTGAAAACCTCCATTTTAGGAAGTTAAAGAAAAATATCTATTTGCTATTGGTACAAGAACCTGGAAATCGGGTTTTCTTCTTACGGGATACTACACATCACGCCTCAAACATGCCCACGCAACCTCACCAGAACTTGCATGGCCCGTAAGACCTGCCTCCGTCCCTTCCCCCCCTCGCCGGCCTGCAAATCATTTCCACTGCCTCTTTCTCTTTGCCATCAAACTCCAGATATTTGGACTGATGGAGTGGCCCACGAGAGCCCATTGATTTTCTGTCCCGGACCCTGCTTGCTTTGGGTGACATGTGGCAGTGATTTGTGATTTGTGACGATCCGTGGCAGCAGAGCAACGACCAGCTCACCTGACGGACGGAACCAGAGTCGGGCGCAAGAACTTGGGACAGGACCGCCCCCGACGCTGACTCAGACTAAACTAAACTTTTAAAATAAATATTTCAAATGCAGTTGGTGAATGAAAAATAAATTGACTTGGGTTTGGGGAGTCGTGAAACATGTATAAGGCAGTCGCTGTAGGAATTGACAGTATATTTATCCATTTAATAATCAATACCTCTCATAAGGACAGAGACAGGCAGGGGAACCTTATTCTGTGCATGCACCAGGCTATTTCCAGTAATAGGTTTTTCATTATCTACTTTTCATTCTTATGTCTTTGAGAAATGTCTTTTATCAAGAGTCGCTGTCTTTGACGATCTCACCCGGCCTAATGAATCGATTGGAGGGTTATTATCCGATCCATCCGTCATCTGTTTAAACTGCTATAAGTCTCGATATATACTGGAGCAGCCGGGTGTATTTTCGCTTTATTACACAGGTCAAGACTCGGATTGAAGCTTCGGCGGCAAGAAATCAAGAATCACCCACCCAGGTCCAATTTGTTCCAAAATAAATACTAAAATTGTTCAAACTATTACCCGCTGCCTCTGCCACAGTTATGATTGTTGTGCTGGCGGCCAGATGAAAACCAGCCACACTGCTGAACCTAATCACAGACCACTCTTCTCTATAATCAGATGCATTAACTGTAAAATGTCAGACATTGATATGGGAAACAAAGCCGTGGAAATAACAAGAATGAATCATGAATATGAGTTGCACTTTTCTCCGAGCAGTTGGTTTTATGTTTGTATTCACGTTGCGCACCTTCTTCAAACTACTCGGACGCCGCAACTGAGATGTAAGATACTAAAGGATGTGAAGACTTCACTGAGTCAGTAAACAGTGAGCGACTGCTACTACACAGTTCTGACTGAGCGAACAATGTTTACCCTTAAAAAATGGCAAAACGGAGAGAAATGTCAAGAGAGGAGCGAGTGCTTAGCTGCTTCTGGATCGTGCATTACTCTCTGTCTCCTGTTCTTTCTCCAAGGGTTGTGACACAGTGTCCTAGTTTATACTTACTATGGCACAGATGGAACTAAATACCCCTGTACATGAAGAAATTCATGTAATTTGCAACTTCGGATTCAGAATATGTTCCTCTCCATGATACCAACCAGGACATCATAAACTGGCAGCCTAAGCCAGCGTGATTTGCAGCCCTGAGTTGCCCTTGGATTTCATGTTTGTAGCTACTGTACTTGTAAATCATGCCTGCAGGACTGTTTCTGCAAATGAAAAAGGGATTGATTTGTGCAGATAACTTAACCCCCCGTGGTAAATCCTGGCTGTAAACTCTTGTGGAGGATTCCTTGGCCCCTCAGGACGCGGACTGAGGGGTTGGATCACATATCAAACGTGTGGCTGAACCGGACTGGCCTCATCATTAGACAGATGCTGGATTCAGGATTTAATGTCTTGATGTTATATTCATGTAGCATGAGCCAGAGGGGCCCACAGGGGCATAGGTTTCCAAATTAAAACGCATCTATACCGTTTCCCGTGATGTTCCTACAACATGCAACACGCAACTTCTAAAATCAACTCTTTAAAACGGTATTAAAGCCTATGTGTGTCTCAAAGACAAACACATGTGGCATCAAATCAAAACCTATTTTCTTTTTATAAATCTCCTGTCCTCATCTCTGGTGACCTGAGTAGAACTTCACCCGAGATACACCATCCCTCCCTCCTCTTCTCATCCTCCTCCCCTCATCCGTGCTTCATCCTCCACCATGTGTCCATCCTGCATCCACTCCTTGATCAAACATCTCAAATTGGCTGGTCTTCAGTAATATATTAATCAAACAGATTTTCTTATATCACATCTATAGAGTGAGAAGTGATTGAGGTGGGAAGATGAGCGGCAACCGTGGGAGGTGGAGATTGTCGATAAAAAAAGTCCAAGATTACTGCACAGCAAGAGATTATGTGCATGACCCGCGTGACTTGTTTTTCTTGCAGAGCCCTCACAAACATGGCAGAACGTTGCCTTCATCCGTTTTAGAAGTTCCAGAGCTGATGAGGTCTGTCGTTTATTTTGGATTCAATCCCACATCACGGCCCCTTGTGCCCAAATTCAACTAAATCCCGACTGAACGAAAACAATCTTCGTCTAGATGTGCATTTGAGTTCCGTATCAGAAATGATCGCAATCCATTCTACTTCCTATTTACATGACTATGCACATACGCTGGGGATGTGAGCGCTGCTGTAACCTGGAAGCTGAATGTCGACTCAGAAGCAAATGAGAATAAGCAAAATATTTGTGTTTGAGGATTTGGTTTGAACTAATTGGCTCCAACCTGAACGACCACATCGATTGTTTGTTCCTTCTCCCTCTGATACGACTCATAGGAAGTCTCGAGAAATAGAGCCCAGCGGTGGCCATGGTTACTATAATAAACACGCCGTTAATTTCAGTGGAGCGGTCATGGTTTGATCACTACTTTGGATTAAGAGGTTGCCGAACACAGGAAGTGTAATCATGGCTCATAGTACGCTGACGCACAGACGACGTCTTGCGTTGCTTTTTCCAAGAAGAAGCCTCTTAGGAGAGCAGCCGCAGAGACGGACCCAAGCATCTATTTTTAGTTATTGCAAAATAAAAACATGTCATGTCATTTATATGCTGTTATTTGTTCCCTCTTTGGAATCAGGATGTGCTGATGTATTTCACTCCGCTGATAGTTTGTTTTAAGGAGGAGACGCACATCTTGGTTTGCGTCTGACATTTAAAAATAAGGCTTTTGACATCTAGAAGTCCACAAGTAAAACATTAGGACGTGATCTTTTACGTGACATTTCCTTTCGTTAAACATTTGCTCTATGCGGTGGCTTGTTCTGTAGCGGAGCTGCAGTGGGGACCTTGAATTCAATGGACCCACTGTCGGTCAACGCGAGAGGTAACTTCTATCCTTTTTCATACGCAGAACAATGGAATGAAAAGACTACTTTCAGCTGTTGGATGTAAATGTCAGCTGCTGCTCAAATGGAGAAAATACCATAGGCGAGGTCAAGAAGTTTAAAAACCTTATCAAAGACGACTTCTGATAAAGGCTTGGGTGAGCTTCAATGCACATACCTGGTTTATAAGAACCATAGAGAAGAATGTCTAATCATGAATCAAGTCTCACAATCCAAACAATTATCCTTAAATAGAGCGCAGACCACTAGATACAGAACCATCTTCACCGGTGAGGCGCACAATCCCCTGGTTAGTGAAATGTTCCCGGTGATATATCACCACAAACAAAACACACAGGAGCACTAATCGCCCTAAGTGCCCATCACATGCACCCTGACACCGCAGGAGAACCGGAGCCGAGCTGAGAGCCCACTCCCAGCTGGAGGTTAATCGGATCACATAAAAGCAAGGCACACCTCATCTTTCATCACTAGGCAACACATTTATGCAGCAATCGATAGGTGGAATCATAATTTCCCCTTTCAGAGAAATGAGGGAAAATGAAGTGTTGTGACCCGGCCGAGATGGATGAGGCCGGGCCTCATACCTCACAGATATCAGCAATAAGTCATGGGCCTTGTGTTTCCCCCCAAACTTGGAGTTGTTTTCCTCTCTGACATATCTTATGGCCTCTTTGGTTCCACAAATGGCTCCTGGGTCATTTCAGTCGATAAAATCCCTGAGTGTGAATCTAAGTCATTTACAGCATGCGCTTCATCTCTCATCCTCCCAAGCAGCTGCCTCTCATCTCACCTTCCAAACACAACACACTGACACATTATCAAATCCAAACAGATATACAGTATATATATATATATATATATATATATTTATATAGGGCCACATGTTGCATTCCTCTTGCTCTATCTATCTATCGATCGATCCTGTCGATCTGAACACGTCTTCTTCTACGTCCTTAGATAACCTCCAAGAACAAGTGTTTTCACTTCTCGTGGAAAAGTAACGAGCACGATTGGATGACCTACAGGAACAGCGCCTCTCTAAATCAAACCGTTTCAGTTTGCGACACTTAGTCATCAACGTAATCATTCACGACAACAGCATGTTCACAACAACACTCCTGTTCATGGCAATAACGACAAACAGTTCTCCTGTTTGGGATTCTGAGTCGAACTTCACCAAACCATGAATCGACAGGTGAACAGCTCTTCGTGCAGATTTAGAAAGAAAGCTATAACCAGCGTTACCACGGACCAAGCACACACCCCATTCCAACAACGCATGTTTAGAACTAGTCTCATAAATGAAGCTCCTGGCAGCAAAGGCACATCTCATTATAATTAAGAAAGATCACCACGAAGGCATAATTATTCATACGCAATTTTTGTTACGAGATAATGGGTTCAGTAAGAAAAATGGTGCCTTTGTATAATATGTTAATATATATTTCAAATAATGATCATTTGCACTGTTTTGCATATTTCAATAACTAATTAAGTCAAACAAATGAACTAAAAGAGGATAAAACGATGTTAGATGACTCCGCTTATTAGCCCTTGGTCGTGCCCTCTACTGTTTTGTGGAAGGTAGAGTCGCAGACATATTGGAGTCTGCACATTTTGTATGCTACAGATGTAAAGAGCAAACTAAAAAGTATCACATTATCATCAAGGGCACGGCCAAAAAGGAGGAGAGCTCAGATTCCCCCCCGCTCTCCGCCGGAATGGAAACGCTGAGAGTAATTACACATTACATGGTCGAAACAATGGGGAAAATGAGTTGTTTGTAAGCTTTCTTAAACAGCCCGGGAGTTTCACCGCAAGCAGCCTAAATTAGATCCGAAAGGTAACTGCTGCCACGAATGACATTTAAAATCCATCACCCCTCTCTGCTCGCTTGGAAATAATGTATTTTGGTGTTGTAGGAATCTTAAAGAAACACTAATGGAAAATAAAAAAGACAAACCTCCTGTCTCGGCCTTAGTTATGCCCGACTGGGGAAAACATCCAGCCGCTTCCAAACATTTCTCCCTCCGCATTAAGCACATTTTCCCGACTCATTCTGCAAGGCGGCATGTCTCCCTGGTGGGGGAACGGAGCAACAGCAATGAACAGCACTGCGCCAGTTGCACAGACAGGAAAGGGGGGGAAACAACACTGAGAGCTTGAAGACACTTTTGGGACATGAACGGGCTTTTTATGACACTTCAATTCTGTCCATTGCCTGTGGGCTCCAGTGTTGTGTATTGTACAGTGTCGGGGAAGGGAGGGGGGGTGAATGGCGGAGCAGGGACTCACTAAGGAGCTGCTGGTTGTTTAGATGAGACGGAGACAAGAGCTCTTGAAGGAGCGGGGCCAAATGTGCTGAGCGGAGCAGAGCGGAGCAGAGCGGCAGTTAGCCCGCGAGGGCACCCACAGGGGCAATCCACGGCTTCAGCTTTAACAATGAGGGCTCCGCGCTGGTCACTTAAGAGCACGGGTTTGGCCCCGGCGAGCTTATCGATGTGACCGGCCCCTCGCTCTTACCGAAGTAAATGCACTTTTGAAAGTGAGTCAAATAAAAGTAGTGACAGAGACGGATGACGCCGCGGTGCACTTAGACGGAGGGAGGCCTGTGTCATAAATAACAACGACTCTCGGCACCTACTCATCAAATCCAAGTGAATCCATTTGGGTTACACTGTGTGTTATTCACCGGGGAGCCTATTTTTGTTCTTTCTTTGCAAATATATGAAATCAGGGGCTGTTAAATAGGGACGAATAATGCAGGGAGTTGGCAAAAAGGAGCAGGGTGAGTAATGTCCTGGCATTTTCAGCATGGTTACATTGTGAGGAAGTCAGTGGGCCCCGGGCATCGGGCTTTGCAGCGGCTCCAGGAACTCAAACAATGCAAACCACAATATTAAGTATGTTCAGAGAAGGGTAGTGGCAAGAATTCTGTGTAATTTCATAATTTAAATACAAAGGTAAGTGTGGATAGTGATACAGTTTTGTTCCGCAATTTGTATAAACCTCGAAAAATATAGTTTTCAAGTAAAAAAAACTGTTTCATTTCAACAATAAAGTCAATGAAACGAAAATAAACTCGAGCACATACCTCCACCATGGTCACTTTATCGCCATATTGCATTTATATATATTGCAAATACAAACACTGTATACAAAGAACTGTTAACAGTAAACCCAGGCAAAATATCCATTCTGATATAATTGAAAGAAATATTTATTAGAATTAAGATCATTTAAAAATACCCAAAATCTGGATCTTTGTCCTGATCTGCACAGAATTTCACCTGCTTAAAGCCAATATCACTGTACAGATGTTTGATTGTTGTCATAATGATCTCTGTTGATCTCTATTTCTTGGGAAATTCGGTGAAAGTCCCCAAAAAATCCTGGATCTGCACCAAAATGTATTGCATTCTTGCCTGACCCACACTGCATCCTGCAGGGAAGTTTCGTGGCGATCCATCGAGTCGCTTTTGTGTGATGTTGCTAACTCACAAACGCCAATGAAAACATAGGTAATTACATTATTGAAAATACTTGTGACATTTAAGATAAAGATTAAATAAAGATAATAATAGGAACATCCTGGTCCTTGAATAGGAACAATATTGCTCACCAGCAAAGTGATTTGCGGGGGGGTTTAATGTCTTCAGCTATCGATAAGAAATCTCTCCTTTCAAACATCTGCAAATTCACCACAGATAAATCCTTCATCGCTAATTTGTTTGCTTGAATGATGTTCTTCCCGAGCCGCCGAGAGCTTAGCAGGAATGATTTCATACCAATAATCGAAGACGTATTTAAAGCGATTAAATCAGGGACAGGAAATTATGTCTGCAGGTGAGCTGGCCCGAGATCGATGTGATGTGGTGCAGAGTGAAAAAAATATAAACACAGATGCTCAAATGTAAGATATTAACAAATAAAGATAAAGTATCCAAGCCTGAGTTTATTTATCCTTCAGACAACGTTTCATCCTCCTCTATGAAAGTGTTTCTATAATAGCAGGTTGTAGAAATGCAAAAAGGGCAATTAAGGTACGTGAATGTCTCTCGAGTGACGGACACACTCGCTTGAGTTCAAACGTCCGTGAGAAGTGTGATGGGCTGCGCAGCGACGCCGAGCTCGGGCTCCACGCGCCAATATCTGAGCACACTCATGTAAAACAATGACATTTGGCTACACGGTTGTATTAGAGGATTCAAAGATGTTAGCGATGCGCTCTGTGGACAGCTGTAATTGCACAAAGCTCCTGCAGAAGACATTTGTTACAGCTCAAGGATCTGTATCTGCTGCCTGGTGGAGGGGGAATTAAACACGAGTGGGAGGGGTGGTGGTGGTGTGTGTGTGTGTGTGTGTGTGTGGGGGGGGGGGGGTGCTTCAATAAAACGAGAGCCGTAGGTGTGACAGCAAACTGCACGTGTCAAGGTTTATGTGGTCGGCAGTAGGAAAGACAAAGCACGCAATGAAGACATGCAGCAAAGAGACAAGACCAGGAGAGAGGACAGTTGTACGTGCGTGTGTGTGTGTGTGTGTGTGTGTGTGTGTGTGTGTGTGTGTGTGTGTGTGTGTGTGTGAAGAGAGAGAGGTGCGTGTGTGTGTCTAATCTGTTTACACATTATGGGGCCTTGTACGTCCCTTCAAGGTGAAGGCCTGTTTTAAGGTTAGGATAAGGTTTGAGTTAGGGTTAGGTTAAGGTTGGGTCAAGGTTATGTTTAGGTCAAGTTTATGTTTAGTTTAAGGTTAAGATTAGGTTTGAGTTAAGATTAGGATATAGTTAGGTTTAGGTTAGAGTAAGGTTATGTTTAGGTTAATGTTATGGTTAGGGTTAGGGTTAGGGTTAGGCAAGTAGTAACTACAGTTAAGGTGAGAGTAAGTCTCCATTAAATGTGTGTGTGTGTGGGTGTGCGTGCGTGTGTGTGTGTGCGTGGTGTGTGTGTGTGTGTGTGTGCGTGTGTGTGTGTGTGTGTGTGTGTGTGTGTGTGTGTGCGTGTGTGTGCGTGCGTGCGTGTGTGCCCTAACAGCCTTGCCTGTGCTGCAAATGTATGTGAATGCGAGGATTCTTCCAACTTTATTATGCATTCATTTGTGTGTAAATGCATGTGTGTGATGATCTGAGAGACTCCATAGAGAAAACTGTGACACAGCCTTGGGCTAATCCGTCAATTTAAATTTAGATTTTTTTTTTAGCCTGCGTGCACCCCACCGGTCAAACTGCAGATGATCAAAAGTTTAGCCTCTAAAGCTCTGAAACTGAAATATCTGTAAGAATGGCCCAAATGCATTTGGTGAGTGTGCGTAGCGCTGTGAGATGCCTCTGGCACACATGAAGTGGACTGTTGATCACCCGCACAGGAGGAGAGTTGTGTGCCTCTGACAGCAGCGAGGTGGTGAGCAGCATGGAAGAGAGACGCCTGGTCTCTCATGGCCCCCGAGGAAGTGCACTGCACGCTCCAGCAGGAGGGGGGGGGGGGGGCCCGAGAACAGACAGTCATTCCGCTGCTGCTCAGAAACTCTGAAATGAGATGAACTCGGAGGTCTCCCCCTGCATCGAGCAACGCTCACGACATGCATTGCTTTATCCACATCCTCCCCCAAAAGCGCCAGAGAGAATTTTGAGTCTTTGACTGAGCTTAGTGGGAAAGGGAATAAGCGGGAAATGGAAATAAAGATGCCAGGAGAAAAGGCTGTCTGTCATTTCCCCTCAATGCTCAGACCTAGTTTGATTTGTCAGACCCATCCTTCGACGGGCAGATTTTCTGACTAACAGAAGCTGTTAAAGGTTTAGGAAGATAATTACCTCACGATCGCCTTGGGTTTTTTTGCTGAGAAAAAGCTTTTCAGAGTTTCTTCATTTTTTTATAGCCGGTCATAAAATAGGATGCCACGCATCATAAAGTGTCTTTACACCGCCGTGGCACTCTTTAAAAAGCCGTCTCTCTTTGGAACATCACGACTGGAATATGTGATAAAGGGAAGGTTACCCATCCTTTAGGCAAGAGAATAAATATAGAATAAATCTATGTAAAAGATTGACAGTGTGTTATTTAACCTTCTACATATGGTACAATTACTAACGTGGTCTTTATTCACTCTTTGTCCCAGGATAACTCCAGGGGCCCTCAACAATATCACGTTGTGGAGAGGAGGAGAAAAGGCTGATGTGGGCGGAGAATCTTCAAAACACTACTTTCCTGTGAGTGTGGGCAAAATAAAATTACCTTGTAGAAAAAGCATAAGGCCGTTCAAATCCGGAGCACCCTGTAGTTCAGCGGCAGGAGAAAGAAGAAGAATAGCTGCACTTTGAGTTGGCCTCTCGCTGAGAACAAGGAAGAAGTCTTTTTGTGTTGAAGATTAGAAAAAAACAGTCATGTGAGAGATGTTAGCAGGTTAAACTGCTTCCTGAAATAATCACTCCGCCTAAATCTCTAAGTGGGCGATGAGCGGAAAAAGCCCTTGAAACCAACTTCCTCTTAGTTCTCCGGGAGCCCGCTGCCAGGGGAAAGTCTTCAAAAAAGTCTTATCACGACGCATTACATCAGCAGGAGAACCTTAAAACACCTTCCACTCCGGTTTTATCAGTGACGGCCAACAGGGCACTATACAGTACGTCTCAGGAGAGGACAGAGAGATTTCCCTGCAAAACAACGTGAGAGAAAAATGCGTCGTTAAAAGAATTCACACGTGTGAGCTTTGATTGCGAATGCTAAACGTAGACGGGGCACCATAAAAGAACGTTGTGTGATTTTACATCACGGCTGCAGGATATTAAAGCATTAAACTACAGCAGATCTTCAGCGCCAGATATAATCATCTTTACAGGCTTGTTTGTTGTGTTTCCTTAGTTTACTAGTATCCACTGGAGAGTTGTTGTTTCTTCTAATGGAGGTGCTGCTGTTGGAGGTTAATTTCCTTCTGAGGAGGGTGTGTGTGTGTGTGTGTGTGTGTGTGTGTGTGTGTGTGTGTGTGTGTGTGTGTGTGTGTGTGTAATGGCAACAACACTGACAATTGTCAGGTTGTACAAGAACTAAAATAGAAACTAGAACAGTCAAATTGGTAAAAACAAATTCACTTAGGCATTTAGGAAAGGAAATGTCATAGAGAAACCTATTGTTTGTTTGTTTGTTTGTTTTATCGCTTTTTTCTCACAGGAAAATAATTTAGTTCTTTAAAAATATATGTTTACATGTCTATGAGTAACATAAAGTAACCAGGGAAAAAACTAAACAACATACGGGTGCGTGATCTTTAACAAAACCCTGTGGATTATAAAAACATCTATAATTTATCATAATGATAGACCCAAGGCAGGTAATAACTTTTACAATGACATTTTACTTAAGCAAAGTAATCTGTCCTTTGTATCCCCCATGCCCTCATCTGACTGCTCATGAACTAATATTAAGCGTAATAATATTAGTAATAACTACAATATTTTAAATGTGTGCTACGTACTAGCGTATTATATATATGTATCTATATATTCCCAGTCTTATCTGTAATAAGACTGGGAACAAACCATATATCCAACACAAGACAATGCAATAACACACTATGACATCACATATTGCGACAACACCCCCTTGTAAAGGTCAGTGTGGCCATTGAGGCTCAGAGCTCAATCCCACGTGAAAGTCCTTCATGCAGAAGTTCAGCTGGATCTATGAATAGCAAATGGTGGCCGGTCAGTCCACCTCGTTGGTTTCTATAATAAGAACCAACGCTTGGGTGGATTGTCACAATCTAAAAAAAGCATTCATGGTCCCCAGAGGATGAATCTTCCTAAACTCAGTTACTGGAAGGATTGCAATGATACATGATCCATACTGGATTCATTGTAATGACGTTTTTTTCCTCCAACATCATCATCAGATCAAAGTTTTAATTTGTCCGGTTATTCGGTTAATGACCAAATACCCGCAAAACTAAAATAACTATTCCATTCACATCTATCCTGACCTCAGCTGCCACAGTCTCTTTGGCTCCTCCACAGTCTCTGCCCCCCCGTTGTGTGTTTGCTTTCAAGACATCATGTACAACATGTAGCCACAATGACATTAAGTCACAGTCTGACACATCCAAATTGATCGGTATCCCTGGAAATCTGTCGAGGGCATGTGTTGCCTACATTTGTGTTCCCATTCTCAAGCTGCCAGTCTAGTGCCGGTTCGACCAACTGGTCATTTGTGACCTCAAGCTGAGTCGGGGGGGAACTTGGCATTTTAAGTCCGACCTGATGGTTACACCAGTTGCACCATTTAGGCAACAAGTGAGGAGCAGTGTTGTGTGAGTGAAACTCTGCTTTCTCATGCTCACTCTCCCTCTGAGCTTTGGGGGAGACATGTAAAAACAAGTGTTTACAGCTTGCTGCCCTCTCTCTCTCACTTTCCCGTCCCTTTGCTCCCCCGTGTGAATGGAAATAGGTCGGAAAGTTTTTCATACAACCAGTAAAAGCTATCAAGGCTGAGAAACCGACATGTTCTGTTTGTATGTCTATGACCTAAACCACATTCAGAGTGACACTAGAGCTTGTGTACCGAATGTTGGGTATAGAGTATGTGAGAGATACCAACGTGAATGTCATCTTGGCTTTGGGTTATTGTCGTTGATCACAGGGATCACAAAAGTAGGTATTCACGTGAACAAGCATCACTAAGGCCGAGCGCAGTCAAGACTAGGCTTGAGTTTGGTTGACGCAGTTAAAACCAGGCTTAGTTAAGACCAGTGGGTGCAATGGACCACTGAGTATCACTTCCCCTCTCCTCAGTTCTCAATGTTAATAATAACCTGTTTATCCAAAGGGGAACAAGAAAACAGCTGGCATGAAAACAGCTGGCATGAAAATGAACAGAAATTGCCTCAGTGAGAAGAGCATCACAGGCTATAATGCCCTGTGGTTCACCGAGGAAACTCTAATGAGTGCCCTTATACGTCCTCTCTTGATTTTCTCTTTAAGCATGTGGATGAGTGCATTTGTGCTTAAATGCGTTGGTATTCATACCACACGTCCTGGTTGTCCAGAAAGCCGAGTCGGCTCATAGAGAAAAGCACTCTGTTGATGAGAGCAGATCGATATCTAAGCCGTCGATTATCATCACCAACCAAACCGGGAACCCCAAATTATGCTCTATTCAAAGTTAATGACCTTTTCCTAAATACCAGCACAGGAGGACTCACTCTTGGGTTCATTTGCAGTAGTTTGGACCAGGACAGATCCATTGTGTTGACAGAGACCCATTTAAAGCAGACATGGCTCACAGGACGATATATAGACACCAGAGTTGTTGGCCTGCCAAGCGAGACAGGAGGTCGACGGACGGGGAAAAGACAAACACAAAGCAGGTATTAATCTTCTCTTCAGTAACTGCAGCTATAATGTCTTTACATTTAAGCCCCTCATTCAATGGCTAGTTGTGTTTTTAACAAACCCAGCTGAGCAGTTCATAAGTATCACATTGGGCAGACTTGCCTTTCATCTGTTGGCAGCTTAGCATAGCTCCCGTGCCCACCGGAACGCTCTTGTTTTTTGTTTTTTTTATATTCACTCATCAGCGGCAAGAGCCATCAAAGATAAAAAGCACAGTTGGTCTTTGTCACACAGAGACAACAGTCGTGAAATTTTAACAGCTCGAAACACTGATCTAGGAGAAGAAACCAAACTGGTCCTTGAACAGAACTCGGAGCCAGTGAAACAGATTCATGCAGATAAAATACACAAAGTCGCCCTGCTCCTGGAGCGATTGGGCTTTTTGTGATGTTTCTTGATGATGAAAATGAAAGGAACGGTTTGAAAGACCACTGAGGGGAAAACAAGTAAAACACGAGTGCGGAATCTAAATATGTACATATGATAATTCATTTTTACCTTGAGGAACGCTGTCACTTTCCCAGGAATTGTAAATATGCAGGTAGGTCAGAAAAACTACTATGACAGTGTAAATACACCTTTAGAAGTAAATAATGTTCCTTACTGTTTCTGTAATTCCTCTGTGAGAAAAGCCTTTTCAGTTTGGATCAATCTCTTGAACTGGGCTGTATTTTTTTTTTCCATAATCAATTCACAAGTGATAAACATCACAATCTCTTCTTGAAAGTGTTAGTTTTATCCAAACAACAGTCAAGAAGGAAAAAGATATTGAATTTGTCATGTCATAAAATATATCAACATAGTAAATCACTACTATTTGAAGAGCCACTGTTTGGAATTTCTGTTTGACTCGAATTCATTATCTATCCTAAACATGTGTTCAGTTAATTTCTTTATGTGAATCTAAACTTATTTCACCATTTCTCCAGCGATGAATTAGTCATCGAGAAGACGAAAGGCAGCGGCAGAAAGAAGAAGCTAACGGACAAATGAACAACAGATTCAGATTTTTTTACAACGCCTCAGTGGCTTCGAACCGTGTGAAGCATCCATCTATCCCAGCGTGTCGTGGTCTGTCAGTGGCAACAGGACTCAGGCCTTAACCCTGCCCCCCCCCCCCCCCCCACGCTCATTCTCAACTCGGCACAACTCTGATCTCATTTCTGAGCCACACAGGATGCTTCACGTTCCTCGTTCAGCCAGAGATGAGATGGCTTCAAAGGTCACACTGTTTTCTGTGTGAGGTGGGGGGGGGGGGCTGCAGCGCTGTGCTCGGGAATGGGGATCGTGTGTGTGCATGTACGTGTGTGTGTGTGTGTGTGTGTGGCCCTGCGTTTGTGTGGAAATAAACAATGAAACTGTTAGTTCATGTTCTACACGTGTGGTGTGTGTCACAGTTTGGGTACATATGGACTAAGATGAATACCTCAGAACATAAAACAGACCTACTTTATAGGATTTTCTTTGTGTGTGTGTGTGTGTTCCGTCTATATGTGTGTGTGTGTGTCTGTGTGCGTTCCAGATCTGTGCTCTGCTCCCTGTAGAGATCAGTGGGCCATGTAGAGGAGTGCCTGTTCCTACCAGTACACACTGCTGCTGAGCTGACAGCACACACTGTTCAGTGGCTTGGGTATGAAAAAGAATATCGGGCAGCTCAGAGGGGGTCTTAGAATTCAACACACACACACACACACACACACACACACACACACACACACACACACACACACACACACACACCAGAAACACACGTATGCTCCCGGTTGCTTCACTGTCTCTCTTGATCGAATCTGTGAAACTAATTTAACTGTGGACATTGTTGGGTTTCACAGTAACTTATAAGCACAATTTCCAAGTAACGATATGATGACAGCACCGAAAAAACTGCCAAACCTCTTTCTCCTCTTCTATTATTTTATCTCTCGCTCAAGTTCTACTTCAATTTCTCTCTCTCTTTATCCCTTTCATGCATCATTTACTGTTTCCTGTTCTGATTTTTTTCGGTATATGAGCTGGTAACTATCCTAGAAAATAACAAAAGAGAAACGTTGAAGGACCACTGGTTTGATTAAACTGCAACTGTACACTCAGGCTTCATAGCTTTTTTGTATCTTTTAATTTTAATTGAATCTTTTAATCTCTTCATTGCTTTTTCATTAATTTGGCAATTGTTGAGTTTGTAAAATGATGATGAATGAATAATGCATGTCAACTTTTTCATGGACGCAGATCTCTGAATCAACAAGACCTCAGAATGAACACAAATGGACAATTTAAAGATATGTTTTTTATTTTACATCGTTTTCTAATCAACCAAACAACCAACAGACCAACTAACCAAACAAACCAACCAACCAACCAACTAATAGACACAACCAACCAACTAACAGATCGACCAACCAACCAACTAACAACTGACCAACCAACCAACTACCAACTGACCAATCAACCAAAAGACCAACAACAAGATCAACCTACTGACTGAGTGACTTTTACTTTGATATCAAACAGAAAAGCTGATGAAATAAATAAATGATTAAACGAATAAATCAACATTTCATTTCAGCACCAGTGTGTCCGTCTCTTTCAAGTTAAGTAGACATTGTAAAAACACTATTTGAGATAAGTGAATTCCTTACTGTACTGTAGTTATATCTAACTGCAACAGCTTTTTATTCTGTTTCTTCAGACAAACATGTAGAATGACAGTGTTTGCTGACATCAAGGAGACGCTGGAGAGGGCCTTCGCTGTTCATCTTCAAGAGGATCATCTTAATGAAGATATAACAGGAGATCAGATTAAGACCACCCGCTCTTTAGCGTGATCGATGATGGCAGCGCACCGGCCGCTAATTGTGAGCGACGGCTCGCGAATCGCGTGCATATTTCCTCTTGTCTTTCCGGTGCCTCGTCGCATTGAAAGAGTTCATATTGAAATGGAGTTTAGACGTATAAATAAAACATGGACAACCCGAATGTGGGTGTTGTAAATATATTAAATGTATTCAGTTCTGCAGATAGATTCAGATCGGCCCCGTGCTATGGCATTTACAGCTAGGCACGCACTCGAGCTGCACTGCACTTTTAAGCAGATAATATAAATCATTACACTCTGTTGGTTTTACAGTTGACACTTAATTAAATCTATTTCAATTTATTTCAAAAGCACATTATTTTGATCCGTCTTGATATAAAGTTCATTTGGCGAGTTCACGCAGAGTAAATACGAGGCACTTTTGATCAGAACAGCCATTTCTTATGTTATCTGTCTTTCCTGTCGTCCTCTCTCTCCTTCCTTATATATTCAGTTCATCTCTTTTTCAACCTCACCTCCTCCATCTGTCTCTCCACCTCTTCCTCTCTTTTTGTCTTCCTTCCCTTTCCCTCAGCCTGGACCCTGGAGAGCTCAACTCCCTCAGGTCTCCATCAGCGCCACATCACACAGGCTTTGCAGTGACACCGCTGTCAGTCACACACACACACACACACACACATACGGCAAACACAAAAACATGCATGTAGACTTGTGTGCAAGCGACGCCCGGATCTCGAAGAAATGTTCTACTCTGTCCAAATTTCGAAAAGTCGAACGACATGACAGACAGCAAACGTGAAGCCAAATCCTGTCGATAGGCCCCCTGGTGGCTGGCTGTAGTACCCAAATGTCTATGCCCATCAACTTTATTCTGTTCCATTTGTTGATTGAATTCGCCCAGTTCGAATCTCCTGATTTCTGAATGCTGGTTGGACATAGGCTGGGTTTAAAACAAAACTATTCTCTGATTAAAATGTATCAGAATTTCGATCATCACTAATTCCACTGTGTGAAGGTGCCCATCCCAAATATCTAAATGCCCCCCCCCCAATCTGAGCAGTCTAGATCCGGGCCTGTGTACAGGTATGCACTGTATAAGTACTGGAAACAGATGTACAGTGCGCACGTGGCGATGTCAGAGTCACGCAGGCCTACTTAGAATGAAGCACCACACGGGCGTCCCGGTGAACTCACTCTGTGTACACACAACCTGCAGAGAGAGACCGACAAAGGCAAACACAGACTCGTGCATACGCAAACGCTGCAGAGCAGTGGTTCCGTCGCCAGACACGGAGGACGTTGACTCTGCGTGGCGAGCTGAGAGGAAGTGTACAGCGGCTGTCACAGCTGCTGTCACGGTCAGCTGCCGCTCCCGTCAGCTCCCGCTCCCGCTGCAGCCTGCTCACGACGCCCCCAATCTGCAGCAGTCAATATTTACAGCCCACCAAAGGAGATGCTCCCCGCTGCCAAAACCAACCATTTTACTGCACCTGCTGTCTGACTAATTAGACGCATTTGTCTTTCATTTAGCGACACTTGAAGCGGGGGAAGCAGGCATCAGAGGCGGCAAATCCCTGATTTTCACTTTCACTCAGAGTTTTGCCCCGTTTTTGTTAATATCTGGAGATGGGAAGAAAGATTGTAAAATGGGTTTTTAGTCCCGCTGTCTGTCTTTTTTTCTGTCAAGATGGTTAAAAGCTGGTTTAAATGGAGCAAATGAGCTTTCAAATCATTATCATCCTCTTCACAATGTCCCTGTTTGTTCATTGATTATGTTCCGGCATCATTAACTCAAGGAGGTTGTCACTGCTGTCTGTCTGTCTGTTCGTAGGATAACAGGCACAAAACTACCTGAACAAATTCTATTCAAACTTGGTGGAAGGTCGGGGCCAAAGAGGAACCTCATTTACTTTTACTTTTACTTCTTCATCATTATTGTGACTTTCTCGAGGAATAAAGCAATGATCTCATGCACAAAAATCAGGCAAGATCAAACCATCTTGCACTTTTGACATCAATTGGGGCTTGGCCAAGGCCATCTCAGCTGTCAATCATGATAGCCAATCATGTCAATCAAATAAAAATAGTTCAAATCAAACGCTACTGGAACAATCAAAACTTTAAGAAACATCAGTGTGATAAGAACTAGCTGAAATGATAGAAACCATCCTTGTCTCATCCAATAACACGGAGGAGGCGGAGTTAATGACCGATACCACAGCCAGCCACCAGAGGGAAATCCAGATGATGTTTTTACAGTTCTCATGTGGTTGTTCTCAGTGATAACACAGGACACTACCATAAACTCGCTGAGGGACGTAGGCTGTATATACATTAGCTCCTGACTTAGCTGCTCTATATTCATATTCAGAATGTTGGCTGTTATTCTCTGTGGGTTTGTCAAAAAACCGTGACTCTTTCATGTGACACAGTCATTTGTTTCATTGCTAAAATGAAAAGTATTGATAAACGTGGCATTCATTCTCTTCAAGCTGATGCTGAGGTAAACTGAAATCGACGCACGCCTCGGGAAATCAATTTAAAAACCTGCGGCAAACTTATGGGAAAGTGTCTGCGTTGCTCCTGCAGAGCGCACGCGGTTTGTCTGCAGGAGACAAAAGCACTCTGGATCAGTGGTCCCGTCCCTTTAAAGTCCCATCGTGCATTTCCAAACGCAGGATGAATCGGGTTTGTGTCAGCTCGGGAGATAGGTGTGGATCGTCAATTGATTGTAAGGCTGGTGGCTCCGTCTCCGGCTCGTGTTTTTCAGCGTGTGGAGGTTTGCTCGGGTAAGATTCTGAACATTGGATAGTGGGTGGGAAAACGTCTGATCTGGGCCTGTACACGTGTTACTGTTTAATGCCTCACGACTTATATTTACAGGAAATTGTATTTTAAAGTGACGTTTACACGAGGAAATGTGTGTAACACGTAATAGCTCCACAAAATGAATGTATGCGGTGATTTGGCCTCATCACTGCTCCCGTGCTCAACCTGTCGTGTATAGAACAGACAGATATTGTCTGTGATGTAAATCGTCTGCCTGAGTGAGCGCTGCTGTTGTTAAACCTCCAGTTAATTCTCCTTTTTTCACCCCTTCCCCCTGTGTCTGAACTCTGATGATCTGCGCTTGATGCCGCTCTCAGATTCCAGGCCTTGGTGAGTGTTGTGCCACTTCACGCTACGTGAGCCAGATAAAATCAGACATGTTTGAAAACATCTTGTCGGCATCGCGGCGCCGCGCTCTGCAGTCCTGAGCCTGTTCACACTGCGGGATAATCTGCCCAGGATGCTGCGATGGGCAAGTCAGGTGTGGAATTATTGTTGAAATCATCTGGTGTGACCTTGGCTCCGAGCACAGACGGGAGGGATGTGTTGTGCAATAATCACGGCGAGATTGTCAAGGCTGCGGTCTCCCTCCCTCTCCTCTCTCTCTCTCTCTCAATTCTCTTTTTTCTTCATCTCCCTTCTCACCTTTATCTCTTCTTGTCCAACACTCCCCCCCGCAAATCCCAAATTTTTTTACTTCCACATTTCAAGTTCAAGTTTTTTCTAATGGAGGCGAGACCTGTGGACATTAGCGGTACGCTTGAGGGGGAAAGTTTTGCCCTTGGGCAACTTTGCTTAACAAAATGGTCCCTCTGAATTTATCTTTTAGGCAAGGCAAAAGCAGAATTCAAATTTATGCTTCATTATTAATATGTTCACAATGGAACAATTAGAACGGGCTATTTAACTGCAGGCAATTAAAGCTGAAAAAATTACATGTTGAAAAGGTGCCGGGGCCGCGGGATCAGACTGGGAACATGATTCCATTTAATTGCTCATTATTGAGGAAAGTATCTGCAGTGTCTCAAGGTTAACAATCAGTAAAGATATGTAGGTATGAAGGAATAACATTTTATATTAACTCAAATGAGCAAACCACCTTTTTTGATTTTAAATGCCACTTAATTTCTTAATTTCACATAATTTTTCCTAATTGCGTGCCTGGCTGTTCACAGCAGGAGGCTGGTGCTTGCAAAGTAATGAAAAGAGAAATGTCAGTCACTCCTGCAGCTCTAAAACCACGTTGACGTTTGGCAAAGGCTTTAGAAGAGAATAAGAAATGTAAATGTCATGAAGTGGACGAGCCAAAAAAAACGAACCATGCACAGGCTGCAAAGAATTTCCCCCAGATTTGTGATTTGGGGAAAGTTTCTTCAGATTCAAAAATCTGGACTAAGTCCTCGGAGTTTTCACCACTTTCATGTGCAGAGCACAAAATACACTCGCAAACACAAACACACACGAGTGAAGGAACGGAAGCAGAGATGAAGGCAGGAGGAGGTGTGGCACAACACGCTACCGAGCGAGAATCACTGCAGCTCCACTGACAGCAGCGAGCAGACAATCTGTTCAAGCCACAGTCTGTGCAGCTACAGAAAACTGACAGCATCCCATCCTCCGATCGCTGCTCCTCCGTGATATCACAGCCGGCTCCAGAAATATTTATTAAAGTGGGGGATTCTTTTTTTTTTCTCCCACTATGAGCAAACTGGAAAAGCAGAGTGGAATGGGGCGAAAAAGAAAATTGGCACTCTCGCGAACCTGGATGGATTCTGCACACTTAATTAAGATAAAACGATTCAATTCTAGAGCGATCGAGGCAGCGATTCGTGTGCGCGGCACGTGGGGGTCCATTCTGATTAGTAGCCAGTCAGCGTGTTCCTCGACATTTTGATGCGAGACAATCTTTTGCATTTTCAATTACACACTCCAACAGCCCTCTAACTACCAAAACCAAGCTCATTTGCATGATTGAAATATAATTATGGTGGGCCAAAAAACACGGTTCCCTTTTGGTTCCTTTTACAATTCTTTTTTTTCACCCCACTCCTGTTTTCTCCGTCTCCGCTGACGGGCCCCCCGAAGAAAATGCATCAAGATAAAGATTTTTACAGCAAGAAAAATAACGTGTTAAGATCTTTTTGTTTTGCTTTCGACTAAGAATAGAGCATGGGCAGGGTCTGTAAGTAGCTGATTCTCCCGAGGTGACTCCCTGCTTCTTCTGCTTCTCCCTCCTCAGCGTTGATTTCCACATTTATTCACAGACAGAGCTGATAACGTGCTGTCTCCCTTTCAAAAGATCCATCCCAACGGTCTTTGTTCGTGCGAGCGGAACCTTCCCAAAGTTCAGTCCACTTGTTTGATTTTGTGTCAGTTAGCGCAACAGCGTTCTGTCTTTTTTTATTTCTTTTTTTACGATTTTCAGGAAAGTTCGATTTCTTTGCTGTTAAAACAGGCCCCTCGAAATCAAAGCGGCGCAACACAGAAAAATATGAATTATTCAGAAATACACTTCAATATTTGAGCAACGCAGGAAGGCATTCTTTTCTTTTTCCGGATATTTCTGGGGAGCCACCCTGAGCGCGGGGCCCTGAGTCATCGTCGGGGCCTTTGTGGACTTTCCGTTGCCTCTGCACACACGACAGCCGGCGCAGGAGAAAGTTAATGTGCATTGTGTGGAAATGAGGAAAAAGACGGGAGGAAAAAGTAAGTATGTTTTGACATGCATCTCTGCTCCGTGGCCTCCTCGTCTCCTCCTTTGCTTAGTCGAGGGATTTATTAATAGAACCAATAGAGGCGGAGCAGATGGCTGTTATGATACTGTCATATCTTTTCATGGGTCACTGAGCAGCTTCCGGGCATTAGTCTGTTGTCTGTTAGCAGCATGCCGGTCATTTCCCAGCACACACACTTCCCCGTAGAGGTGAAGATTTCTCACCAGACGCCCAGATGGTATTTACGCAGCCTCTCAATTATCAGCAGCTGGGTCCGCCGCTGCCGCGATCCTTCGGCAAGCGGGTGCTCGTTTACGAGTTTGTGTTCGTGTCTGAACATGGCGGGTCGGCTCGTGTTTTGTTGTCGTGCACAAAAGTTTAGGGTGTTCATTCTGCCACTGAACGAGCAAAACGAGAATGCTGCTTATTAATCCCCAGCTGCTGACGACGGTGACCTGGGATGGAAGCGATTAGCAGCACTAGCTGGTCGCATTCAAAAAAAATGACTACGGGAAGAGAAGCAGGCGGGAAAAAGAGGCTCCTCCACATCCTGCCAGACGCCCTGCAGGGACGTTTGAGTGCAGAATCAATCATTTGGTGGGAGAACACAATACATGTCGACTCTGTTGTGCATGGTTTACATTTTTTACAGTTTTTTCACGTTGCTTTGTGGATTGAGATGCTTATTTAGTTTGCCGCTGTATGCACGGCTGGCAAGCGAGCTCCGAGTGTGACCTGGGGCGAGTGTGCGGCAGCGGGTGTCACCTCCCGTTCGGTGGGTCGCTGGGGAAACGGCGCCTGTGCCATGCGGGATCAGAAAACTCATCCATGACACCAGGAGCGTCTCTGATCAGAACCTGGAGACGTTTGAGGCAGCGAGGAAAAGAAGGTCACTGAATAATCTGTTTTCCTCCGTGGAAAATCCGTCCCATCCCGTCCCGTCCCGTCCCGTCCCGTCCCCTTCCGTCCCCTCCATGAGTTTGTTTTCTAGCAGGCGCCACTTGGACGCCATATGGACGTTACCAGACATCATTCCTCGATTCACGCAAAGACTGAACAGCAGCTCACCTCTGAGTGACAGGTGTACATACCGTCTATATCATATTTCTAGTTTTATACACTGCCCTTTTGCAAAAGGTCTTATTTCACTTTTGTCCTTAAAGTCAGTATACATGGTGGAAAATAAGTACTAAAAACAAGAAGGTGAACTATGTGTTCGTATTGTTTGAATTGTGGAGCCCTTTACTCCTTATATTTGTGTCCAGGATTTATTCAGCAGGCCAGAAATTATGGCTCGATCACACACTGGAGCCAAATTCAGCATAACCCCGATTATCAAAGTAGAGCACATCAGCATCAGTGCTTATCCGCCTTGATTTCCAGTGACTGCACCTACTACAGCCTGAAGTTTACCAGCCACAGCTACGGCTTCGTCCATGCATCCACCCGAGAGGGCAGAATTTGCAGAACGACTCCATGTTGGTTAAAAAAATAAGAATAATCAGCATCAACCGCCTCAAGTGTCTATTTTACAACAGAGAGCTTCACAAACTTTCACTGGAGACAACCGGGAAGATAATTTACAGATAATCTGGAGAACTTGAAAAGGGTTAAGAGAGGTTTCAGCGCTGTCATCACAAACACACACAACATTTCAAAGCCCAAAATACTGCTAATGTTATACTTAATTAAATAGTTTTACGCAATTTATACCTGTTTTAGTTTTTTAGTTTATTTTATAAATATTCATTGCTGCTTCACTCAGGCTTTAAGCAGCGACTTCAGTGGTTTCACTCACACTTTAAAATGCAAATCAGAGGCGAATAGTGGCTGAGATCTAATGGTCTCATTTGTTTGCATTAATTACACACATTTTTCAACATTAATGTGCCAACGACTTGCTGATGTTAAAATTTTGCGAAAAGCTGCAGTTTCAAGTTTTTCGGTTCCATGCAAAGTTTCTGTTTGTGCTCGTAGACGCCGCTGGACACGCACGGCCACTTCCTGTCATCTCTCCGTCCAATAGAGGCCGCCGCGTTGATTCAAAGGCGAGAAAGAAAGAAACGTACGAGCAAGGTCAGGTTAGAAGTTTGGCTCCTGAAGCGAGTGAAGTTGTTAACATACAAATCTCCGATACAAGAGCAACTTGTGCAAGTACACCCTCCGGGCACCTATAATGTATGTGGCAGCCTGTGTGTGTGTGTGTGTGTGTGTGTGTGTGTGTGTGTGTGTGTGTGTGTGTGTGTGTGTGTGTGTGTGTGTGTGTGTGTGTGTGTGTGTGTGTGTGTGTGTGTGTGTGTGTGTGTGTGTGTGTGTGTGTGTGTGTGTGTGTGTGTGTGTGTGTGTGTGTGTGTGTGTGTGTGTGTGTGTGTGTGTGTGTGTGAATGCTTGAATAATTACAGGAGACGGAGCACATTTGTTCATATGAGTATATTGGTATGCATTTAGCATGATGTTGGTGTGTTTGCACGCACTCGAGCAGCAAATGTGTGCAAACTGATCCAAACTCACATTAATCATTACTAGTCTTGAGCGTCCCCCCCCCCCCCCAATGATTGACTTATTTCCCATTCAACAGTGAGCAAAAACCTGCCGAGGGCATTTTAATGTTCCACCTCCACCAACATTCTTCTTCATTACAATCCTGCAAACGCCACAAACATGACCTGCACCAATAAAATGTTCCCTTAATGCAATCACAGCCCGGGAATAGATTTTCCCCGCTATCCTTGTGCTGAGGCAGGGATTCGGCACGATGTGCGCGCCGCGCTGTAGCTGCCCTAAATTATCACAGCAAAAGAAGAAAGAAGAATAATAATAAAGAATGAGGATTTCTTTATTTCACGCAGCCCCCTCATCAGACCCTTGTGCACACAACACAGCTGCATCAAAGCAAGAAATCAATTTATTTTCTGCTCTGCCTTATTCAGTCACCGCATGGAGTCCCCAAGTTTATGAAGACACACATTATAATTAGTCTACAAAGACTCGCTGAATATTCAGTGGTCCACATCCACTGTCTCATTTCTACCACAATGTGCGGTGAAAATAGATGAGCGCATGTAACGCGCACAAGTTCGGGGCTGATTTTTGATTAGCTGAGCCCGGCGCTGTGCGCACACAAAAATAGATTTGAATACAAAAAGAAAAACCCATTCATTTCACTGTCCCTGCACTGCTTTGAGGGATGAGCCATCTAAATGCATTACGTCACTAATAACATATACAGAGCCTGTTTGAACAGGATCCTGTATTTAGTGGCATGTTACCCCTCGGCTACCTTCAACCCATCTCTCAGAACAGTGAAAATTGTCTTCTTAGGCCTTTTCTCCCTCTTATTACATTATCGTTAGAGTGTTTTTCTTACTTAACACTGAAAGGAATACAAGAAAACCTGAACCCCCCCCCCCCCCACACCACTACCTTTCCAGTGCATCGGAGAGTTTTCCTTCCTGAGCCGCAGCGGCATCAAAACGGCACAAAGAACATGTCAAGCACTCGTGCCCCCCCCCCCCCGCTCTCTGTGGCCGCTTGTCCGTGTCATGCAGCCGACAGACTGCGTGCCCTTCACTTTGTCCCAGCTCCCAGCTATGGGCAAAGTGCGCTGGGATTATATACACAATGCCCCCCCGCGCGGTGCAGGAGCTTACACTTCACACCACAAGTCTGATGCCCATTGAGAAGCCTGTAATACCACACCTGCAGAGCCAGATAAGCCCTCAATCCTCCCCTTTTATTCTACCGCCATTATCCTCGTGTGTATTATCATATCAGCAAAAAGAAAATCATTGTGAGAGAAAAGCCGGCAGCAAATGAAAATACAATTTACAACGTTAATATTCACACACGTCTTTTCCTGCACGCTGTGTGCAGCGGCCCGCTCATCCCCGCTTTTCCGAACTCTCCGACTTAACCGGCATACCGCAACACCAACGTCATAATCAACTAAGTGATCGCTCCTCTGACAGCTGGAGAGATAAAGTATTATTTTTCTCCGAGGCTGCAGTCGGGGGTGGCGTGATGCTGCAGAGGTAATTTGACAGCGAGAGAAACTGGAGGGGAGGGGGGGGGGGGGGGGGGGGTTATGATTGATGGCTACCTCTCTAATTTTTTTTCCCCGCGATTAGATCCAGCGCTTTCTTTAAACAAGCTAACCTAAAACAGTCAGTCATCCTGCGGAATTATCCACAGACGGCCCGGCTCAAACCCTCAAGCAAAACCAACTTGAACAAACAGAGATTGTGACGCAATGGCTCGCTGCAAAAAGACAAGATTTAGTTTTTGGGTTGAGGTTGACATTTTTTCCAGTGCAGCACACACCTCCGCCAACAGGCTCCTTAAATTCTGCACCAGATGTTTGTTTGGACGTTGTTCCCAAAGTATTGAAGATGCAAATAAACTGTTGATTTGCTACTCAAGCTGCATTATCCCGGGTTGCACGTTGGTGGTAGTTACAGGTTTGTCGCCCTACTTGTTAACATACAGCAGCATGAAACAGATTGCACAAACTCATGGATTCACACACTTCATCAAGATCTATGAATTATTCTCTGGGAAATCTGTAAAATGGTCAAAATGTGCCTTGTACGAGTCCTTTCTCGGCCCAAGTCCCGTCCTTTCATCAAGTTTCATCAAAATCGGTTTCATGGTTCTTGCGTTATCCTGCTGATAAACCAGCAAACAGACAAACAAATGGACATGGCTGGAAACATAGCCTCCGCGGCGGGGACGATTAATTATTCATCGACACAAAGTAAAGATGATTTGCTGAAAACTCGAAGCCTGAGGGTGAGTAAAGTCTCCCACTCACCCCACAAATTTGGCGTCTTGACTCTACCCCGGGCGATATGGTCGAAAATACTGATTGTATCTAGCACGGGCTTTTGATCTGCTCTCCGACCCACTTAATTAACCAGCTAGACCCATTACAAAACCACCAGAGTGTTTAATATAGCAAAGTGAACCATGAATTTGAAAGCAGCGTGGTGCCATTTCCCGGCTTTGATGAGCAGACACGGCCGTGTGAGTGCGCAGCGCTGCAGCAGAGGGAAAAACGCTGGCCAGGAATTGTCAGGTCATCAGAATCCTGTGATTGCGGCGCTCGCGAGGACGGAGCACAAAACATCTCTAAATGTAAATCCAATCTAATGAGCTCACCCCGGCATAATTTAATCAAATCTACATATGAAAGCACTTCTGCCCTGTACGACATTGGGATGGAAGTGGTAGTAATTAGCTCTACAGATCGCAGGTATATCGTGATGAAATCCACCCTTGGAACGGGAAGATAAATATTTGCGGTGCGTATCTTTCGTCACTGTAGACGACTCAAACAGCAGAAAACGTTTTTGAGACGAGCAGATCACAGAGAGGCAAAGTGTTTGATGCGCAATCTTCAAGATACCAGGTAACTTTTTTTTTGGAGCTGCAGATTTCCTCCGCGTGATGAAAAGTGTTTATTTCTTTGAGATTCACTTCAGTGGCATGAACAGATTCCCAGGGAAATTCTTTCACTCATTTTATCCTTGTAGTTTTTGTCTTTGAAGGATTTGCAAACATTTACTCTCTCACTGTTCTCCAGGACAGAGTTCATAACGCACACACATATATCTATATATGAGAGTTTTGAAAAATACCGTAGTGGTGCTGAAATTTATTAATAGTTAATTAGCGGAACATCTATCAGCAAGTTCAAAAGACGGTGAATGAATAAATCTGGACCGGGGGTTTACAACCAGTGGCTTCGTGAGGCTGGAGTAGGACTAAAGAATTTTAAACTAAAGATCAATGTCATTATTCACGGACTCAATAAAATCATTTGGATCCATCCTCTGGGAACCATAAATATCCCAAAATAAATAATACAAATAAGATTTGAATGCAGATGTTGACACAGGTTGCTGAATATGAAAATGTGGACCTTCCTGTGGCAGCAGAGGAAAAGTCAGAGAGTCTATCTGCTGAATTCTGGGGGGGGGGGGGGGGGGGGGATACAGTGATCAGTGTGTCCGTCATTCCATCTGCAGTCATTGAGTTTCCAGAGCAGATCTCCGTCAGTCAATCAGAGTCCTCCTTTTCATCCGTTTAATGAGGGGAGATATAGTGATCAGTTATTCTGTCTGTCAGTCCATCTGTCTGTCTGTCAGTCTGTCAGTCAGTCAGTCTGTCTGTCTGTCTGTCAGTCCATCTGTCTGTCTGCCTGTCCATCAGTCTGTCAGTCTGTCTGTCTGTCTGTCAGTCTGTCAGTCTGTCTGTCAGTCCGTCCATCAATCCATCTGCACTTCACCTGTTAATCAGGTGAAGTGGTGCCTTTTGATGTTTAGTTTTTTATTGAATTGAATGGTTTTTGTTCTACTTGGCCAAATTGAGAGTAAACCTTCCACCAATAAGAAACAGAAAGATATTAAGCACCACTCTGTGTGCACAGGTATGGATATGAGAGGATTAACTTGTTATCACCGGCACTGGAGTTACAGGTCACAGGATTACAGCTACAGGATTACTCAGGTAAATGATCTGATGTTTGGAGTTTTGTGGGAGATCTGTCCTCTGCTGATGACTCATGTCATCCCATGGGGACAGTTCATGTCCGTAGCCATCCATCCTACGGTTGTTGAGATATTTCAGTCTGGGCCGTGGTGTTGGACCGACAGACCAAAATTGCTGTGCCCAAGGCTGCACTGCTATCACTGCTGAAAACTAAATTCAAGTCATTCATCAGAGAGAAGCACCAAAGGTCGGACAAAACTAAAAATTCAGATCTTCACCTTTTGCTCCGGGAGCTTGCGACGAGCATTTCTGAGCATCCTACAGACGGCAGTAATTAGGTAGTTGAGAAAAACAACATAGAAATGATGAAAACATTCACTGCAGCCTTACTTGTTATGCTTATCACTTTTTACAACCTCTACAACGTGCACATCATTGTGTTGGATGAGCAGTCACTGCATGGAAAAAACACTCTATCTGATCCTGCACCTCCCTGTGGAATGGAGCTTTATCAGAGCGACAGAATATGTAAAATATTGTTCTGTCAGGTCTTGTTTACTTGTCGACAACAAACATCAGAACATCTCATGAATCCTCAAGATGTCTGGCTCCTGGAACTTCTTTTTTGGTCCTAAAAAGAATCTCATGACCCGAGCGATTCAAGAGCTGGCGAGTCGTCAAGTGAATCCGAGCTTGGCATATTTTGTATTATTTTCTATAAAGCATGGGGGGGAGCTCCGCAGAGGTTTTATGTAGGCAATGATATATATCCCCCGACCTGTTTTCTATGAAATTATTTAAAGTGTAAATCAGTATCAGTCTTTGAATCTCCTGGGAATCCATCAAGCGAAGCCACATGGGGACCGCACCAGGAGGATGAGAAGCTGGAGAAAATGAAAGCGCTGATAGAAATCACACCTCGGGCCACAGACATACAGTAAGTGGACCACATCAGTCCAGCTGTCTACCTCATCAGTTACCTTAAATAAAAGTGGCATGTGTCCTTTCACGTCTACTTTGGGAAGTGAGGGGGGCCTCTATCCTCACTGTATTTATGGAGATTGCAAACTCACGCACACAGACACACACACACACACACACACACACACACACACACACACACACACACACACACACACACACACACACACACACACACACACACAAACAAACACACTGACTCCGAAAGGTCCAATTACCTGCTGGAAGATGCTGGCACCATCGAAGCCCCAGACGGGTACCAGGAGCCCACACAAGACTCACTCGCTACCGGTTCATGCCCACAGCGAAACAAAGGGGATTTCGTGTCGCTGTTCAAATCCTCGGGCTTTGGATGCGTTTCGGTTTCCCCCCCCCATATGGACCTTTTAAGAACTGATTTATCCTCCATTACTTAGGCACTGGGCCCACATCCGGCCCTGGGCGTGCTCAGAGCTGCACAGTATACCGCTCATGTGGGAAACGAGGACACGACGACTAAATAAGAGACACTGTAAATCACTGTTATTGCCCCGGATAGGGTGCAGGCATGTGTTAAGCATAGATTAAAGCACCGAAAAATACACATTATGGGCTATAAGTGATAAGATATTTAGGGTAATCTGATCAACCAGTTTCCCAAAGCCTCCAAATCTCCTGTGTGTTGACAAATGTTGGAACAGCAGCCGCAACGTGGGGCAAACGCTTCAAAGATGGAGGCTTTGGATTTTTGGTTGTTTTTACATAGAACGCTGCAAACCTTCACTGGTGGCACGTAGGGAGGGGAATTGGAAAAGCAGAGCCCCGGCGCCACAAGGTCGAGCCAACGCAACCGAGCAAAACATGAAGTGAATCGTCCATCCGTCTTCTGTTTCCATGGATCCGGGTGAGAATTCACGTTGGCTCGGTTTGGTTACCCGTGGTAATTCAATTCTGAAGAGAAGTAAAGGCCACGGCTTGCGTGAGGGTGGGAGTAATGAGTTCATGCAGAAGGAGCAGAGGGAGTGGATGTCACGGACCAAGAGGAAAATGTTGATCTAGCCACGGACTGCAGGAATGAAACACGGCCCGGCAGTAGATTCTGCCGGCAGAGGCCAAGTGAAGTGAAGGGCGATAAAACGAGGGAGAGTGTTTACAGCATAACTGAAACAGATCATTACAGTGCGAGGCAAAGAGCATCGGCACTAAGTCACTGGGGACAGCTGCTGTTGGGGAAGCGTTAATTTCAACTGACAAATTGAAAAGATTGAAAATATGATAAATCTCTTTTTTTCCCGCAAGTAACATTTTGTATGTGATTTTCTGTTTACTACTGTTTAATTCCACCACTGTAATTGTTTTCTTGTATTGTCGTATGTCATGAAGCCTTTAAAGCACTTTGAATGGCCTTGTTGTTGAAATGTGCAAAATTAAAAAAAACTCGCCTTGCTTTGCACAATAGAACCAAATAGATAAAGATACACAGGCAGGAGTTAAACAGAGCATCATCCCATGGTTAAATAACAAGTACTTTAATAAATGTTGTGTAAAGCTGTGGTTGAGGGGGTAGAGCGGTAGACCTTCAACCAGAAGGTCTACCGCTCTACCGCTGAATGCCCATTAATAGATGTTGAACCCACTAATTAGATGTCGCTTTGGATAACAGCGTCAGCTGAATGACATGTAATGTAATGTAACATCATTAGTTTGATGACGGGAATCAAAGGAATGATTTGACGTTAAGGTAAAAAGGTACATGTGTTTTCTTGCCGAGAGGAAGATGAGAAGATTGATCTTATGTTTGCTAAATATGTTTGCAGTCAGTGAGCTTAGCATAATAACTAAAAGCAAAGGCATATTGCTAACTAAACTATGGGGTGCTAAGTGTAGATTTAGATATACGGTGCAGACGTGAGTAGAATTACTCGTCTCAAACGAGTCTTGGCAGGAAAGCTAAAAGGCTTATTCCCCAATATGTCCAACTATTCCTTTAATTCCTTTTAATTCCTATCTGGAAAGCGATGGTAATATCCCATAGATCTTACAGAATTAGGTAGAAAAGTTAAATAAATAATAATAATGAATAAATGATAGATATAGCTTGGCTCTGCGGTGGAAGAAACTGGAACGTGTGAGAGCCAAAGGACAGTAAATGGAAAAGTGAAAGGGATGATGGAGTCGAGGGGATGAAGATGTGGAGGTGAGGAAGAGTGTGGTCAGTGTGGAGAAGCAAGTCTGTTTATTGAGGAGTTGATTACAGATTCATTTTCTGTGCAATTGAGGTGGTGACACTTTGTCTATCAATATTGCTAATAATACACAGGCATCCACATAGAAGCACACACACACACACACACGCACGCACGCACGCACGCACACACACACACACACACACACACACACACACACACACACACACACACACAACGCTCAACTACTGAGGCTCAAAAACAGATTTTTCTCATTCCGCGGCGACATTTGTTCCACTGCTGCACAGATTGCAATTCTCTGACCAAATGGAACCCACCAACTGGCCATGAACACGTTTCACGTTAACTAGAAATTGACCAACAACAGTTTTTTTAAGGCCGCTCGCAGTTTTGCGACCCGTTCTGGCCCGGAGCCCAAAGATCGATCAATATCTTTGTCTCATTCTCTCGGCCAGCGTGTCGCATTAACCAGTAAACCTGCACGTCGCCTCCACGCAGCCAGTGAAACGCAATCCTCAAAAAAACTGCCGTTTGAAGCCTCCTGCACAAAGTAACCATTAAGATGTCAGACAGCGATTGCGTTGCACAGTTTGCACCTAAACACATGGATTACAAACGCACAACTGCACATTTTCTGATCATCTGGGGGAAAATCCTACACAATTTTCAAGTCTGCAAAGGGCAGAGACTCTTCCAGTCTATTTATCACCATGGCTGAGGCGCTCTGAGCCTCACATGGCTTACTGCATAAAGGTATTAACACCTATACAGATATAGGGTTCAGAAGATGGAAGCCCTACTGCTAATACATTTTTTTTATTGGCTGGAGCTCTCTGCGATGTTTACCTCTCTTGGGGCAGTGTTGCTGAAAATTGGTGAGGGAATTGAGTCTTGGTTTGGGAGCCACATTCCTGGAAGGTGCCGAATGGTTTGCCCTCAGGTTTTCGATTCCCGAAGCGTCTATCGGGTTTGAAATTAAAATTCACCTACCTGTGTTTAGAGGTTATTTATTTATTTTCCTGTTGTTGCGCTCGGCTTAACTTTTGATATAATAACTTTTGATATTTCCTCGTCTCTTAGACATCTGATGGTGCAGGTAATAAATCAATCGGCGAGGAGCAGCTCTTAACCACAGTCAGCACCTCAGATAAACCAGGCAATTACGAGAGAGATCGAGGCCGACACACGGAGGGAAGTTGCGTACTGTGTCCGTGGAGAGCGACAGACACAGACAAGGTTTTCCTGCCGGACTAAAAACACACACACAGGAAATAGCTTTCTGTTCTGACCCGGGCAGATAACGACCATCTCTCCCAAAAAAACACAACCTCTCCCATCAGCACTGTCATCATCTCTGCATCGACACCTTAACTGACACAGCTCTCCTCAGAAATACATGAGATGAAAAAGGTTACTGGCTTTCTCCGACAACTTGTTTCAAAACTTCGGCGCCGCTCTTCTGTAAAGTGATGCGGTGCGAGGCCTTCTCAGCAGGGGGGGGGGGCCCGAGCTGGAGAAGAGACGAGCACGTACTGTACCTCCAGTGGCTTCTGGGACCGACGCCAGTGAAGCGAGATGGATGTGTGATCTCTCTGTCAATCTCTCCGCACAGGAAGTGACAATGAAAACCCCCAAAAAATGCTGTTAACATTCCTCCTCTGCTCAGATTGTGTGGGTTTCGCTGGGTTGTGCACTGATTGTTCTGTTAGTTATGCTAATTGTCTCCAGACCTCCTGCCGAGCGCGATCCTTTCCCAGTTGGACGGCTGTGAAGTTGTTTGCCCAAGGAGATGAGTCGCTGTGTGTGCGTGTGTGTGTGTGTGTGTGTGTGTGTTGTGTGTCTGTGTGTATTTACAGTGTGCATCCACAATGTGTCACAAAAGCTTTAGTGATGCTACGCACTTGTGTTTGTGTGTGATTATGTGTGTCGGGTCGCATCAGCACGGATCTCCATGCGCCAGCCGTGGTGAGGCGCACTGTACTCCCAGTGCTCCAACCGCTCAGAGTGAAGAAAGAGAGCCGGGCAATGTTTCATCTTAATTCTGTCAGATATCGATTATTCTCCTTTTCGTACTTTCCCCGCTTTGATCCTATTAGTAAAGCCAAACCTGTGGGAAAAGAGAGACACCTTTCACGTGTCTTTCTCCCCGGTGGATTACATCCTATGGATTCCTGGGAAAGCAAATGACCATGTGGCTGTGGCTGGAGAAATAGTTAAGGAGTGAAATTCCTTCATTTGTCATGCTGTCTAAAGCCCGAGCTTTTCTGAGTTCTCAGCTTTAACTCAATATAACCTCTGAGTTTTCACATGAGCTCAGCAGCCCCAAGGTCTTCCTGAGGGTTTTTCTTCTTTTTTAAGTCATCATTGTCAACAACTCCTATAAATTAAATTTAGAAAAATAAATCTAATTAATGAAATCACACTGGACACACTTTGATGGTTTTGGAAAAACAAGGCGCGCCATTATAACGGCACTGATGGTTTGAATTCCCTGCACAGAGAAAAAGCTGGAGTGTCCTTAATCACTGTGCAACATCAAAGGCACTTTCCGTCAATTACTTATCTTCCAGTGCTAATGCCATTAGTTAGGTAAGGAAAATAAACCCTCAACAGTCATTTCTGTTACAGAACCGAAAGCCTGATGAAGTTTCTGACGCGAGAGCCAACTTTTCTAAAGTATTCTGGCTTTACCACTCACAACAAAGGCCTGTTTGTATCAAAATAGTTGGAAAAATCCTTTGTCTCTGTCTGTTTTGTTCATCGACATAAAGGAAACCCAGGTGGATAAAACACGTGCATCTTCAGGGAACAAGAATTGCATCAAAAATATGCCAAAACATAATTTTTAAAGTTAATTGCCTAAAAGACAATAAAGCTGTTTTCCGACATGCGCTGACGTCCCGACGTTTCTATCGTGAACCCACGTGAGAACACAGCAGGAGAATGTCTGGATAGTTTACAGCGAGCGAGGGAGCGTGTTGATGAGCTTTGTCACACGTGACGGACATGAGACTGAAAAATACACAAAGAATATAAATACCTCTGGAGGAAAAAGAGGCGTCGTACGTGAACAGGACGCAGACGAAGCTGTCAACTTGGAAAGACGACAGGATTCGAGAGTGTTGTGAACGCGTCTGATTGAGAACAAATCTCGTGCTGTGTTCTTCATAAGTGAAATCAAAAAGTTGTTCATGTTCGTAAGAGGAGCTGTTTATCTGATTCATCCTGGCACAAGTTTATTCCTGTGTTGGAATGTTTTTTTCCCGGCCAGTATGAAGATTTAAAGACGTTGCAATCAACAACTCAAAAAATTTTTTAAAAAAATCAAACATCATTCCTTTTTCTCTCATTAGCTGCCCGACTGTACCTCCACAGTTGCCATGGTAAGGAATGTTTTTACACGAGCCTTGGATTGACGAGGGAGAAACAACATTTCAATACAACCCCCGTTGCCTAGAAATTACTCTTTAATGCGACCAGTTTGAGGCAGATCTCTTGATTAAGTTAATGACATGTTGACAAAAAGTTGCTGATGATGACGTGAGTTGAAGGTTGACGTGGTCACGCTGAGGCGCAAACAGCACTCGAATACGATGAAGGGAAGATCGTGTCCCTGCTTCGAAACCGAAATAAAGTGACTTCACGACAGCAGATATTTACCTTAACATTGAACTGAAACCACGCATGACATTTTTCTCCCTTAATTAACCTGCGAGGAGGAACGACTGCTGCCGAGCTCTCATGACTAATCACCTCCTGCCATCAGATCCATCTGCTGCTTCTGGCAGTATTCGTTCAGCTGTAGTTCTGGAAGTGGAGACTTTCAAACGATGTGCAGGGACATCGGGCCGCACTACAGATTCTCCAGAATTGAGGACCTCGGGAAAAAATGTCCTCTCACACTTGAGTGAGTTGATATTGGGATTTTTCTGTTTTCTAAAAATCCTCTAGCACAAGATTGTCTCTTTCAACAAACTTTATTCAAACAGACAAAGCCGGTGTATTAGAACCACTAGTGGCTCAGTTTGACGTATAATTGAACCTAATCCAAGTAGATACGATTTGGTGGTTTGCACGACAAATTCTTAAGACTAATTTTAAGTACATAACTTTACCTTTCACATCACGACTTGCGTGTCTGTGTTATGACCCACTTAGTATGACATATGGCTCCCCGGTGCATCGTTCCCTCCTGCTGCTCCCTGGAGCCTTGTGCAAAATGCTGTGTCACATGGGGCAAACCAGGCTCCATCCATCACTTCCTACTGCGGCGTTTCCTTCAGAGATAGTACAATGTTGCAGTGGATTTGGCAAAAAAAATTGCTATTAAATGTGGATTTGTCTGGAGGGCTGCGTTGTGCCGCAGTGGTAAAGACCGACACTGTTCGGGAGACTTTTAGCTTCCTGGTCGAGGCCTCAAGTGAAAGAACCCCAGCGCCTGTTTCATTTTAATCCACATTTCAGCTCATAGAAATAACTTATAGAGAAAAAGAGAGAAAAACAAACTGAGCTGATTCGATTGGCATTCGCAGTTTCTTTAAACAGAATCTCTGCCCTGCCAACTTCCTCCGAGAATCAAACCACGAGATGCTCAGAGCCAGGATCCCATGAGACTTCGCGCTCCTGGAAGTAGACACCAGTTTATATTTCTCTTAATGTGTGTGCAGGGTCACTCCGGGCCCTTCCTCTCTCCCAACGCTGGCACAGGATTATCTGCTTTAAATCTTCCGTGGTCTCGTCAGTAGATTATTAAACATTCGCCGCGGCAGCTGCGGTACGACATCCCACAGAATGTCTTCGGAAGTGTGAAATCCACTGCAGCCTCCAAAGGGGGGGGTACAGATGCTGATTAGAACAGCTCTGGCAATTGATAAAAAAATACTTTTTTGCTAAGCTATTGAAAGACAGGTCCCACCTGTTTCCACTTGTTACCTGTTCAGCATGAGTTCATTATTTGAAATGTGGAAAATGATGAAAAAAGCTGCAACAAAAACATTGAGACTGAAAAAGCCTATTTGATGCGTTTATAAAGCAGCTCAATCGTCGTAAAACACTTCACCTCTCACACCTGACAGGGAATTCATCAGGGTGACAAACGGTGCGACTCAAAGGTTAATGGGAGCAATTCATTGACTGGGTTTGTCAGTGACAGGGACTGAAAAAACGTCCCGAACTTTGACTCAGACAAACACACGGACGTCACCATCCCAACAGTGGCTAGAGAGGTATTTAGAAACAGCCTCAGTCTGTTACAGAGCTACAGGATACAGAGCTGAACTCGTCTCTCCAGGAGCTCATTGTGTAGAAAACTGGGTCTGGACATTGTCTGGAGTTTGTCTCTCACATATTGTTCAGGTTGGATGCGTTCATAACAACAGGAAAGTGTCCATAGCGTTCAGGTGAGAGGTGGCGTCTGGGTAGAGCAGGGTCTTTTCGTGTCGTCATCTTCGTTGGTGTCTTCTACGTGTATGACACCTCTACTCCATCCTGACATGTTCGTTTTCTTTTGAGATTTTTCAGTTTTGCATGTGAGAAACATCAAAACTGTTCATTCTCCGGACATTTTCCTGCTGCATTCTCACGTGGGCTCATTTTCCGTACATTTTACTAGGGGGGACTGGTAGGAAAAATTATGCATAATGTTTGGAGCGACTGAGTCTGACGACTGCGTTCCCACAGCCCCTCTGGAAAATGTCAGGAAAGTGTGTGGAGCTCAGTGCAGGTCTGACAGCAGCTTTACAAACCTGTGGCCAAAAGACCAACAAATGAACCTAAACCATTATAGTAAAATGCATTGGACATAATCTGCTGTTTTGCAGAATTGCACCATTTCAATGTTCCTTCTCTGCTAATAACCAGAGGATGACACGAGCATTTCCTGATATCTGCAGCACTGTGATTAAATAATTCAACTCTGAAGTTTAGATCATAACAAATTGTACATGGCTAAACGGGTTATGGTGATCAGACACCCTGAAGCTCCAAGCTGTTCTCAATTTCTCCTTCCATGAACATCTCTGGCAACTGCGATCTTGATAGGGTTGTGTGTGTGTGTGTGTGTGTGTGTGTGTGTGTGTGTGTGTGTGTGTGTGTGTGTGTGTGTGTGTGTGTGTGTGTGTGTGTGTGTGTGATGGAGACCAGGGGAGCTATTATTAATTTAGGGCTAAATTCGTTTTCTGGTTTTGTAACTTGTCAACTTTCCATCCCAATCCACTCTGGTAAAGCCCACGCACATATAAAAGAGCAGGAAAACTCTGAGTGGGAATCCTCCCACTCTTGTAGCACACTGCCCTCTACACCAGGCACCCAAGCACTTTTTAGGCAAGTGATGGAAACTAGAGAGCGTGAATATAACAGACTTATGCACAGATAAGCCTATAAAATACAGAGATATGTGTTTTTTTGGAATATCAAACATTCAACATGACTTTATTACCTCCGCCAGTCTGCTTTTGTTTAATATGTTGCAGGATTACACAGAAACTACCAGACAGATTTACCTCGGAAACTTGGTGGAAAGATGCAGTATGGGTACGGAAAGAACCAATTACATATTGGTGCGGATCCAGATGAGGGGGCGGATCCAGGATATTTTTCCATCTTTCTTTGTGGGGAAAAAAAGCCCTTTTTGCTCATAGAATAATTCATGGGTCTTGATGAAAAACAAAAAAAGGAGTATGTGCAGTTTTGGTGAGGAAACTAAAATCCACATCAAGTGAATTTAAATGTGGATTCACGAGGGGCTGTTGGGCCATGGCGGTTACTGCCTGCCATTTTATTTACGTCTAAAATCCTTTGTTTATGCTTCAAAAGTCAGAAATAAAACTGTTATGCTATCAAGTAGTGAATCAAAGGCAAAAATGTAAGTTTGCCTCATTCTGAGCCCACAATTAAGCAGAAATCCCTTTTGTTTACACAGTTATGAAGTTGTTAAGGAACAAATTCTGCAACTTTTATAAGTTTGCCTGATTCTGAAGTGGTTACCAAGCAACATGTCACCCCTGAAACTTTTTTCTAACTGACTAAGAGATGACAATCCTCCCATCTGTCTAAAAAAAGCTGCCTATAGTATGCCAGGTTATGTGGAGTTTTTCCAAATGTCCTGATGGCCGGTCTGACAGCGCTAGTGGTGTGTGTGTGTGTGTGTGTGTGTGTAGATATCCTCTCCAGTGTGTGGCTGTCAGTGCACGTGTGTCACGCAGACAACCCAGAACCGCCCGGTGAAAGCAATCAGATGGCTGGAGAGTCACAATATCCTCCGAGACTCTGCACAGCAGGGGGGCTGAGTTGACGAGGTGGGAAACTGTTTTTTTTTTTTTTTTTTCTTCTCCTTTTACCTTCCTGTCCACTGTCCCCTGCGAAGATTAAGAGGCCGACCAGACCGAGACACACACGGATCAACGTCTGCCCTGTAACTGGGTATTTCTGGAGAGACCTTCTCCAGGTGAAGACAGTTACACACTTGAAAAGAAAAATGTCCCCATACAGGTTTTAAGGAGGTTATGTTTTCGCCCCCCCCCAAGGTTGCATGGTTTCCCAGCAGGATTGCACAAAAACAACACAAAGATTTCCATGAAACTTGGTAGAAGGAAGGGGGAAAGAAAGAAGCCATTACATTTTGGTGCAGATCTGAACAAGGGGGGGGGGGGGGTTCCAGGGGTTTTGAGAGATAGGGCTTTTTATTTTCTTACATCTCCGAGTGAATAATTCAATGGTTCTTGATGAAAGAAAACCAGGCATATTTAGGGAACTGAATATCCATGAGTTTTTGTAATTCTGAGCAGTTTAATTAGATTTAAGGGGAGGTATCCACTCTCCTCTCGCCGTAATTGTTAAAACATCTTCATCAGTCAACGTAAATACTCGAATTCACCAGAAATAGTCCACTAGACCAAACCAGTCAAGCGATCAGACAGGTCCGTTAAAACCAATTAACTGTTTAAAGGAGTCCACGTTAATGGGCCAGAGTCGAACCAGGAAGTAACGCTGGTGAATTCGAGAGGTGTTTACAGCAGAGTGTTTGTATTGATATAACATTTTAACCCTGACCTCTGTTTCCGCAACTGCTCTTTTACTCGATGACCGGCTTTGGCTACTCCAGCGCACTTCTGCAAATAAGTGCTTGAGATAATATGCACAGAGTTTGTTCAGTGTGACTGCTCTTGTTATTAATGGGCCGAGGTTTAAGGGCTTTCAAGCATCGCTGCCATATGTCACCAGATCTCAGCAATAATACAAATGGTCGGACGGACAGAAATGTATAAAAATAAAACCCTTGTCTAGAAGTTTTAATTTCCTGTACATACTCAAAGTAGTTTCATACATTTGGGGTTAAAAGTGACATTTCCATAATGAAATTAGTTATGGGTGTTTTTCATATATGCATGTTTTTCTCTTTATTTGCCCGTCTGCATGAGCCCACAAACTTGCAGAAACACTCATGTCACCCAAACACCCACTCTCACAGGCAGATGTATACAACCCAGCACCCCCAAGAACACAACAGCAACACAGACACACACGCACACACACACATTTCTCCAAGTGCACAAACTTGATGAAAAGACCCCCCCCCAAAAAAGGGAAGATGCATTTTCTCGTTCTGCAGCCTGTTGTTATTCCTGGTGCTCTGCAGTGCCATGCTCACACACTGCATCCCAATTTAGTGATTCAGTGCTGGTATACACCCCCCCCCCCCCCCCCCCCCCCCCCCACACACCACACCACCACAGTAGGCAACTGTCACAGTTCATTCATGTTAATATTACATGTCATTTTGTATTCTGCCACAACTGCTTACAGCTAATTATGTGTCTCATAAATGATATATGTCCTCTTGTGCTGAAAGGGAATCATTTGCATGCCATTATCACCACAGTGGATCAAATCCCTCACTCGAGGTTGATGCATCTACACCCCCTCTTATTATGTGACCGTTACCTTGGATTCCCATCATTCTTTGCACTGACATTAGCTGAGGGGGTATTTCCTCAGAGTGGGGGGGGGGGGGGGGGGGTCCTACCTGTGCACAGGAGCAGCGCCGTGAGTCCCACAGACCGGAGCAGCCGCGCGTCTGGCCGGGGACACATGTTTGTTTCTGGTGGTGGTGGTGGTGGGTGGGGGGGGGGGGGGGGGTTCGTTGGATAAACTCTCTCAGCAGGAAGGCGCACGACCTTGGACGCGATCTATCCTCTCCGAGCGGGTCCCCATTTCAAAGAAAACTGTTGTAGTCCGTGCGCCACCGCCACCTGCCAGCACACACACGGAAACACCACCTGCGTTATCGGTCCTGGTCCTAAAGAAGCCAAATGAGACAGAAAAAAGTGGGGTCCAGATGGGTCGTTTTCAAGCAGATACAGATCAAATCAACTTGTCTTTTTTTTGCTGCTGCTGCTGCGCTGATTCTCCTCGGTGTCTTGGCTGAACTGTTCCTGTCTGGGGATGAAACAGGTGCCTCGCGGTGCGTAAACACAACCCGGCTGTCGCCAATCGCACCCCGCAGCACCCAGGGGAGCTAGCAGCCTGTCTGATCACCCAGGGGTTTAGTCATCGTCTCTATTTTTAGTTTGGGGGGGGGTTCCAAATAAAGCCAATCAGAAGAATCCTCAAATGAGAACAAGTCATGCAGTGTCGAGTTCTTTGCTTCTTACCATTTCTCCCACCGCGCCGAGGTCTCATCCAAAATGTGGCGTCCAAATAAAGCTTCCTCTCACCGGGCTGCGATATATTTTGTTTCCACTCCACGATGAGAAACAGAAAGAAGAAAAAAAAAGTCTTCAACAATTCACAGCTTCCAAAATCCTCATGATTTTTTTCCTCCTCCTCTTCTTTCTCATAGAGCGATGCGGTCCTCACGCAGCTGGATGTGGCAAATAGATAGATCCATCCCCCCCCTCCTCCTCCTCCTGGTGCTTCAACTTTCCAATGTGATGTGGAGATGGAGGGAGGCGTGCGCACGGATCAGAGGCGCGCGGCGAAGTGAGCAGCTCTGCGCGCCCCGGTGGCTGTGGACCCCGGGGGTGGGAGAGAGTGCTGGTGAAGGAACGGCGAGAGGTGGAGGTGGAGGGGGGGGGGGGGGGGGGGGGGGGAGGGGGGGGGTGGTGGTGGGGGCGACGCACGCACTCTTGGGGCACAGATTGGCAAATTAGAGGGGGTCTGTGCACGCGTCACGTCAGCAAAGTATCGTGCCACCCAGCTCACTCCTTCCACATGGAGGGGGTTGTGCGTTTTTTGTTTTATTTTGAAAGAGGAAAATAGAAGATAGAAAAAAGTTGATGCCAAATTAGAGAAAGGAAATCCACGAATTACATTTTCGGTTGGGTGGTGAGAAATGCGCATGAACCTGGGACCCTGCAGAGGAGAAGTGGAACAGAAGCTTCGCATCTTTATCAGGTGCAGCAGGATGAGATCCTCACTCTGTCACCATCCGGTACAATTAAACACAAACCTGAGGTGTGTTGCACGCAGGATGTAAAATGCACATGCATCTAGATGTGGACCATGTGGTCGATGTGATTTAAACTGCTGCTTTTACCTGGGCTGTCTCGTTAGTGTCCAGTCAGAGTGCTGGTGCAACCTGTTGTGCCACCGCTGGTTCTGTGATGAGAACCAACAGTGCCCCCTATGGGTCACCCCTGACTGCAGCCGGCCTGCCCTCGCTGAGCTCCATGACTCAGACTCTGCATTCATCTCTGTCTTGTTGCCTGAACACGGTGATAAACATAAAGAAGCAGCTCCCACGTCCCATAGCGTGAGTTAAAGATAAGAGGAATACAGTCTGTACATCTGCACAGTCATCTTCAATCTGTACTATCACTCTATCTATCATCTATCTATCTATCTATCTATCTATCTATCTATCTATCTATCTATCTATCTATCTATCTATCTATCTATCTATCTATCTATCCTCTATCCGTCTGTCTATCTCATCTATCCATCCATCCATGTAGAATCCCAGTTGTCAGTAGCTCTCCTCTCCCTGCCCCCTGCTGTGTGCGAATCAACAGGCTGCCAGTACACACTCTGCATTCCTCTGTACTGGGACACACACAAACCAGTGAGGCATTGAAGGGCGACCAGTGGAGACACCCTGCAGCTGAGGCCACTCCGCAACACTGCTAAACACCAATTACAGGCCATCAGCAGAGAAGTGTGGTGGTGGTGGTGGTGGTGGTTGGGGGGGGGGCTGTGGGTTAGAGGAGAGGAGCTCCCTCCCTTTCTTCATCCTCTCCTCCACTTCCTGCTCTCTGCTCCACCAGCGCCATTCAAGTAGAATGAGATATCAAGGAAGAAGCTAATCCTAATTTCCCTCTCAAATGACGGCGCTCCGGGGGGGCGGCTTTCCATAAAATATAGAGCCGGGGAGTTTGCAGAGTTCAGACAAAATATGGATCGTGCATTTTTATAGTTGCTGATTTGTATACGGACTTCCATGATGGCGTCTGGCTCCAGCTGCTCTCCGGCTCTCGGCCTGTCGCACGTTCACTCGAGCTGAAAACCCAGTTTCTCTTCCTGCATGTTATTTAGGGACAAATCGCCGTGTGGCCTCGATGATGCTTCAAGGAGCAATAAGTGCCAGAGTGTGGTTACTGGTGTCCAACTCTGGAATGCTAACAATTAAAAACAAGATGTTACCGGCTGAAATGGTTTCTTACATCAGACTCTCATTAGGGCATCATATCTTTAACTTGCTCCGAAGTGTTATTTTCTTTTATTTCTTGGCAGTGCCGGAGCTACATTTCTTTCTAAATCGGGGGCCATGAAGGGGCCTTAATTAACACAAAGGGGGCCAATTATATGTCCTACATCCGTGCACGATTCTTGATTCACTAAGGTGCAAACCTAAGTCATTCCTCGTTTACTGTTTGAGCAAATTTGCTACTTGTACTACCTAAAAGCTTAGAAAAGAAAAAATCATAACACGTTGTCATATTTTATGTTAGTATCGTTAGATAGTAACTATTTCAATAAAAAAAAAAGAAACTTTTTTAGCTGTGGGCCTGTGTCCGCCCCTGTTTCTATTTCCTTTCACCTAGCCTGTTCTCCCCCTCTTACTTCTTGGTTTTACAGCCACAGAAACATTCTGAGGACATCTCGGCTCTGACCTTTACAGTCCTTGTTGGCTGCTTGTAATGTTAGTGATTTAAGAATTAAACTTTATTGCAGTCAGTATAAGTTCCGCTGATGAGAACATTTGGCGCGTGCCGAAAATACAAAATCGGTGGCGTCTTTGTCGAGCGACAGAGGAGGGGCACGGCGTTCCACTCTTTCTCCTTCATGTTTCTTTCTCTCACTTTTTCCTTGATGCAGAAATCAGGTGAACACAATGTACACATGTGCATATTGTATTATTTTTGCAGGCCGGAGTGGTTTGTCTGAACATACTGTACAGGGCTTCCTGGAAGCTGCAGTGGATTTCACCAGGCTGAACTCATTCTGTAGCCTCTTTCACCTAATAGTTCCCACACTGAGCGTTTAATAAGCGACTGATGAAAGAGGCAAAAATAGACTTAAGACAGATTATCAGAGGGCAGCGGCAGAGGAGGGGGAAAACACTCTCTGCTCGACCCGGCAACGACGCACACATCGTGCCAGGGAGATATTTGAACGGGCGTCTACCTCCTGGTGAGCGGAGTCCCGCGGGATGTCACTTGTTGGCTCAAAGCATCTCCAGCTCTCTTTCTGGGGCAGGACGCCGCAGCTGCGAGCATCTTGGCAGCTGCTCAGCTTGCAAAATGGTGAGAAGTTTATAGAACCAGCTGACTTTGTAGAATTCGCTCGTATAAGGAAATAGCATCTTTTTATTCTTTTCGAGAGACATGACCGGAGAGATGAACTGTGATCGCGGTGTCACGTTCAGAGAGAGTGTCGACTAAATATCATGAAGTGACGTCACAGGAAGTGAGTCGTGTGTGGACACTAAGGTCAAGTCAAGAGTTACAGAATGTGTGTGTGTGTGGAAAAGTGTTTCCTACTGTGTCTGCTCGTCATGAATGTTTTCATTTTCTTTCTTTGTCACCTACTGTTTTCTAAGTGCAAGTTTGACCTCACAACATCACATCATGCATAGTTTGAAAATGCATTTTTTGAGGTATATCTGCATCTTATAGAACTATAGACACTAACAAAAGCTCATATAGATCCAAAAAAATGAATAATGGCATCACTATGAAATTACAATATTATGAAAAGTACTGTACACAGGGTTTGCATCATCATTAGCTGCAACTTTAACCTGTTTGGGACTTTCTCATCCACTGAACTGGACGGTGACTGTAGGAAAGCTGAAGGAAGCACGTTTCAGCCCGATGACAGCGTGGGAGTTTGGAAATGTTTTTCTCAGACCATAGTTTTGTTGACTTTGATTTTGTTGAATTGCTTTGTTGACCTTTGACCAATCAGCTCAACAGACGGGCGTCTGTACAAGTACAACCCAGGACGTCTAGTTGGAGCAACAGTTCGATTCCAACGCCCAAAGCATTTTATCTTGCTTCAGTAATGAGGCAAAAAGTAGAAATGTGGTGTTCGCTCTGTTAAGTAGCCTGGTTCGACTTGTTTGGCAGAATTGATGTTGTTGTCCTTCTGTTCCCTCATAATGATCTGAAACCAAGAAACCTAAAATAAAATAAAATTTTGGATTCTTCCTGCAGTTCTTTTGGACCAGAAGGAGGTGGGCTTTAATCAGCAGAGTGCACAGACTGGCCCATCAAACTTGTCTGAGTGTGCACAGCTTTGTTCAGCACTCTGCACGACACCCACACCTGCAGCGGCCGTGCATGTGATGAATTGTTTGGATCGTCGTGTGGGTCCTTTTGCGATGCTTATTTCTGGTTTGTGTTTTCTCGGTTCTCGGAAGCCTGCGAGTCAAGTCTGGTAAGTGTGACTCCTCAGTATGCTCACGTCGATACTTTACACGCTCCTCCATCTGGCGCGAAACACCATGAAAACGAGCAGACATCAAGTGGCGGCGAGCAGGCAGGCGTTCGCTCGCAGCTCTGCGTTTGACAGCATTCCAGCAGCTTTGAATAAAACACAACATGTCCCATCAGTTTGCCGTATATACCGGCGGCCTTACAGCTAAAAGAGTCTGTGTGCGCAGGATGCATCGATAAACAGCGGCTATGGAATTACATTGGGTGAGGTTCACTAAATAGTTTTGTCAGTCGGAGCTCGCCTGGTCGCTAATGCAGCACTGCGATGAACAGAAACATCCCTGCCACCCAGTGACCCATACATCATAGTGCGGCAGCACAAGTGGTGTCGTGGAATGAATGTTAATGGCCGACATAAAAGGGCTACAGTAAAGTATTAATCACATCGCTCTTTCTCTATAAATGTTCAAATCTAGTGGGTTCGCTGGAGGCCCGGCTGCACAGTTACGTTTTTACAACAAAGGATTTAGCTGTTAAACGGTTTTATTCATAATGCAGTAGTTATTGAACTCACCTAAATAGAGAGAGCGGAGACGAGAGAGAGAGAGTCAGTAGACGCACCGCTGACATAAAATCGTATTTCCCTCTCAGACGCACACACACACACACACCACACATACAGAGAACAAACACATGTGTTAATTAAGGGTCATTACCAGAGGCATATCTGATTAAGGATTTCAAAAGATCCATCCTACAGCGGGAGCAGCACAAACAAACCAGTGTCATACTGTGCTGATGAACGAGAGGAGAAAGGCAGATGCACAATGACGGCAATATGTTATGAATAAAAGATCAGATGCCGCAGTGAAACACATCTTCCTTCATAATGCGATTCGGCTTTTAGATATTCTTCAACGCACACAAAGGGACCAAAGAGGTCAGAGACAGAGTGTCACTGAAATTCACTGAGAAACGGGGAAGAGTTGAGCAGGGGCGTCGGGCGAAGTAAACAAGTTGTCAGGCTCGCTGATTTAGTCTCACCTCGCAGCTTTCTATTAGTACATTACACCCAATTTGTTCGCGGGACGGAGATGTAAAACCAAGCTGGCAACTCGCTGGTGGAGCGTCTGTCGATGGGCGTTGAGCAGAATGTTAAAAAAGGTCTAGGTGGCAAAAACAATCAAGCTGTTTCTTAATTGCACATCATGGATAACCTCTCCCGCCGCAGGGGCGCGTTCGGCCTCAGACTCAGAATGACTAAGTGCTGCACTGAACACCACAGGAGGTCCATCCTTCCTGTGGCCTTCCACTTAAACAACTCCCCCCCCCCCCCCCTCTGCACATGTAAATGAGTATTCTGCTCTCAAAACAAAATGTTAATTTACTGATAATTGCTATTTATCTACTTTGCACGTTTCCGTTTTGCGCTCGCGTCGTTGCTGTGATTCTGCCTCGCAACATCGCTTCTACATATAGAACATTGTTCGATTCACTTTCTGTCTATTTGTTATTATCACCATTTTAATCTTCCTTCTTATTTACACATACATCGGTATTAATGATGACAACCTGAAGTGCGGTAAATTATATAAATCTTTATATTGTATCTGTAATAAATTAGTGTCTCCAGCTCATTAAGTCTCCTGTGTAGGCGCCATCCAAATAAAATTGAGTTCAATTGAATTTAATTGAATTTGACCAAGATTGCTCTCAATATCACCAATATCAAATCATCCCTGATGGTAATTTTAATCATCAGCCATACTCGTACTGTGTGTCTCTAATAATTACGCTCTTTGTCTCTCCGTCTGTCTCTACCAATTTAATTGTCTCTTTCTTGCTCACACACACACACACACACACACACACACACACACACACACTGTCGGTTGCATCATTTGAGGGAAAGATTCCTCCTCGTTATGCTAGCTTATCTCTGATTAGTATTTCTTGAGGATACATCAGGTGGTTCACACAGAGCATGTGTTCTCTTGCAGGCATTGATTAGCTGTATTACGTCCTTGGAGATGCCACATGGGCAGACTTAGACCGAGCCTGTTATAGCTGATCTATATTGATTAACGAGAACAAATGTGCTGAGGATGTACTGCTGCGCCAAATTCATCTGTTGCCCCGTTCACATTTTCTTCATTTTTCACAACGTTTTCTAGTTTTTGTGGGGTTTTTTTTTGTAGGTTTGTGAGGAAAAACTGACGCACACACACACACACACACACACACACACACACACACACACACACAACTGCTGCAAAGAAAAGCACAAAACCAGCGATGATAAGCTAATGCCGGTCAAGCACCATCATCACCGGGGGCCTCATCTTGTTTCCTGAGCTGTTTCCTCAGCTGATGTCACAGTAGAATAATTAACATTTATCAGTCTCCAACAGAGACCTCCTCCCCCCCCCCACCCCAGAAGCAGAGAATGATGTGTAACCTGTCAGGGTCTTCACTTGCCCACTGCACCGCTCCCTCAGCTATTACCAACAACAGCCAGTCAGGGAAAGATCAAGGCCAAACTGTCCATCAGCTGCTATTAGACTCTGCAGAGCAGGTAATAGAGAGTAACTGGCCAATAGTGATAGTTCATGACCAGCGATGCGGCCGGCGGGCATGATGTAACGATGCCTTAAAAAAGTAATAATTAAAAATTGGCTGATCATTAGCATTCCTGAATAAGCAGTAAATAATTTATGCTTACACTACCATCAGTGTTAGCTTAATGGGTTGTGCACCGTGGTCAGCAATAAAGTTCTGACTGGGAAAACATTTGAGGATGATGTAGTAAAACATTAGAGCCGCTCTGAAAAGATGAACCACGGGAACAGCTGGAACGAGTTGAAGTGGCAAAAAGTAGGAAACTGATTCAATATATTCAAACTATTAAAAAGGACTGTTCCTATTCTCATATTTTTTTAATATCTTATATTTATACTTCCACAAACTCACCGCAGAAAATTCATTTTATACCTGGCAATTCGTAAAAGTACTATTGTGCAGCAGACTCTTATTTATTGTCGCCCCTTTCCACCAAATTCCAAATGTCTTGTGCTTCATTTTTGCATTTCCCCAAAATTCACTAAATTTGCTTACTTAAAAAAAAAGGTGTGTAATGACTGGTCCGCTGACGCATCACTGCTTGTTAAGGTTTCAGAAACAACAGAGAGTTTCACACTGGGCTTCATCCTCTGACCGACCATGCATGTTGCCAAGAGCAATTACGTTCGCTCTTGCCGATATGTAATGCTGCGTGTGGAACCCTGATGCAATCGTGCACCATGGCACTTTCAAGCTTTCATGTTGCGGTTTGGGTTTCACCTCACTTGTGAAACGTAGTGCAGACAGTACATCTGACGACCAAACATGGTAACAGCAGTTAACAGCTTCCCCCCCCCCCCCCCCCCCCCCCCCCCCCCCCCGAGGCTGAATTGCGTATTTGCCGAGCTGTAGAAAAGCTGCAGAGGTCCAGTTTGGGTTGTTGGTTAACGAGCATACAAAGGTCAGTTCAAAGCTCCCTTTGTCACATTGATTAGCACCGGAGAAATAGGAGGTAGGTGAAGCTGCTGGTTGAGCCCCGAACGGATCATTACACACAATATTTATATGCTTCTCTCGCTATATAAAGAACTGCATTGTATATCTGAATTGAAGTGCTATTTAAGTAGCAGCCTTCAGATGGAAGGCTCGTATATTATTGTTGTAATCACTCTGGAAATGTTTGCTTGTTGTTGAGCAAGAGAGCGATCAGAAGGAAGTGGGATTATCATCACTGCTCTCATTGTTTTTCTCCCCCCGTCAGTTCATGCAGAACTCTGATTTACAGCCGAGCGATGAAGGAGAGAGCAGCATAATAAACTTTTGGTGACTCGCACAATGAAACACTACATTGAAATCTTCCCATTTGAGTTTAATTCATGTATATTCAGGTTCACCAGGCTTTTGTCTGAAGAAATTAAAGACAAACTGCATTAATTAAGCAAAGCGTTTTACTTTTGGGCACAACGCGCCCGACCAGCTTTAGAATTAATGTATAATCCTCGGATCCAGGCAGTGAATTACATCTCCAGACTGATTCCATACACCTGGAGACAGTGACTAACAGTCGACTACAATTAAGAAGTGAAGTGCTTAATGGATCTCTGCCGTGACGTCTTTCACAGAGTCCCAAAGGAAACCTAATATTGTATTAAATCAGACTGGAGGAGGTCTGTGTTTCATTAACATCCATTGTTAGTGTCTGTCAAAGCCCCAGGATAGAAATCTGAAGTTGCGGAAAAAGCCACTGGCAGACACGTCAGCTGTAAAAAGATCAGTGAGAACACTTCTTGTGTGTTTGCCTGAAAGATTTGTGAATACAGCTCAGTGTTTGCCCCGGTTGCTCAAGCCTCATTCAGGGTCTCTTTACAGCAGAAAACAAGACAAGGGCGTCCAGCAATCCCACCCTTTGCAGTCCTGCCGCACAATGGTTCCCCATTACAGTCGCTGGCTAAGTGGGAAAGACAGCGACAGATTGCCCTTGCAGCCCATTTACCTCCCGCACTAAAGGCCTCTGTGATCCACAAAGAGTCGTTTAGAAGCCTAAAAAACCTCCCGTATAAAATCAGATATGCAATTTCAAATCATTTACCTTTAGAAATATTTTTCAGCAGTGTACTGTAAAGAGCTTTGAGTGCTCATCAAGTCTAGAAAAGCGCTATATAAATACAGACCATTTACCATAGAGAAGTAATTGGTAAACATCATCTCAGGGCCATTCATAGTGTTACGCTACTATCTGGTATGATGAGGTACGATACGTTAAGATACAGTACGATACGATACGATACCGATATCAGGGTGAAGCGTCGTTTAAACCTCCATGAAAGCCCTAGAAAAATATTCATAACTTAATAACACTAACTTATCTAATGTGCTTCATCAGAACTGTGTAAATGCCTCAAACGTCCTTTAGATTTTGATTCAAATCTTGATTCTGAAACCACTTTTGGAAAATTCTGCCTTTTGGACATTCCGCCCACTCACTTCTTGGATCGGGGCACCGGGTCGCGGATTCATGCGACGCAGAAGAGAACAGCAGAGGAGGTCGGCTCAGCGTTTATGTTCTCGCTGCGTGTGGAGTGACGGCACATTTGAGCTGACGCTGCACATTAAATATCGCCACAGCACGTCCCTGACCACCTGGTGGTCTGTGCAGTTGGATCCCAATCTGTGTCTTGGGTGCACTTAGAGTTTTCTCTTTTTATTATGCGGTCACATGCTGATTGCCACCCACTCTCCTGAGATCCATGTTAATGGACTGTAAAGATCCTTTCCCCGTCTCGTAGCAGATGTTTGGGAACACAGGAACAAACAGGCCTGGACGTGTATCACGGTTCTGAATGCTGCGGCAACAACATACTTGAAATACAAATGTGTCCTTAACAACAAAGAATATACCAAAAAGTGTCTACTATTCAATAAAAACCTATCCTTATACACACAGCAAACATTTTATTTGGATCCACAGCACCAATTTCACACAGTCATAGATATTGTTTCTTTAATGTGTCTTTCATAAAGATCCATGCATTATTCTCTGGGAAATTGGGGAAAAAACACTTTATCTTAAAGAAAAGTGATCCTGAATACGCCTCTCTTTAGGATCCACCCCATAATGTAATGGGTTTCTTCTTGGCCTGTGTCCTGTCTTTCCACCAAATATTGTAAAAATGGCAGAGGTAACAAAATGAATCATTTATATATAATATATATTAACATTAAAAAAGTGTTATTTCCATTTCCACCCACCCAGACATATCCATACATATGTCAGTGCAACTCCTCCACTCTCACACTACCAACCAGAGAAAGTGTGATGGAGACATTTAGATAAAGACACAGACACAGGCAGTTTGTTCCAGAGAGTGGGTTCATCGTGACACGTCCACATCTACCTCTGATCATCCACAACAGGAGATGTAGCATCTCAGGCTCAGACTGTGATCAGGACAGAGATGGGACCAGTAAATGGTTTGTTGACAGCGAGCAGTACTTTGAAATCAGCCAATGAAGTGATCTAAGTAGTGATATGTTGAGTTTCCCTTGTCCCGGTGAGTTCTCTGTCTGCAGTGTGTCTGGCATTTCATCGGTGTTGCCTCCAAGAGATGAATGTGGGTCTCTGACCTAGACAGGCTGATACAAGGCCCACTGTCCACCACACTAATCAGGACATCAGGATGACTCACGGTATCTAATAAAAAGTCTAAAGGTAGAAGCAATGGCCTGCCCAGGTGTTTACCCTCCATATATATATATATATATGTGTCACAGTGACAAACTATATGCGAGTGCTTGTACCCTGTAAAACCTGAGGAGGCGGTGGTGCCATTCAAGAGGAGGCTGGCGAGGAGGTGTTCTACTGCAGGCCCGGCACGTTTGTAATGAGGACAGCACCGAGCTCACTGCAGCACCATAAAGAAAAGAAGAGCTCTATTGCACATTAAAGTCTGGAATGTTTTACAGATGGTAATAAAGCCCTCGGCTAATCACATTCACCAGAGGCGCACTATCCTTCAGCCAATGACCATGTACAATCATCGAGGTTTACCTTCGTAGACAATGCGCGGCATATATCTCTCTTCTTCTCCTTCTTTTCTTCTGGTGTGAAAGAAAAGAGCGGACAGGGATCTGTTGTTGCAGTAATAGAATTTAAGTGTGTCTCTCATCTCGCCCGATACAAATGATGTAAATTACTTTGACACGGTCATGCTTGCTCTGCGAAAAAAATATGCATTGGCTGTTGCTTTTGGAGACAAGGTTAGTCACGGAGAGAATAAGAGGAAACATCAAGTCGTACTGTCCTGGACTATATATAACTTTAGATGAGAAGGGAAAGTGAAGCCAAATCGCCACCTGGTGGCTGGCTGCTGTATAGATAATACAAATCCTGCTTCCACCATGTTAGTGCATGTGACATGGCCCAAATTAAAGTGAATTCATGTCAAACTCTGACTACAAACACAGAAAAAGTCAGCGTTCAAATCTTTTCTGGATAGACATGTCGTCCATCTTTACTTCTTGAGTCTATCACTGTGTCCCAACTCAGGCGCTGGCTCCTTCAGAGGAGGTGATGGAGGCAGCCTACGTAGACCGCCTCCTTAGTGGGCCACGCCGGAATGAGACGTCTAGTCTACAGCAAGCTTCCTTGATTTCCATCAGCTCTCTCCGCCCTTGCCTAGCAACAGAGCTAAAGTTGGACACTTTGAGAACTTTTAATGCCTCTTGGTTTTTAAACGTGTTCCATCTGCTGTGTGGCGCTTGCCGGTGCCATTACCTCTTTAAAAGTGATCCTCCCGGTGAAGCTTTGGTTTCTCTGCGAGGAGAGGACGCATTTGTCAGTCCGATTTGAAGGAGCCGTCATATTATCAGCCGCGCTACTTTGATGCGACTGGTCTTCTAATGCAGCCTCCAAAGGATGCAGCCCCTGTACTGCAATGAGACACAGCTAACAAGTACTGCAATAGCATGTGAGGTGCCAGAGATAGAGGTAAATGCTGTATGCAAGCTAGTTTAAAATTAAGTTTATTATATGGACTCATCCATCAAAGCAACTTAAATATCTAATGCTCAGCGTAAACGTCCTGTTTCCTCCCTCCACGAGGATAAGTACCCGACAGCTCGACCCAGAAAAACCAAGAGAGGAAAACCCAGTCCGGTGGCTGAGCACTGAGGCGGCACAGTCAGCTCATTAGCTAACAAGTTACCATGCGACCACTCACCATGTCACCGCGATGTAAATGCAGCCATCCAGGCCTATTGTTATAGTCAGCACTGCGGTGACACAATCACACGCAGATACATTTTAGGATTCATTTGGCTCCGGAGGACGCGCGGCAATTAAGAGGCTCATTCATTACGAGGAGCGTCCTGGTAAACAGAGGCTCACGGGGGAGAAAGAACCAAACAGGTTCCCTTCTCCAGTCTGACACAAGCACAAGGGCGAGATTTAATCAGATCAGTTTATTCAGCATCCTGTGCAATTACTGTAATACTCCACTTTCACTGCCTCCTTTCAATTACTGCTACCGCTTGCATACCAACTTATAGATTTTTCCCACTTGTTTAATTTAATAATCGAAGCGACAATATTAGATTCCTGATGAAATATTTAATTACATACATTTAATTAAATAGTTTTTCTTGTATCTAGCATTAATTAAGAACTGTCTGTCTCTGAGTTTTTCTCCTGTTGCTGAAATACCATTATATTGTATAATAACAGGTGATTAGTACTTTCTTATTTTCAGTTCAGGAGTCCTGAAAACTAAAGTTAGAATCCGACTGATAAAGATTAATTGTAGATTTATAGAGATTTATATTTGCTTTGTTCACATGCAACCTTACGATTTACACAGTCTGCCATGTGCAGCCGAGCTGACAGCGTTCCTCTGGGGACGGCGATGTTGGTCGCTCTGCCCGTTCACGATTTTGGTCCTGACTGAACAAGATCATGGTCCCCAGAGGGTGAATCCTAATTGACTCTGGTGGTTCCCTGGTTTTCTCTCTAGTGCACACGGAGGTCACAGTTCTTTCTTATTTTGTGAAACATCTCAACATTTCCTTAATGGATTGGCACAAAATCTTGTACAGGCGTATGTATCGATTTATTCCTCTGACTGTTGTGATCCTCTGACTTTTCCTCAAGTGCCGCAGGGAGATAAGTGCCATTCGTGGTTTTGAGTGAATTATGAGTGAAATAGTCAGTGAATGCACTGCCCTGAAATCTGGTTCAGACATTCACGTTGTGGTCAGAATTAAAGTTTTTAAGTCTTAGGGAAACTTTGTGACGACCCGTCCGGACTCAACTCTCACTTCCTGTTTTATCTAGTTCTTCACTCCAGTTTCACCTCCTCCCATCGCCAGTCAGTCACCCAGTTTATATACTGTACACCTGCTCACACACCAGCTCCCTGCCACAACGCCTCTGTACTTCAAGCTTTCCAGCATTGATTCCTCGTGCAGCCCTCCTGTGTATGACCCTTCCGAGACTCGCCGAGAAGTTTTGCTGCCTTGTTCTGGTTTTTTTTACTTCTTTGCTGGTTTTGGGATTCTGTGATTTCTGCCTGTGGATTACCTGTAAATTTGAACTTTAAAATTTGCCTGAGTCCTGCGTGAGTCTTTGTTCTTGGTGCAATCATCACAGGCTTTCCCTCCATAATACTGCCCTTGTGATTTGGTGTTATGTAAATGTGAAATGAAGTGTTTATTTGAATTGAATAAATAACTTTTCTGATCCCTTGACTCTCACCATCAGGTCGCAATTTTTTAAGTATTTACTTACTTAAGATGGAAAAACCTCCCAAAGTAACAAAATCGTCCTTGGCTGTGCTTTGTTTCTACTAATTAGCAAATGTTAGCTTGGTTCCATGATGAATGAAGATGGCGTGCCAAGGATCAGTAACCTGGAAGCACCGCTGTGCCTCAGTGCAGCCTCACAGAGCTGCTGCCATGGCTGTGGACTCCTCGTCTTGTTCAGGACATGTTGGCCACGACCTTAAACCTCATAACGTTTTAAATTCTCTTCTGTAGAACTGTAGGTTTCATTTAAAGTTGTGTACCTTCCCTGAGCAGGCTTTGTCCTGAAGGGCTTTCTCTGCATTATAAATCCTTACCTGTAGTTTTACCTCATCTCTTCCTAATCCAGTGTGTGTTAAGAGACATGCGGTGGGAATAATTAGTGCCTGCGCTATCGAAGCTGACTCTGCTGTGCCACATTTAGTTTTTGCATGTTTTCATTCTTCTGTTTTGGGTCTAATCAGGTTCAGTGGATGCATGAGGACGTTCCCACAGGAGAAGGCCGAGCGAAGGACTCCTCCTCGGCACAGGTGTCAGGTATTTTCTAATCTGTGATCAAATCCAGCTCATCTGTGGCTGTTTCTATAAAAGCAGCAGAGCAGCGTGGCCTCGGCTTCTCTCTGTGCCTTCCCAACGCTAAGTAGACTGGATGGACTGTGGAGAAAGCTGGTCCAGATACTGGGGACCTGGACGGGAGAGAGCTGATAGGAGGACCAGCTGGAGAGGGAGAGGTCTGAACACTTGACCATGCCAAGGTGGGCTGCATTTCCCCTCTTTATGTTGAAAATACTTAGAACCATTTACTGACCTTCCTATTTCCTTATGCCCAGAGCCTGCACCCCATATTTCTCATTGTGCTCTAAGAAAAATAAATATATTAACTAAAAACTCCAGTGTTGTGATGGTTTTCCATTAAACTCTGTCTTTTTCAAATTACACCATACTTTTAATCTTAATATTTCTTCCTCTGTTTTTACTTTGTCATTGCTCATCTGACGTCCGTTCACTCTGCCCCCCCCCCCCCCCCCCCCCCCCCCCCCCCCCCCCCATCCAGGCTTTCAGTGTCCTGAGCATTTAATCTCCTCTGATTCTTGCGTGAGTGCACATCTTTTTTTGGGTTTTTGGTTTTAAGAAATAACAAACTAATCTTTTTAAATACGCCTCTCTCTTGACTTTTTTAATCTGCATTCATAAAATGCATGTTGCTATCTTTGACGGACGCCCTTGTCTTGTTTTCTGTGTTTTCCCATTGGATTTTTTGCATTGCTATCAGCAGCATGCACATATTTGCTGACCTTTAATTTGTGATTTGTACATTGCCCTTAGGTGGCTGACGTGAAATTGGCTTTGGAATAAAAACAAGTGTCATTATTGCTCTGTAACGCAATGTGGAAATGTTTGTGTTTGCATACCTCAGCTCGGAGACACTCGGGCAACACAACGTGATGTTTTTTTGAATTTTTTGAATTGCAGTGATTTGTGTGTGATGTGTTCCGAGGCAAAATGGCCTCATGCATATTCCTGTCCAAGGTTTGGCTCAAGGATATCCACACAAACAGGAGATAAAGAAATGATTAGCAGCAACATCCAGAGCTGCTCCTGTATAATTTCGTGCCAAAACTGAAAACAGCAAAGTAGAAAAACTTCAACTGGGGGAAAAAAGTGTGGGCACACTGTTACTGATTGGATGTTTCACTCTCTTACACTTGCAAACCTCTGCTTCATTTCACTTCATTAAAAAAAAAATCAAAATTACCCCTATAGAATTGCACCAAAACTCAACTGTGACACATTTTCTGCAGAAAAGGTCGCCTCTCCTGTCGGTCAACAAATTCATGTCGGGAAGAAAACAAGATGGAAAATGTGTTTAGGTCCATCACCAACCCCCTGCAGAATTGCATAATGTGCTGCTTATGCAAAGCAGAGTATATACATTTAGAGTTTTATAGACGCCTGTGAGGTTACTGCCAAGGAAAAAGGTTTATTCAGTTTAGTTTGGTTTATTGTGAGGAGCAGGGGGCACTTTGCCTTCTTGATGATAATATGAGATGACGTGCTGTGGTGCAGAAGAGCTCCAGTGCAGAATTTGGTTCATTGAACAGTGCAAAAAAAAAATAATGAAATTGGGTTATTTTCCAGGATTTTATATTGACACATGAAGCACAAAAACGTGGCTGAGAGCCAAAGCGGAGGAAAACAGACCTTTCAGCTCAACCATTAGTTCTTGAGGGAGGTTTGACCTTTTTGGTAAAGTAAGTAAATGCAGATAGTTGTTTTTTTTAATATTCAAATATGCATAAAGGTGGCAGATAGCAGGCAGGAGGGCAGCCTCTGCACATGGGCGCCATGACGGAGAGAATCTCCCCTCCAGCCATCATTAGGGCGTCATTGTGGGTTTTAAAGCAGGGATGAGTCTGCAGCGAGGTTTGCACTCTCCACTCAGCAGGGTGCCTGTACGATTAAGTCCTATCATACACTGCACACCACGAAAAAGGTTACCGGGCAAATTCGATAAACACCGGATGTAAATTGGGCCCAGGAATTGGATCACAGCCTTTATCCCAAAAAAGCTAAGTCAAGTAAAATGAAGAGAATCCTTATTTCACCGGCTCATGTTAACAGGAGGCTGTCAAGTGAAAGAAAGAAAAAAAAAGAAGCTCCGGGCTACACGGAGGAGGAAAAACAATTCCGACTGTCTTGGAAACGGCAGTGTGAATTTTAAATGACAGGGAGCGGCTTTGGGAGATCAGGCAGGAGACAGTCACCGGTTCAAACGGATAATTGAGGGCATGGATGTGTAAAAGCCACCTGGCAGGTTGAGGGATTATTTTAAAACTTTGCTTTTTCCCTTTCTTTCCTCTAACCTGTATTATTTTTGTTGCCATACATATCACACCTTTTGAGTTACGTGACATGTTGATACAGGGATGTGGGAACGCTGCAAGGTCCAAGTCCAACAAGTTGTGGTGTCTACCATTAATATCCTGGTAAAAACAGTTTAAAGAGGAGGGAGTGAAGAGTCCAATCTCCCGTGTGTCTGTTTTGGCAAACCACTGTATCTCTCAAAGAAGCAGCAGTACACTGAACATGAAGCAGAGACTATTTAAAGACCGAGCTGCCACGAGTGCAGTCCAGTGTGCCAACAAGGTCGGACTCAGCTCTCTGATTGATGGCTGCAGTCAAAATGATTGGGAGGGTCAGCAGGGAGCAGAGGTCCGGGGTGGGGGGGGGGTCCTGATTAGTCTTTTACGCACGGTGGAAAACTTAATTTCGCAGCGTTCGCATCAAAGTGGGCCCGGATGGGTTTTGGTTCTGAGCCAGCAGAGGTTCGCTCTGAGCTGGTGAAGCCCTGAGCCAGTCAGACCGCAGGAGGTTCCCCCTTTGGTAATGGATTAAATTGATTACACAATTGCTTACTGACATGAAAAAGGAATCGCAATAAAAACCATTTTGTATGAAATTGGAAATATAATAATGGGTTGAGTTTGAACAATTTGTTAAATTTTATCACGTTATTAATTTGTTCATTTTTGTAGTTATTCCATGTTAATTGTTTCTTCAAGTCTCGTATTTTAATTGAATATTGTCTATTTTGTCGACAACACAATATCCTGCTCTCCATCAGAGGGCTGCACATATGAAATATTCAAACCAATCCAACATGTTTTATGGCTGCATCATTTCAACACATTGCAAATATTCGAAGTTCCACATGCATCATTTCCATACGTTTCCCCAAAAGTCACACAGACTCATTTGGTAGTTTATTTTCTAGTTTTATGTGTTTCTAATGTTAATATTCAAAAGAGTGAGTTCACAAGGAAATTATTAAATCAAGGCCGTCAAAACAACTGATCCACAGCTGCTCCACAAGCACGAGAAGCATCTTTAAAACATCGATGACTCCACTGTTTAATTCCTGAATCTGGAATTTTTCTTCCACAAACCAGTGATGTCATTTAAGATCAGGATATTAAAAGTTGTTTTCAGTCTTTTTCATGTCATGGATACAGTCTTCCTCAGGATGTCGGGGTTTGACTGGAGATCGGTCATAAACATCCAGATCTGAGTGTCAAAGATTAAATTCCATCATGAAGCGCAGCCTCATTTAGAGCAGTGTGGTAAATCCACTTTGCTTATTCTACTGACATACAACACATAAATTAATGCTCTGTCAGTTCTAATCATGCTGGCGAGCTCCCCGTGCCAATCATGTTTACAACCGCCATGAAACGTTGAGGTAGAGCGGGTCGTTCGCTAAGCAGAAGGTCAGCGGTTCGATCCCCAGCTCAAAGTATCCTTGGGTAAGAATGATGTGTGATAAGGAAGCGCTATATATAAAGGAGCGCTGTGAATGTGTGCGAGGTGATTGGGACTCATTGTGTGAAACTGTTTGAGTGGTTTCCTTTGAACAGAAGTAAGTGCAGTCCATTTAGCATGGAAATGAAATTGTGCGTATTCAAAGGAGCGTAGCGTTCAGATTAATATGCTTTAGTAACATTGATTCAACTTTAAACCTCAAGATCAAGTCGTTTTTAAAAAAATGAATTATTCATTTTTGAAGTCAACCCTGGCATTCAAGAATAAATACTTATCTTCTAGTACATACCTCTCCCTGTCTGTTGGGTGGGCAGTGGGGGGGGGGACTTGTGTGAGTTTAAGGGAAACCACTGCGCCGCACAGAGGCTGCGTAAGTCTTTCAGGGGAAAAAAACCTAATAAAACATCATGAATAATGCTGTTAAATATCAGAAAGTCACGGGGGAAATCATGATAACTTGTGTTTATTAGCTGCGTCTTTGTCTAGACTGACAACATACTGGGGAAGTGCTGAGCGAGCAAATTAACCAACTGAATTAACAGGAGAAAACGCTCAAAGGTAATATTTAAAAAGGAAGATAGAAAACGTGAGATTAAACAAGGCAAGTGCATCGTAGACAAACACACAAATGATCAAATTAAACACAAATCGCTGTAGTAAACACAGGAATTGATGAATTATGACATTAAACACTGTTTAATGTACAGATGTTACTGTTTTCTATGTTTTTGCCCATTAGCATTGGTCCACCACTTTGTTCCAGACTTAAATCTCTCGCTTTAGGATCAGAAGTTATTTCAGATATTCCTGGCCACAGAGGACGACACTGATGATCCCCTGAATTTACCCGTTGTGCCAACAGCAGGTCGGCTTGATTGGTGAACTTACTTTGGCACAAACAACCAGTTTCTCATGTGCTGCTTTGAGAAAAACCTATTTACAAAATAGTGTCAAAATGTTAATCTGTCAGGTGTCGCTGTCCGATCAGAATTTGCTTCCCACTCATGATGATCTCACTCGTCTCATGTTAGAAGGATTGAAAATGGCCAAATGTTTGGAAACAGGCGATCGGTCCTGTTTTCCTCTGAACACATTACGAGTTGTCCGTGTTCCAAGTTGAAAAACAGAAACTCCTTCATCTCCAACGTGTCATTCCCCGAGATGGATGATTTCTGGCAAATACAGCCAACCCCCATCTGAACTGTGCGCCGCGGCACCCCATCTCATTTACATGAGAGTGCAGAGGAACGGATCAGAACAACGACCCCCGCACTCCTCAGACTGCCTCTGGTTTCCTCACGGACCCGTGGAGTCCCTCGCTGACTCGCTCCTGACAGCCGCCGTGTCTGAGCTGGGCCTGAGCCACTGAATCCATCATCCCTCTCCAACTCTGCCGCTGCGGCTGTCTGATCAATGATACCACTAATAATAACTGCCACGCTGTCACCTCTGTCTCATCATAGCAACAGGCACAGCCACGGGCAGCTCTCTGCAGATTGCCTCACAGATTAGGACTCCATTAGAGAAGCAATTTACCCACCTTTGCTCCCCTCCAGCTCGCCTGCACTTTGTTTGCCCACCAAAGGGCCCCGTCGAGGTTATTATAACCTTTTTCAAAGTGAAGAATAACTGCTTTAAAAACTGGACTCTGGAGTTCTCTTAGGATTGTCTTCAAGTTGCAAAAAGCAGGTCTCACGGGTAAAAAGGGCATCGGGCTTTATTCTCAGTGAGAACCAATCCTTATTTAGCCAGTGCACACCTCAGTGCCACCCCCACTCTGTTATTTAAAGGTTAGTATGGAACAAGGCCCCTCTTCTCTCTTCGTATGCAGAACATTGGCCTGCAAACGTCGACTCTTTGCTTTGTTCTGGCTTTGCAGGAATGACAATGAGCAATGTAATATATATATATATAAAACACATATATAACCCGAACCAGTGAGTTCATCCTGAAGTTCATTCAGAAGTTAATTGGAGACTCTGAATTGACCATAGGTGTGAATGGTTGTTTGTCTCAATACGTTGGCCCCGGGATTCGCTGGTGACGTGTATTGGGCGCACGCCGCCGCTCCATCCAGCACAGAGCCTCTGCTCAGCCCCTTCAGGCCGCGATAGCTTGACGACAAGACAAAGTAAATCACCAGCTCTGGCACCCCGGCCCATTACGGCACTCATTTAAACCAATCATTATAGAAAGAAGGCCCATTGCATCCCTGCCCTCCTCCTCTGCCATTAGCACTCCTAAATTAATCATCCTCTCCTCTGCAGAAGAAGAAGAGACAGAACAAAGGTCGGCATTTACCCCCAAAATCAACAACGCCACAGGGTCTGGATGGAAGCTGTTTATCTGCTCCGCTCAGTAGCTTGGAGGTGTGGGGGTTTGTGATGCCGTTTCTTAGAGTATAAACTGATTCAATACATTACAGTGAAACAGTAATATACGTAAACATGTGTAACTTTTCTTGAATGATGACCCCGGACTCCCGCTGGCTCCTCTAATTAAGCGCAATGAGCCTTGTAAATCCAATATTCACACCGAATGATTTGCGAAGAATGGTTTCTATTTCACAATAGAAAAATTGGTATTTAAGCAGATACAAATGATCTATTATGATAATGTAGCTCCCCGGTCTCTTGAATTTCCCAACAGGCACTAACGCTGTTTTGAATTTCCAATGCCAATCTGCAGAGAGAAATTACTCGAGTGAATCCGTCGCTGGCTTTCCATTATCGCGCCAGCTTCTCTCCAGGTAATTTCACTGGCAAGCCAGTATAGTCCCGACAGACTGAATGGAAAAGAAAAATGTCATATTTCCTGCACCACTCTTTAATTCATGAGTCCTCTGCCTTATCAGACCACTGGAGTCCTGACCTGTTTTACTTCCTGCAGGCGTCCATTGTGTGTGTGTGTGTGTGTGGGTGTTCTTCCCCCCTGAAGACTCACGTCCCCCCCCCCCCCCCCCACCTAACACGGTGCAGGCCGAGGTTCCCCTACTCCCCTCCGGGGACTGATAACACCTCACTCATACCGAGTCGAGGGGATGGGGTGGGATAAGGCTTTGAGAATTCAGAATTGGTTTTCCCTAAATTTGATTAGCATTGCATGGCGCTCCATTTTCTCGCCCCTGCACCAAGGGCAAGCCGTGGGATTATGCAGCATACTTCACATGTGTTGGTAAAAATAGCGTTTGGAAGAAGTACTTTTCATGTATCTTGAATTCCCAGTAGTTTGGTGTTAAAGCCACATTGGTTCCAGTGTTTGGGCAATAACAAATATACTCATTAAGTTCAGCAGATAAGGTTCTAACCCTTTTCACTCAATGGAAATGATTTGCCACAGCTTAGTGTGATGCCATTTATTAATGTGAGTATCTTTCAATACTTCATATTTTTTAAATCTGTACAACCAAAACTCAAAGGTAATGTCAGTCAATAAGTTATAAAGTAGTAGAAATGATGTTATAAATGGAAAAACACAACAAAAATTGTATTTAGTAACATGAAACTAAATATTTCGCTCCATAATTGTTTGAGGTCCGTACATTTTGTTTCGTTTTTCAGATTTGTCCATTTCTCTGGTGCCTCCGAGCATCATGAACACACTGATGTCATCACCAGGCACGATTTGATATTTCAGAGTTCTTCGCTTTCCAATACAAAGAGAACGAAAGCTCTATGTTTTTTTTATTTTATTTCAATTTAAACAGGCTCATGCAGTTTTCAGAGGGGTTCAATCATCACGTTATTCTGGAGATGGAGCAATGGTTAAGGGCCAAATCCAAACCCAGACTGCCCTGCTGTCTGGCGATGATGATGGACAGCGTGCGAGACAAACTCCAGCCTCTACGGCCGAAAACTACAAAAATATGTTTTTTTTCGAAGCCGAAATCCTCCTTTTAAATATCGTGCACACATCTCACCTCTGCCTTGTGTAATTCCTCCGACGCCTCCCAATCAGGCAAATGTCACCAAGTAGGTTTATGTTAATGCCTCGGCGCGTAAAAAGATAATTTCCCCGTCTCTGATTGAGTATGAATAATAAAATCAGAGTGGGTTAATTGCGCTGTGATTGAATCTAATCAAATAAAAGCAGAGCAGTTAAAACACAATTAAGGACGGGATTAGATTGTGGATGGGCTTTTAGTTAAACCCCATAAGTCATGAAATGGATCAGAGAGGATGAGCGGAGACGCGAGCCGCAGAGGAAGCGTGCCGGCGGGATGATGGATCGCGGGTCAGGCCGATCGCGCTGTAACTCTGTCCAATGCTCTTCTCTGATCAAAACCTGTCAAGTGGGAATCTGATCATAACTTTTGACCTGTTGGTGAATGTTTGCCGGTGTCAAAGTGAATCAGTGGAGGTAGACGGGAGCGATTTCATCAGTTTCTATCGGTTTTGGTTTAGTATTTACAATAAAAAGTGTGTTATTCATAGCAGCCGCAACATCGGCAGCCGAGATATCTTTTCCATTATGGATTGCTGCTTGTGTGAATGTGGCAAGAGTGAGGTTTTATTGAATACAGATTTCCATCCATCAAACTAGGCAGGGTAATGTTTTTCAAACTGGGGAGACGCAGCTGACAACGGCGCATCCATTCGTCTTGTCCTTCATTATGGTCTTTCTCTATTCGCATTGATTGGCTGCGGGGGGGAAAAAAAACAAATGTGGGCGGCGAGAGGAAAGGATTTTCGGAGAGATACTGTGTGCGAGACGGAGCAAAGGGAGGACCTGGGGGGGGGGGGGGGGAGACGAGACGAAGACAGACAGAGAGAGACTCCGAGGTTATAAAAACTGGAGCTGGTAACGGTAACAGAGGTGGAAAAACAGACAGCAGAGGCCTGACAGGATTTGAAAAACAGTGAAGGAGAATCAAACGCATAAAGCCAGATAATGATCCGGGTTAAGCACAGGTTGGGCCTTCTTCCAGCGGCTCCTGGTCAGGGGGAGGTCAAGCAGGCCGCATCCATCAGCGGAGAAACGCAGGATAGACTCTTAAATGGCCCAGTTCCTCCCCTTCCAGCCACTACAGAGTGATGACGGCCTTGTCTGAGATAAAGGCCGATCCATTGGTCTGATTTGTGGCTGGTGGGGCAATTTCAATACCCGTCTTGGGCTTGATAGATGGGGCCCCCTCTTTGATAAAGGGCCAATTTGCCTCGGGGCCAATAGGGATGAAATTGCAGCAGTCGCCTTTATTTTGTCCTCTCCTCAATCCACGGCAAAACAAGACAGGAGGCAGAGAAGAGCATAATGCAAAGTAGGCACAGTGGGGGGGGGGAAGTTTGGGTCTTTTTCCCACCTGTGGCTGTGTTTGATCACCGGTGCCCATCCTACTTTTTTTTTTAAACGGCAACAGTCCGATTTTGTGGCAGGAAAATAAAATATAAACAAGGGCTCCATATGCTCACAAGGAATATCAACTACCCCCGAGACACGAAACAATTCACTCCAGCCGCCTGTCGGCTCTCCCTTTAGACGGAGGCTGAATAACTGCTAATGACAAGCGGGGAGACGTGTCAAACCCGGGCCGTCAGACAGAAATCTGCAGATTTGACGCCTGGTCCATTCTAAGTGTTCAGTGCTGCAGGACAGCGAGCACACAGCCATTACCGCTGAATTACCCAGATCAAGCTCCTGGACTACAAATTGCAGGAGAAGCAAGCGGCGCACAGGCCGAGCTCTCTGGAGAAATGTGCAGTCTGGAGGCTGCATATGTATCTTTTCAATCTCAAGAAGTCAAGCACCCGATATTGCCAAAAGCCTGCGGGAGCGCCGTCTTCTTCTCGGTTCAGTCCCAGAACGTCTGGGTAGTAATTAGGACTATATGTGCTTTAACTGGCTGAATTGAGGACAAGGAATTCCTGGTAGGACGCGTCGATGTCGTGCTGCGTGCGGGGAAAAGAATGAATAGTGTTCTTACAAGAGGTCCAGTTGGTTATCACTGCCCTAAAGATACTTCTCTCGCCGTCTGAGTTTCCTCTGCAGAACAACAAGCAGAACGTGGGCTCATGTTGAAAACAAAGATGTGCATTGAAAGAGTCGACTGCGTTTACTGGACTCAGGGAAACTGGAGACTTTCCAGTTTGTGCATTGTGGTTGGTTTTAGAGTGTGACACTGGGAAAAGAGAGATGTGAAGTGAAATGTTCTTAAACTACAGTGATTACAGATGTTTCATCAGCAGCTGTGGTCTTCTTCGACGGCTCCCATCATGGTCCAAAGGTTTATTTAAAATTGCATATATTTCACACTTGGGAAGATATATTAAAGGCGTGTTGTTGTATCTGTTTCATCTCATCGAGTTGCCAGTGTTCGAACGTAGTGCAGAATAAAGGGATGAATGAATGGATGTAGAGAGAATCTGTGAGAAGGGTCCAAAACAGGAGAGGTGGAGGATAACAATAAATACTTAGGCCTCATGATTATATCTGTTTCATATAAAACTGTGTGGCTTTCATCAGCTCTGCACGAACCTTAGGAATAAGTTGGAGACAGAAACTTTTATTATGCAAGAGGCCAAATAGAATTACAGCGGTCTGTGTTCTGACTGCAGCACCTGCCTTCATCGCAATCATGTCGCAGAGTAATAAATCAAACGTCGGCGTCGCAGACAGAGATTATCAGATGATCTTGTTTCTGCCCGAGTCTCATTGTACCTGAGTGTGTGTGTGTATGTGTGTGTATGTGTGTGTGTGTGGTGTGTGTTGTAAATACATTTTAAGGGACTGGTCATTGAGCTGTTTTGGAGGAAATAGTCTCCAGGACACCCAGAGAAAAGCTTTTCACATGAAGAAATGGATATGAACGTAATATGGTTTAATCATTGGAACAAATGTCTGTGGAAAACCGCAGCAGTTGTAAGAAAATCCTAGATCATCGTCTCCGTTAACAGGGATTTGATCTAAAACTCTTGAATCAGGAGGAGAGAGAAAAAGAGGAGCCTTCCTTTTTTTTAATCAATGGCCCCATAAATCGATTTTTCTCTCCTCCAACCCAGATGATGATACGACATAATCTTACTTCTTCCGCAAAAGTAGATTAATACATCGGAGTCAAGCGGTCTTTCAGGGGGTTTTAAACTAATTGTGCACACCCAGGATCTCATTTAACCCGTTTGCGTGCGTGAGTGATCTCTGTTAGATGTCGTATTATCCGGGCCAATCTTGTTTTCATCCCGTAATCCCATTAATCAATTCTGTTTTCCTCTGTGCCGCGGCTTGTTGTGTGCGCCCGTGATGGTGAATAGACGGGAACAGTGATGAACACAGAGCGCATGGTGCCTCTGGTTTCGCGGCCACCAACTGGGAGGACAATCAGGACAGCAGCTATTCCTGGTCGTGAGCCGGAGGCGGCCCTCTGCCTATTACTTTGCAGCTCAGAGATGGGGCGATTGGTTTTTCATAAGCACAAATCAGCAAGTGTTGTCCTGGTTTTCCACAGCCGGTATTTACACTAGTCCTGCTGTGAAATGTCAACAAGCAATAAAAAAAACACATCAGAGGTCTAGTTTGCATACAAATATTCACTTAGCTTTTATTTTTCGCCTATAATCTGCAATTTATCTGAAATTAAAAGGTCAAGCATCAGACATCATCGTCATTTGTGACAGAAAGGCAGAGTAACTGTGCCAAAAACAGGGTTTCCAAACTTACCAGCTTATACACCCGTTCAAATGAAGGTTATGACTTTATTTGAGATGTAAACAACTTGGTATATATGGTCAAGGGAGGGTGGAACAGTGGTGTGGTGGTTCCCGGTTCGAATCCCGTTTTGGTCGGGATCTTTCTGTGTTGAGTTTGCATGTTGTTCCCGTGTTTGCGTGGGTTTTCTGCGAGTACTCCGGTCTCTGCATGTTCCAAAGACACGTAGCCTTCATGTGATTTTCGTCTCTGTACGTTGGCCCCTGCGATACACATGGTGACCAATGTCAGCAGGGATTGGCTCCAGCGCCCCCCATGTGACCCTCAAGAGGAGGCGGTACAGATAATGGATGAATGGATTGGTTAAAGGAGTATTAGAAACCTGCTGCTAGAAAATGCGAGAAATTGAAAAGGACAACAACAACTTTCTCATTCTCGTCTCTTTATAATTCAGACCATCACAAAGCAGAAATCGATGGTCTTTGGAAGATGCTTTTTTTCTTTGAAGTTTACCGTGAACACCATTGTTAATTTATGTAATTCCAGTGCAACATGGGAAAAGCCAGGTGACGTTAGAAACCCCGAGCACGAGGCCGTCGCACTGCATGCTGACAAAATTGGATTTATTTACCAGCCATTTATTAATCATTTCAGCTGGCCCACTAATTTCCGGGACCGCAACGGGTGGGTGGGGTTGGGGGGGGGGGGGGGGGGGGGGGGGGGCTTGGTGGAGACTCTGTGAGGGATGAGTGCGTTTAAATCAAAGCAGGATGTAATCAGCCATGCAGGGTGTCGAGCTGTCCTGGAGGGATTTAATGCTCCATTATTTAAAGCAGGGCACATCAGTGTGAAAATAAAACATACAGTGAGTTACACACAAGCGTCAAACATCAAACTATATAGATACACAAATGTGTGGTTTTCCCGATATATCCGATAAGCTCTTTTTTAAATTAGTTTCTCACTCTTCACAGACTTTGCAAATTGTTGTTGCTTCTTACTTTTAATTTTCTTCTTTTCTGTAAACGTACTGACTCTACTGTTTCTCTAAAGCCGTATTTTATCCAGAAAACCATTCGCACATTATCACATCAGCCCTGCTCTTATAAATCCCGTCTGAAACTCTGCTGACGGAGTCCAATAAAACTGTGGCGATAACATTAGAGCTGTATGCTATTGGGCCTAATAATGAATAATTACTGTTAATTGGAAGATAATGAGCCTGTGAGCCCTGACCCAGGGTAAATCAGTCTAATGTGGAGTCTACATTTTCAGAATAAAAGCACAGCCTGTGTCTTTGAAAGTTGTTTTTCGAGATTCTCTCCAGATGATCTGAAAGATTGTGGGACAAAGACGGTGATGTGCTTATCTCCCACGTTTACTTCACAGGAATCACTGGCGGTTGCAGACGAGCTGCTCTCTGGTGTGTTTGACTGCACAGATTACACACAGAGCTGCACGCTCAGCAATCTTCTCTGCGTAGATAGATTATAAAAGTAAAAAGAAGTAAATACACGAGGTAAACTGTCAAAACATTCACTTCCCAAAAGTTGCAACATGTAATTTTAAACTCCTCCAAAGCAGAAGATACACGAGCATCCCCTCTTAAATGTGGGTCACACTGCCATCTATTGAAAGGCAGCATCAACCAGCAATTAATATAATGCATTCAACCTTTTAAATATGAAAATGTCTTGAGTATCGTTCCTTTAATTAATCTATACACCGTGCAAATGCCACATTCTGTCATTTTAAGTTTAATTTATATGAATTCCCCTTTCTCCATTGAAAGATGTGGCTCTAAAACTGTGACTGCACTTCAGTTTATGTATATATGTATTTATTCTGGGTATTCTTAGACATGTCTATTTCCTCTGCTGGACAGTGAGTGGTGAGGGCGGGGGCCCATAAGCCCAATAAATTAATTCCACCTTTACAGTAGCCTATGTATAATTTCCCAGAGGAAATTAGATTCCCTAAATAAACCACCTCCGAAGCTAAAAACAACAAATGAGCCAATCTGATGCTGTTGGAGAGATGTGGGTGTTTTATTCAAGATAATGACTTTTACATGAGCCGCCGCACCGTGGCTCGGGCTGACTGATGACTGTTTGGGTGTTTGCGTTCGTGGCTGTGATAAAGGGCCGAGTCAATACAGACGTGACATTACAATCAGTCTTACGTGAAAGAAGATTATTAGCCCAAATGTCTCGTGAGCGGCACTCAAGGGAGGACGACGGTGGAAGAGTGTAGAAACACTGGGTTTTTTTAATTGATGAGCATGTGCACTAGTTTTTGTAAACCGTCCCAGTGATGAGCTTTGTCTCAGATGGATGTGAAATGACTGTAATGCGACACTACGCCTCTCAGTTAAGGAGCAGAATGATGGTGATTCGTACAAGAGGACGTGAGTGTGTTATATGGGGAACAGAGAACCAGGGAGCAGCCGAGTTAAAGCTACAGTCTCCCTCCACGGGCCTGAGAGAATCAATCACTTATATAATGCCCCTTCCCTGATGTCTTGCCTTTTAATGATCCGCTGGAGTTAAAAAATCAAACGGTCTTCACAACCAATCATTGTCTGCCATAAATTATTCCCGACTAATGTACTCGTGCTGCATTTCAGGAGTTTCTCTCTTTTGACAACAGACGAGGTGCAGTTTTGTAAATGAACAATCAATGTGAGTAAAACATATTGAAATCAAATGTATTTATATTCTAGGCTCATCAGAATTATACTGTTTGAACGCCACAAACTAAATATATTGGCCCTAGGCTGGTTCCTGCATTGACCACGCCCACTAGAGGGAGCACCTCATACCTCACGTCCTGCTGCAGCTGTATATAAATAATACAATATGGAATATATGTGCACAACATAAATATATTCAGTGTTGTGTCAAGGTTTTAGGTATTAAACTAAAGTGGGGATACTTTCAAGTAATACTACAGGGATTTTGATTTATCAATAAACTTTACCCAAACTGCAGTACACACACACAGACACACACACACACACACACACACACACACACACACAAACTTCCCTGACCTATTGCATCCGACCACCAAGTTTTATGATAAATCGTCCAGTAGTTTTTTGCATAATCTAACAGACAAACAGACTGAAACACAAATAAACAATCAGCAAATAAAATCATAACCTGGAGGTGATTTCCCATAATTAAAAGCAAACGTTTTTTTTAAACTGAAAAGGAAAAACAAATGACAAAAATTAATGAATAACTTTACCATTTAAGCATTGAAGGAATGTATCTGGAGGCTGAGACGTCTCACACACAAATGCAAAAGCTACTAAACAAAGATGTGGCACGAATGCAAAAACCACAACACCAATGCAAAAGCCACACAATGGAAACAATGTCAAGTGAGCGACAATGAAACAAGTCATTTACTGTGATCTGTTCATGGACGTGTGCGTCAGGGGAACTTGTCGTTTGTCAAACCTGCTCAACCCAGTGAAATGAGATGCGGCAACAAAAAACGAAAAAACACAAAGTTTTCACTTTGACCTTTTCGCTGCTCCCATCCCCTGAACCATAGCACCTCAAACAAATGCCATTACCAGTAGTTAAAGTTCAAATGAAACACATTCCACGTTCTCAACACAGGCCGCTGGTTCAATAAATTATGATAAATTCACCGAATAAGGCCAAAGGAATTAGTTGTATCGATCGGCTTTTATGGGCAAAAGAAATAGAGGCTGTAATTGTCATCACTGGTAGATGTGGTTAACAAACACTGCTGGAGGAAAAGTCAAAGGGTCACAGGAATCGATAGGTCTTCCCGTCGCCGGTGCTTGGACGTGTGCAGCAGATGTAACGCTGATGGTACCACGCGCCGTCTGTGTGTCGTAGACTTGAGAGCATCTCCCTGCACTTCACAGCCTCCATCAAAGTGTTTTTAATTACCTCACTAAATAATAACATGTTTAACGTCCTCAGACAAAAATACTCACTTGTTTCCAGGCAGCGAATCCTCGTGACCCTTTTCACAGTCTCAAGAGAGAGAGAGAGAGAAATCCCACCGGCGCTCAGCACAATAGTAGTAACAACCTCTTCGCTAATTGCTTTAGCGCCTTGACAGTGACTTTATACCACCGCCACACTATTTTAGTTTCATGTGTGGGAGTAAATTTCTCTCCAGCCCCTTTTTTCCACCAGTATGAATTGTATTGTATTCATGTAATAACTTGTAATTATGATGCAGAAGGTGGAGTTTGTTAAATCAAAGCATTTGCAGATTATGTCTACTATCATTATAACGTAGCGTTTTGCAGATTTAAAAAAAAAAATCTTTTTGGCTCAATTCAATTTTATGCTGTGTGCTAATCCTTCTCTGGGTCATAGAAACTAATTTGTGGACACGGTTTGGGTCAACGGAGATTTCTGCAGTTACGATTAAAACACGTCGGAAACCACGGGGTCCAATTCACAGACATGCCGGCAGCATCGAGGGTCTGTGGATTAGCTTTGATCACGTTTTCATTGATGATGGAGCCATCGATGTCGAGTAGCACTTGAATCAGAGCCGCTGGTCCACCTGGACTCTTCTTATCAACAGCTGTGCCCAAGGCCCAAACTTGTGTTTACCTCAAATCCCTTTCAACGTTCAAAGATGCGGTTCTGCCGACCAAGTTCAGAGAGCACACACTCCAGCAGCTCCAGACTAACTCCATTGTGTCCAGAGATTTCGAGACTACATACTTTGACTCCTTTACGTAGACAGTGAAGGTGTGGGACCACAACAACAAGAGTTGACTCTGTGATATGTCTCCATATGAGACAACGTGGTTGAGATTAGCTCCACGTTATTCAGGCTACACATGTCTGACTGAAATATATTAAAATCAATTGTGTTCATGTTTGCTGATATGAAAACTTATCAGAATTAACAATGCAGAAAAACCCTTTTGACACACTTGGATATGATGTCATTACATAGTTTTTTTCCATATGAAATTGTAGTTTGTTATCATTATGTTAGATGTTTACCATGTCTACATTTATATAGAGAAAAAGTTTGTTACCTCTATTTAAGTTCTATTTGTTTGGTTGTATTTGTGTCGTCTTATTTATAATAAAATATCAAGACAATATCGTTATCATTCAATGGTTTAATAACAAGGAATCATTGTCACTTTCTAATATACAATCTAACGTATAATAAAAAAATGTCTGAACAGTATATACTGGTATCGGAAATCTGTACGGGCATTGGCCTCACAAAAATCCATATCAGTTGTGCTCTAGTTTCTAAGCTGCAGTAAAAAAAAAAAAGGAGTTTATTGTGAAGTGTCCTTCCTGTGAAAGGATCTCTCTTCAAACAGCCTGAAACCTCCTTTTTTTATCACCTGAATTCTCACTGACATTTAAGTGAAAATAAAGTTATTATATTTCTCGGCTTCAATCACACTTCACACTTCTGAAGTCGTCTAATCTCCCGTTTCATAGTAAACTCTCAAGTGAAGAGGTCTAAGTCGGCAACTCACTCACTTTCTGGCTTCAGAGAGCATCGATAGCAGACTCCAATGTGGTTTCGACCTCAGAGCAGCAGTGAGACAGATCGAATCAATGCAACAAATTACCTGCTATTAGCCACTGGCCCGGTTCTGTATCCCTCCTGCCTCTGGGTTCACTGCAGCCTCTGGTAATATGCACAGAGGTAAATGCACCAGCATCGACGCACTCTGTCATTCCCTAATGACACAGTGTTTAATGGCCACATTACTTCATACAAATAAGACTGTCATATATACAGTGTGTATAGTCTGATACAAGTGGTATTGTTAGCGCTCGGAGTTAAGACCACATTTCCCAGAAGGCTCATTACATTCTGTTGTCAAATAGACGTTGCCACGGTGCTGCCCTGGAGTTTCTGTGCGTCGTTATTTCTCTTTTGCAAAAGAGAAACGTAATTTGAAGAGACTTTTAAAAAATCTTCACCTGTTACAGGTTGAGGTAAATAAATGGTGAAAGCTGATAAAGGACAAAAGGTGCTTCAGTGCTGAGCTGTTAAAAGCTCAGCTGATGGCTGCAGTCCCGGCAGCAGAAAAGCAACAATATGCAACTTTATTAACTTTGAAATAGTCTAAACTCTAAAATGAGTTTATTGGCACAAACTTGATTTATAGGTAAGCCAATTTTAAATAATTCTGTAGCTGGTTAGCTCTAATAAGCTATTGATTCCGCCTACACCTGTTATAGCCTACAGACATATTTGTTTTGCTCAGTTTCTTTTTTCTCTACTGTTTTGTACAAAATTTCTTGTGGAGATTGAATACCAACTACTAACCCTAACCCAAAATAAGCTGAATAAAGGAATGAATGGTGCCACTGTCGTTCCCACCCCTCACCCTGAACGTGGGTTCTTCCTGTGAGAAGTGTGGAACTGACCAGAATAATGCTGAAACGTAAATCAGTTCAAAAAGACTTGGAAGTCATTAAAAACCACGTTAATCTCCAACATTCAGAGAGGAAACTTTTAAAATATGAAGAATTCCAAACAGAGTTTAGTGGATTTGTTACAGCAGCAGCTCTTCTGGTTCAGGAAGCCGGGGATCGTGGGTAATATCCATGGTTCAGTTTCAGTTCAGTGAGTGGGACCATGCAGACAGAGCTCCAGAGGGTTACCCACATAAAGAGGGGTTACCTGTTCGAATCCTGGGTCAGGCCGGGGTTCTTTCTGTGTGGAGTTTGCATGTTCTCCCTGTGTCTGTGTGGGGTTTCTCCAGGTACTCCGGCCTTCTCCCACTGTCCAAAGATGTGGATGGTCGCTGGTGTCTGTATGTTGGCTGTGCGATACACTGGTGACCCAGAAGCCACCCCCCCCCTCAAAAGGATAGATAAATGATGGATGAATGAAAAGAGTGCACCAGTTTACGACCGGGGAAGGGTTCATACCAACCACATGTCAGTTTCGGTGAGTTGCACTTTGATCAAGGGATCGACCGATTGCAGTAAATGGTGATACAGCCCGGAGGAAACCTTCTGCTTTTCCTGGGAGCTCTCAACACTCATCCTCCATTTACAGACACACAGGGACATTAAAGTTGACTTAAATCAACAGCACCAACACATTTGCTGATAAGGAGGCAGCTGGAGTGTGAAGAGGAGCCGCGGCAGCACAAAGCATGAAGAAGAGTAATAGTGAGACAGGCCAGGTTAGATATTGAACTTGGTTGGATGTTAGTCAGCTGATCGGCAAACAAGTGGAGGATCAGCTGACACCAATCAGCTAATGCAAGTTAACTGATTTATAAACCTCATCATGCATCAAACAGAGGAATCTAAAACCCCCCCCCCCCCCCCCTCGTCCTCTTTCAAATGTCTGAGGTCTGCAGAAGTTGTGTGGGAGGGAGCCGTCGCATAGAGCTTTTCCTGAGTGAGTGTGACAGCGGCATGTGTGTGTGTGTGTGTGTGTGTGTGTGTGTGTGTGTGTGTGTGTGTGTGTGTGTGTGTGTGTGTGTGTGTGTGTGTGTGTGCAGGTAAATACCACCTTCAAGACCAACCCAAGTAGAAACTCCTCCTGATACATTTTTCATTAAAAGATGGTTTTTGCTCTGCATTTATGATGGGCGCCTGTGGGCAAAAAACCTGACAAGTCGGTAAAAGACCTGGGGTGACTGGAGCGCCGGATGAAGGAGCAGAGACGTCCCCGGATGAGTCAGAGGTTGTTGCAGGGAAGCTGTGCAAATATATGATGGGAAATACAGAGGGCTTTGTCAGGGGAGACGTACAGACGAGAGAGAGAGAGAGAGAGACACTGTCAGGGTGCAAAGTAGTTCAAGGCAAAGTCACTTCAGGTGGGTATGATGTATATATTTTGTGAATTTTGCCTCCAAAAAGGCAAAGAATCAAACAATGTGTTGATATTTTTGAGGATAAAATGGGATTTAACATGTTGTTTGCGCCACAATATGGACGAATGAAAGTTGTGATAATGCAGATGGTGCAGGAATAAATTCATGGTTGGTTAAAGAAGGATATTACAATGCAAGATAGTTAGATGATAGACAGACAGACAAGACACTGTAGATACGATTGATACGATATGATAGATATGAAAGATTCAAATGATTTGATAGATCGGATACGATTTCAATAGATAGATCCGGTAGAAAATATACAATAGATATGATAGATTAGATAAATAAGATTTGATGGAATTCGATAGATACAAAAGATATGATAAATAGATAGATAGATTAGATTTTTACAAATTTATATATATGAAAGCTTTTGAGGACAGACCGGAGTACGACAAGTGACACCACAGCTCAGGTGTCTTCTTCAGGTGATGTAATGAGGCCGATAACCTTTAATGAAGCTTGAAAATGTTATAGAGCTTTTAATATTGAAACGCAATTGTGCATACTTTGGTTTTTAGAGTTTTTTGGATAGGGGAAGCTTTAAAAGTGTTGTAAAGGAGCAAAGTGAGATGAGGTGGATTTGAAAGCTGCTCACAGGAATAAAGCAACAAAGAGGTGGCAGAGGAAGTCAGAGATGGAGGATGGAGCGCCGGGTGTGTTTGTACTCAGAAGGGAACTGCTTTTGTAGATAAGTGATGAGATGATAAAGAGAATCAGGACTGGGGTAAAAATTTTATAGGCCATATCCAGTTCAGCTCAGCTTGAGAAACACGAATGACTTAATCATGCTTAGAATATAGGTTAGAGAGGATGAGAGACCTCTAAGTATTCAAACACTTCACTTATTACTCTGATTGTTGAAAATCGAATATGAAATCTATCATATAACTTCTTCCACGTAACCTAAGATTTTGGAGCCTGGCTGAGGGGATTTGCTCCCACATGCAGCCACAGGAGCGTCAGTGAGGTTGAGCCGTGATGTTGAATGATAAGACCTGAGAGGTAATCAGTGTTCATTCATCCCAGAGGAGCTGGATGGTGCCGAGGTCAGAGCTCCGTGCACGATAGCAAGAACTTTTCAACTACTTAAATTTCAAATGCCTCTGATTTGTTGCAGTTTCCTCTTCAAAATATTTCTGTGAACTTAATTTCACGATCTGGTGATTTGAATGCTTTTTAGCACTACAAGGGGGATGTTACTGTGGGAGAATAAATGTAAAAAGTAAGTTGTCAAACTTAAATTTGAGCTTAAATATACAGGTAATGTGAATGTTGTTCTTATATTTACACATTTTCTACAATTCTAAAATACTGGGTGATTGATCTCTGGATGTGAGGTGGTTCTCAAACTGGGGTCTGCAAAAATTCTCCATGTTCACCCATAAAATGATCATGCTATACTCTGTGAACATGGTGAAAGTGTTTTAATACATGTCTAAAATCTTTCTACTGCATTTCTCTTGTGTTGTTTAATCAATTAATCAACTAAACAGCACATTTCAGACAAATTAAATGCAATTTAACGTACTTTACAGGTGACTGAATAAACATAGGTGGTTGAAATAATAAAGAATAAAATATTAGACATTCAGATTTAGGGACCTTTGACTATCAAAGTAGTAAATAATATAAAAGACAACAAGGAAAGAAAGAAAGAGAGTTAAGATACTAAGCTACGAATGTTTAGATAGTAAAATAAGTAATAATGATAAACAATAAAAGTTTAGTAAACCAACATGGAATTTGAAAAAAGTAATGATTAAAATAATAAATATGAACAATGATGATACCATAAACTTATGAAATACTACATTAGTGGAATTTCAGTTTTCGTTTAAAAATATAAACATTTGTACTTTGTTCCTTATAAAAGAATAAGATCCTTTTAAAATCATTATGAAAAAAAACATGTGACGAGTGTAAACTGTGATGTGTGTTCCACTTTTAGTCTTACTCAGAAATTGGGAAGAGTAAAAGTATAAAACAATAGTCAAAGTTTCCAGGGGACACACGAGGGGTCCCAGGAATATGTCCTACCTTGTAGTACTCGAATTTACCGGTTGAGGCAGTAGTGCACGAATGGTGGGAGACACTACTGCGAAAACACACGAACAAGAAAAGTTACCAGTGCCTTTTGGATTATTGGTACCCTAATATTAGTCTGACAGGCATCGCTGCCCTGACTGTGTGAGACACAAAGTGCAGCTCTTTAGTTACGATTAAAACTCCTGTATTCCACACGTGTGACTCATCGGACCGTACTGAACTCACTGTTTCATGTAAGAGGTTTAAAATGTCGAGTAAAGTGCACATCCTGTGAGCCACGGTTGCCTGGCAGGTCTCACTGCGGGTCCTACTCCTCCCCTGTGTGGTCTCTTGACTCATGTTGTTGCTGTGACTGAGACTCGGGAGGAAACGTGACGTTTCTCTTCATCTTCACATGTTTTACTTTCCCCGCGTTGACAGTTCGAGTCAGTTCGAGTCAGTTCACGGAAACCCGCACGAAGTACCACTCACAGCACGCGCCCGGCGACAGCATGACGGAACAGTCCTCGTTGTTACTGCGCAAACAACTAGGAGGTGAGTTAGCACGCTAACTGTTGATACCGGGAAGCTAAAGCTGCTCCGCGTTCCTTTGCTTTTGTTTTTTGTCCAACACGCGTTGTGGGTCCGTGGTTGTGTTACGTTGCGTCACCTTTTGTCACGCGCAGATGTCGGAGACAACAGAGTTAAAGTACACGTGTTCCGTTAGCGTGTCACACAGCTGTTAGCCGAGGTGTTGCGCAACAACCCCTCAATGTGCTCAGTGTAACACACACCGCCGGGATTTGTGTCGTCAACAACATTTTTTTCCAACACAACAAAATCGCCTCCTTTTGACGCAGAGGCACCGCGTGTGGTTACGATGATCTCATTCTTAATGGGCTTGTGAAGAGGGGTAGTTCACCGGAAAAGGGGAAATTCACTCATTAGCCCCTCGCCACTCTGCAGATGGAGGGGGGGCGACGTGTTTTGAGTCCACACAACACTTCTGGAGTCTCAGGGGTAAACAGTGGTGCAACCTAATCCAATGCGATTGAAGTAAATGGTGACCAAAGCTTCAGACGTCATAAAACCACAGGAGAGAAACCCACAAGGTGCCTCCATCCGGCTCGTGTGATGTCATCCGAGTGTCCGGAAGCCCCGACATCCAAATTCCACCCGAAACAGCCTCATTCACACCTTGTTTCCAGCCCAAATGTCCTCTGTGATCCACACATGTCCTCTGTGATCCACACATGTCCTCGGCTGCGGAGGATAACAGGGGACATTTGGGCTAAAACATGATGTAAATGACTGTTGTCACCATTTACTTCTATTGGATTGGATTTGGCTGCAACTCTGTTTACCCCTGAAACTCCAGAAGTGTTCAAACAATTCACCCACCCTCCATCGGCACAGTGGTTAGAAGATGATGAGTGAATTTACATTTTCCAGTGAACTATCCCTTTTTAAATCAGATGATTTGTTTTGTGTATTTCAGAGCTCAACAAGAACCCAGTGGAAGGCTTCTCTGCGGGTCTGGTGGATGATGATGACATCTATCAGTGGGAGGTGGTCGTCATTGGACCTCAGGACACATTATTGTGAGAGGCCTCACCCATTAAGTAACTTCGTCCTGAGTCCCCCCCCCCCCCCCCCCCCAGTGCAAAACTCTAACACCAGCATCTTTCTCCTTTGCAGCGAGGGAGGTTTCTTCAAGGCCACGTTAACCTTTCCCAGGGACTATCCTCACAGGCCTCCCAAGATGAAGTTCGTCACAGAGATCTGGCATCCGAATGGTGAGTGCCAACCGTCCAGACCCCTGTGTCTCTAATTCATTTAATCAAGTCGGTAAGTGAGTAAATACTGCTTCGGCTTGAAGTGTATATAAGCACTCTAACCCCCCCGAAACGGAATGCACCACTTGCTGGAAGTTTTCACCTATTGTGTGACAGAAGTAGCTTAACATCATTTAGCTGCTTCATTAAGCACATCAGGTTTAATCCCTTTGACTCCTTTTCAAATTTTTAGCCGCTTTATATAATGTTTAATCTTGTGCTGAAGTGCAAACATGTCAGTAATCTTATTGTCTACTTGTTTTTCTCCCAGTGGCAAAAAATGGTGATGTTTGCATCTCAATCCTGCACGAACCTGGTGAGGACAAGTATGGCTATGAGAAGCCCGAGGAGCGCTGGCTGCCGATCCATACGGTGGAGACCATCATGATCAGTGTTATATCCATGTTGGCCGACCCCAATGGAGACTCTCCTGCCAATGTAGATGCAGCTGTAAGTGTCAAATCTAACTTGGTTTGTTTTCAGTGATGTGTGTGTGCAGCAGTCTGTGTATTTGTTTTTAAAAAATACTTAAATCTGTAGAAACACAGGAAAAATTATTCTATTGTATGAGTTGATGGATTATGACGTTTACAAACACATCGAATGACTCAAGTTATCATTCAGTTTAGTCTGTCTTTTCTAATGGAAATCCCAACACGTAGGCTGAGTGACGTGGGTCGATGCCAGGGCAGATCACCACCTTTCAGGTCGAGTTGAGTTTTCATTGGGTTAAAAGGGGCTTATCATCTTGTTCAGGGGGGGGGGGGGGCTGCCTGGAGTCAGAACAAGGTGATGGTTCTAACTCGTGTTTGAAGTCAAGTAAACATCTGTCAGCTGTGCCTCTAAGTGTTTTGTGCAAAAGGCTTTGACCAAGTAGCAAAATGAAATGATTGAGTTTTTGTTTGTGCTGCAGAAAGAGTGGAGGGACGATCCTACTGGAGTTTTTAAGAAAAAAGTGGCCCGATGTGTGCGGAGGAGTCAAGAGATGGCTTTTGATTAAAGCCTCACTCCAGACATCAACACAGTAAGTACAACCACACAAACAATCTTTTCTCTGCATCAGGACACATTTAAGGGGGGGGGGGGGGGGATGTTGTTTCCCACTCTCAACATGAAGATGTTTATTCTGAAAACCCTCAACTCTATTTGAAATCCAGCCGGTGTATTTCCATGATGAAAAATACCTGCACCGTTTTCTTGGGATCATGCTATCAAATAGCACCAAATGGTTATTAAATGTCAGGAGTTTATCGGGCTGTTGAGGTATAACACATTATGCATAAACTTTCATTGATAGTTAACTTGTTTTTATATGTAGAGAAGGAAAACATCAATTAGCATCAGAATTTCTCCTGTAAATGTGTCTTAATCCTGATGCAGAGAAAAGATCATTTTGAAATCTATCACATATATTGGACTGTTGCTGCTCACTTGTAATTGTCACTTGTTTATGTCTCTCCTTGTAAAACCATGTACTTGTGCTACAGTTTTACACAATTCCCGACCTAACCTGAGATGTATGTTTTGTTTCAGGTTAGAACTCTTCAGGGTATTTGACAACTGGTTACACTTAAGTCAGCGGAATGATCGTGGAACACAATTTTACCAACATCAGTCAACCCACAGAAGAGAGAGAATCGCTGGAAGAAGAAAATAAATTACAAACCATGTATAGTTGAGTACCATCAGCTTTTTTTTTTTTTGAGCCGTCACCTATTTGTCTGTTCATTTTTGTCTTGCAGTTTGAGAGTTGTTATTTATAAATGCTGCCAAAAAAAATCCCATTTTTACTTTTCATTGTTCCTTCCCCCAAAGGGACGAGATCGACTTTCTGTTCGAGAATCAGTGTTTCACTCGCAGGAAGATAAATTAAACAGGCTATCACCTCTTTATGTGCATACTTTTGGGGGTAAAAGTAAAATCCTGTGTGATTAATGCACCATTTCCACACTTATTTACTTTATATGAACCTATTTATTTAGACTGCGACTATTTTAAGATGCGCATCATCTGTTTTGAGTCTTTTTAGTTTTATTTTCAACCTGCCACACTGAGCCATCCAGTCTATTGTTTAACAATGGATGTATGTCGTTCTGGAGCATTTGCAGTCAAGATGGAGTTACAGACACTGGCTTTTCTTTCCTGCACATTTAAGAGTTGTTTTCCCTGAGGGGGGAAATAATCATCCATCGCTGCCTTAACTTTAATTGCCAAGAAAGGAAGGAAACCTGTTTTCAATAAAAAAAACTGCACCTGACGGCTTGTTTCAAAGGCAGATAAACTCTTATGGACAAACCAAAGACAACACACCAATAAATACCTTTTGTAATGAACATGCTACATTTTTACCTTTTGTAAATATAAACTATTTGTCCTTGAGATTGCACATGAAGATGCAGAGGCGGTGTTGTCGTAGTTCGGTGGCACTTCAAACAGCACCCATGAAATGATCTCCCGATCGAGTCGCTCATCAGGGCTGAACAGTAGTAATAACTTTTTTTTTATGGCTAATAAGGAACATCATTTGATGGGTATGTGGAGGTGTGCAGGTTAATCAATGTTAAGATTGTGGAAATAAAGCTCAATGTGGACATTGTTGACCCATTTGTTGAGATGTTTTTAATCACTTCCAATATATAACTGGCTTTATTTGAGGATCTGAGAGAAAATTAGACTTACACTTCCCCTAAAGGGCTGTTTCCAGGCTTAGGGAAATCAGGCCCGCGACAGGAAACTGACGAATCACAGCTGTGTGTGTGCGAATCTCACTGAAATGCAACTTCTCAGAGTTCACCAAGTCTTTATGATGTGAAGTGCAATAAGAACAAAACCAGTCTCACATTACTTTCCAATCTGTGATTTAATGAATCAAGCACCAGCTCAATATGATCAACATCCAGACAAAGACACATCCTTGAACTCAATGAGTATAAAATCTTTTTTTTTAGCAACATAAACCCCCCCCCCCACCCCAGAAAAAATCCACCCATGTTGCAGAAACTGCAGATCCTGAGTTTGCTCACTGTCCAGGAGCGGAGAGACTTTTGTTCATGAACTGCTTCTTGACGAAACACACCCACCACTGGAAGAAACAAAACTCGTGTTAGGAAACTGTTGCACTGAAATAATCTGTGTGAAGAATAAAAAAGACACAGCTCCTCAGTCACAAGACAACTGAATACAGTGTTTTAGATCAGATTTACTCCAGTACCGCTGGAGATCAAGTCACTTGTCTTGTGTGTTAATGGGTCCAATATTTGGTGGTAAAACAAATTGAATGTGGTATAGAAAGGCAACAACAGCCTAAATAGACTGGGACTCAAAAGAGCAACCCACATTTAATTGTTGAACCTTGTAGAGAAGCTGTAGACTAATTTTCTGGAATGTCCTTTCTGGTTTCCTTGTTGAACGTTACAACAAAAGCAAAACTGAAAGCGTTGTACTCGGTACATTCTGGACAAAGGTTACATTTGCCCTGGTACTTTAAAACAGGAAAAGTAGGTCAGAGCTGATGTGACAGGTGTTATCTGGTGCATATAAATCTGTAGGGGTGTTGACTTGGAGATGCTGGACTCACCTTGCTGGGTTTGTCTGTCTGGGGGTCAAACACACGATCACACAGCCGTAAGCCGGTCTCCTGGCGGATCTGCTGCAGGTACGCCCTCATGGTCTCTGAAGAAGTTATACAACATTCATTACTGCTATGTCACAGCTGGGAAAGGAGACCTCGGGTACTGCTGACATTGTTTTCTACCCGTATTATATTCTTAACTTCACAGGAAAAAAGATGCCAGTAAAAACAGAAGGGGAAGCCACATAAGCATGAAACAACACTTCAAGCCTCAGATCCTTAAATCTGATGAGGCGTTGGTCAGCGTTGCTATTTTCGGCTTGATGTACTACTCGGCCAAAATTTGCTGAAATTTAAGAAGGGGACAGGGGAACTGGCTCTGATGCAGAGTATAGAGTAGAGAAACAGTGTAAATAGACCACAAGAGGAAGGTGCAATATGTAGACTCTTATTCTTACCTTCCTCCTGCTTGTTTGTAGGTTTTAGATACATAGCATTAAGAGGGAATCCGGGTTCTCCAGGGATGGGAAAGTTAGTGATGCCCAGAGTGTACATCTCCTTCTCTCCCTGACTCCTGGAGCTGCACTGTAAAGAGACAAAGCAGAGGGGGGGGGGGAATCACTAAATAAATAAATGGCTCATCTGTTTTACTTACAACCATTTAAATAGCTGCTAATTCCTTACTCGTGTGCAAGGAAAAACAATTCAGATTCTACTCATTTAATGGCTCTTTAATAACCATCTGTTGAGCCCTTAGAGGCTCCACAGCCTTTGGTTGATTTGTTATTGCACATATTACAATTAATGAAATGCAAACATCAAACGCTACAAACTTAACACATCCTACCTTCTGTAGCCTCTTCAGGCACTCGGAGATGTAGAGCGTGACGTAGATCAGCGTCCTGTCGGCCTCGTTCTGACAGGAATGAACACACACACGTTTTGATTAGGACACTTTCAGTCGGGTCGGGACAGTGAGAGGCTGCATAGTTTAAATCGTGAGCAGCTATGCAGCGCTGAGGGGGATGAGAAGAAACAAGCTGGGGCATGTGGAGGAACGAAGAGCACAGCTGCCTCATGATGGGGAGGAGAAAAAACACAGTAAGCAGTGCTCCTCGCATTCATATCTTTAATGTTAAACGTACACACATGTAGAATACTGGGTCGTATTAGATGAGGGGTAAAGGCTGTTACGGGTGATAGTAAATGTCTTACCTTGATTTCATAGTTCTTAAAGAAAACATTGGCTTTGAAGTAGTAGAGGGCCTCGTCGATGATGTCCGACTCTATGCCTGAAATGAGACAACAATGTATGCATAAGATTAACTCAAGAGTGTTTCACAATGTGTTGTGAATACAAAGTGTTGTTTCGCATGAGGAGGCGATGCTGTCATCTGGGTTTGTCTGTTATTTGGCAGCATTACACAAAAACCACAGGACGGATTACCATGGACGTTAATGAAAGAATGCAATATGGGTCAGGGAATAAATATTACATATTTATGAGGATCCGGATCAGGGTCAGATCCAGGAATCTTTTTTCATTTATTTAACATGCAACTACAAAGTGGCATATTCTGGTTGCAGAATATATAAACATTCCTATGACAAACACTGAAAAGCCTACGTGCACCTGAAAGCTTTAAACTTGGATGCCACAGGAAATGGTGAACAAGTCAACATTGAGGATGTAAAGTTCAGACCATTTATGGAAGTGAAGCCGATGCATGTTTCAGGAACTGAGCTACGTGACACAACACAGACTGGAACCCCGCACGAAACAAAACCCCCTTCAAACGTGGCGATGAGTGTGTTTCTCTCAGTTTAAGTTGTTGTCTTTACTCTGAACTGGATAATAAAACCACCACATCCTCACCGTCCCCTCGGGCTGGTCCCTTGAACTGGGTTTGAGTGGGAGCAGAGCCATGTTCCCCACCATCCGGGTGTCAGGGACCATCAGGTTGGAGTGATACGCCTGAAAACACAGAGGAGTAAAGTTACTGTCACTGCTAATTTAATAATAATAATAATAATAAAGACTATTTCTGCCAGTTAGCATCGATGACATCTCTGCTGCTCTCGGTAGCACAGCATGCTAACACACACCAGCTGGTGTATTCTATACATACGACGCTAAGAAGCGTTAGCAGCTAAGTTACACGAGCTAATGTTTCATTTCTGATGTTACACGCATCGTAAAACTGCGGATAAATGCTAAGGTGGCTAAGCAGCGATGCTAACGAGAGCCGACAGCAGAGCTAGCTTAACGCGGAGGGCCTGGTTTCACCCGCCGCGGTGATTGTTCGGTTGGTTTTAGCTTTAAACTGAACAACACACAGCTTCTGTTGGTCGCGTGTCGTGTTTGTGTTTACTCACCGGCATGTTGAGTGATAAACTATCAACTGCTCAGCGAGAGAAATAGGGACGCTGCTTCCGCCTGTCCCACCCTTCAGCTTACAGGAAGTGGACACGTGTCGTGAGGGGGAGCGGCCGCACGGGGGCGCCCTCACAACACACACACTCTCTCTCTCTCTCTCTCACAAAACACCACACTCTCACAAAGCGTACACACCACCCCCTCTCACAAAACACACACCACACTCTCACAACGTAACAAAAACCACATCTCACAAAGCGTACACAAATCACTCTCTCTCTATCTCAAACACACACCACAAACACACATACTCACACAAAACACACACTCACTCTCTCTCTAACAAAACACTATCTCACAACACACTCTCACAAAGCGTACACATACTCACTCTCTCTCACAAAACACACACACACTCTAACAAAACACTATCTCACAACACACACATACTCACACTCTCACAAAACACACACACACACTCCTCTCTCTCTCACAAAACACACAGTCTCTCTTTCTCTCACACCCTCAAAGACACACACTACACCGAAGTTGTATAATTGATGGATTATTTTATTCCAAAAATATAAACACATTTAACAACAACTCTTCAAACTTCAGCATCGTCCTGAAACAACATCAGTGGAAATCACACGTTTCGAGAGTCATCGAAGTGGCTCACAAAAACGAAACCCTTTTAAATATATATGACAAAAGATATTTATCATCTTTGCATTCAGTCTTTTTTACATTTTCTCTGTGTGCTTGCTCATTGATCATCAGCCTCCGAGATGTTTTCTGTCTCCTGTTACGTATTAGTTCACTATTATAAATCGGAGATTTAGAGAATAAAGTCATAATATTATGAGAAAAAGCACTTGCACAAATTATGATTTTATTCTCTACACTAAATTTTACAACATTATTCACAAAATCTCAGAATTATAATTTTTCTTCGATATGGCACTAACACTCCGTCATCTCTGGAGTGGCGTTTCTCTTCAGCTGTCCCCTTTGCCTTGAAAAATCTCATCAAAGTTTAGGTTAGAGGGCTCCTCGTCAGTCTCCTGTGGAAGGGGAGAGAACAGGTATCACTTAAATATATAGTTCAGAAAGAAAATCAATAATTACATGTTTTTAAATGTTTTGTTTTTTTTTTCACCTTTGGCTCCTTGAGCTCCAGGTCCTCTCCGTACTGTATCGAGAAGTCGATGTTTTGCAGAACTATGTTAATACCTTCCTCGTCTGTGCGGTCAAAAGGCAGGAACCTCACCATACTGTAGTCATCAATCTGGACGGACAGGCAGAGACCGTCTCGTTAAAAAATAAATGTTCTGATTCAAAACGAAATCCAGTACGAAATGAAGGTTCTCACTCACCAGGCCACAGATGGCTTGAGTCAGCTTCTTGAACTTTGTGCTTCTGATGCAATCGGCGGAGTCTTCCATCATCGCGTACATATCTGGGTCCAGATATCTAAAGGAGATGCAAAACTTTACTTGGGATGTATGAAAAAAACTTAAGGGGAATCACTGCTGCGGGTTTCAGGAGAATTGATCACACATAATATTGTTACTTACTTTTCAATTTCCTTCTTTGCCTTTGGACTGAGCAGGTCCATTTTAGTCATTATATTTATTTGAGGAATCTCCAATAACACCATGGCACTCAGGGCAGCCATGACTCCAGAGATGAACTGAAGTTAGGGAAGAGGGAAGATTTGCAGCTTCAGATTAAAAAAAAAACACGACTCAAATAAACAGATGAGGATATTGGAGCGATGCCTTACCTTAAAAGACTCCACCATGAACTGGGAGTCGACCAGAAAGACCCCGCACACCCGAAACTCCCACTGCTGAAGCTGCTCCACCAGCTGCTTCATTACAGGGAGGTGTGTGTACAGTTCAATCTGACCTGCAAAGACAAAGCCACTGTCAAAACTCCACCATACTGTGTGTTGGCAGAACAGATGCCCTCCCATTTCTCCACCCATCGCCTTCACCTTCTCACACAGAGAGAAGCATGTAAACCCTCAGCCGGCCTTGCACCAGCTTTACCCTCCTCTATCAGGGCGTTTACCTGGGCAGTCAAACAAAATGTAGTCATCTTCCACATGACCCAAGCTCTCCTCCAGCCAGTCGAAGTTGTTGGCGAAGTACTCCATGCAGAAGACGAGGCCGCCGTTTGGGCCAAATCTGAGCGAGTCGTCCTCCATCACGTCATCCACCTGGATGAGCTCACGAATGTCTGAGGAATAATGGGGTTGTCATATAGATTATAACATTTACCCTACAAACGCTTGATCCCTCTATCCTGTGATTATGCAACTCTCATCTATCTGAACATATTTTAATCACAAAGCTTTTAATATACTGTGTTTATTTTGTGCGTAACTTCATTTTATTTCCCTGTTTTCTGCACTGATCACATTTCTATTGTCTCGTGTGCATTTTTCATCTGTGAAGCACTTTGTAACTTTGTTAAGAAAATAAAGTAAATTATTATGATTATCCCTGAAATCTGTCTGTGTTTCAGTCTAATATATTTTGTATTGTGTAGTACCACTTTGTATGGTTAGATATTTCAGGCTTTGTGTGGTCATACTATGCTGTGATCTGGCTTAGTCTGCTGTTATACTCTATGTGAACTAACCAGTGTAATAACAACAAACCACTGATTTAAAATAGACCCCAAACACCATTTAAAGCCATTACAGGGATGTAACAACACAACCTATCGCAATCTTCTCTTTTCACCATGGTCTGCACGTGTCTTTATATACAGCTAAGTATTCGTAATGTACTCTAAGTATCACTATGTGAGGTAAAGAAATACAGTATTCACCTGCCATGACAGGGTAGTCAAAGTGCTCAGCCGCTGGGTCCAGGTTGACCACCTGAACTGAGCGGTTTATTGACTCTGAATGCTGGATCATGGTGGAGCAGTAGGTACTCTGTGATGAAACAAAACACATTAATAATCCATTAATAACTCAATATCAGGCGGACGGGTATAAGAACAGTTTCTACCATCAGGCCAGCAGGTTCCTAAACTTGCAGTCAACTCATGACCAACAACCCTCTGCACATCTGTTTCCCTGCCTGTTAGGAATAACTATACACACACATGTGCAATAACTATACACATACATGTTCAATAACTATACACACACATTTGCAATAACTATACACACACATGTCAATAACTATACACACACATGTTCAATAACTATACACACACATTTGCAATAACTATACACACACATGTTCAATAACTATACACACACATTTGCAATAACTATACACACACATGTTCAATAACTATACACACACATGTTCAATAACTATACACACACATGTTCAATAACTATACACACACATGTGCAATAACTATACACACACTCCATACTGTTAAAGTTGTTACTTCATTCACACTGTACCTTAGAATGTATATTGTTTTAGTTTTGTATTGTATATTATTGTATAATAAGCTCCTTCTACCTTGCTTTTATTTTAATTGTAAGGATTCTGATGCTGAGCTGACTGGTTTCTTTTGTCTTTAATTCTACTGTTGATTCTGTGTTAACTTCCTTATGACAACTAAAACCTGAAGTTGAACTTGTTGTGTGAGGAACACACAGATCAGCCTCATGCTTTAGCATAGCATAGCTTTAGCCCACTAGCATAACAATGATTGCAGGGAGTTTCCGGGGCCGACTGTGACGCACCTTACCGCTGCCCGCCGGGCCCATCACCAGCTGAGCGTAACGAGGCATTTTGCCTCAGTGAAAAAGTGTCGATGTGAAAATTAAATCTCTTAAATCTTCTTATTGCTGCTGGTGAAATGTGCGATGCTGCTACAGCTCTTCTTCTTCTCCTTGTTTGAAGGTACACTGACATCCGTCTTAACTTGTACTGCCGCCACCTACTGACTGAGTGGGAAACCACATGGACAGATTTGAACACACCAGAACTCATACTGTAAAACATACTGTACAACATACTGTACAACCTACTTTACAACATACTGTACAACATACTGTACAACATATAATAACATACTGTACAACATACCTAATAACATACTGTAAAACATACTGTACAACATGCTGTACAACATAATAATAACATACTGTACAACATACTGTACAACATACCTAATAACATACTGTACACAACATACTGTACAACATACTGTACAACATACCTAATAACATACTGTACAACATACCTAATAACATACTGTACAACATACTTTATAGCAAACTGTACACTGTACAACATGCTGTAAAACATAATAATAACATACTGTACAACATACCTAATAACATACTGTACAACATACTTTATAACATACTGTAAAACATACTGTACAACATACTGTACAACATGCTGTAAAACATACTGTACAATATACTTAATAACATACTGTACAACATACTTTATAACAAACTGTACAACATGCTGTAAAACATAATAATAACATACTGTAATACATACTCTACAACATACTGTACAACATACTGTACAACATACTTTTGTGCAATGAAATATCATCAAAATAGATGTGTTTATATAGAGGTTCAACATTTTGTTTTAAATATTCAGACCCACCAAGTACCCTCAGCGTTTGGATTGATCCACACGAAAAAGAAGAAGAAGAAAAAGCGTAAGGTTATTATTTGTATTATTGCAATTGTTATTATTATGCACGTGTTTTCCTTATTGGCAGTGGGGGGTTTCTCTCTCCGCACAAGACTGACGACAATAATCTGACGACACAAAAACGGACGCTGTAGGAATTAACTCACACCAGGTGGTGGCAGTAAAAGCTCCATATCAAGGATGCAAGCTGCCGTTCGACCCCAAAGAAGAAGAAGAATAGGAAGAGTCAGCAGGAGGAGAAGAAGAAGAAGAAGAAGCGTCAACAACAAACTGAAACATAATGTGACAGCAGCCTGTCGAGCTGCTGATCACTAACGACCTGTCAGTCAAGTCAAGAGAAAGGTGGTGTAGTTCTAAGGTGAGGTTCTATCTTTACTGTGATGTGTAGCGCGTGTCACACAGACTGCATCAGCTCCGTTATGATCTCGTGTCGTGTTGGGACTCTTCGGCTGTTTCACGTTATTAGCTGCAGATGAAGATGAAGATGAAGCTCTGAGATCACGAGCAGAAATGAACCTGGTTTCATTCACTGGTCATTTGATATATTCATGGCTGTTTAATAACTGGCCCCTGTCCGCCAGAGGAGAAGCTTCTGGCGGCGGACGACACGTCAGCGTCGGGAGGTGTTCAGAAATACATAACAGCATTAGCCAGTCGAGGCTAAGGCTAAACCTGGCTTGTAGCAGTATTAGCACTAAGTTCAATGTAAGCTCACGACAGACTGATAGTGACAGCATAGTAAACATTAACAGCTTTATAACCATGTTGAGATCTTGATACTAGATGCAGTCAGTCAGTCAGTCAGTCAGTCAGTCAGTCATTCAGTCGTCAGTTAGTTAAATGTGCTTACAATAAAACTAGGATACTCATTACTCACCAATTTTGCAGCCACTTAATGTAAAACAAATCTCGCAGCTTTATTCCAACTTGTTTTCACGCCTTAAATGTGCTGAACCATCAGAATTAAAGTTAGAATTTAACTTCAGTATTTTGTATATTCAAGTACATGTGTGTGTTGGTCACAGTAGAACTCAAGATAACTTCCGTGCTGTAGTCATCGTGTGGTTGCGTAGACTATTTGGACTGAAGTTAACGGTAGTTGATTTACTTTTACTCTGCTGCCCCCTAAAGATCATCAACCAATATCAAGCTAATCAGAAAAACAACATTAATAACTCAACATTCTTCTTTATAGAACTTAAGATCAGAAACAGCAGTCATGTTTAAGTGATAACCTATTTTTTGGGGGGTCTTTGTTTTCTAGTGTTGTAGACTATGAGTGTGGGTGATGGAGGACAATCCATGTGGGGACGTGGACTACCTGATCCAAGATGAGGACACACTCATCGAAGGAGTCAGCAACCAGGTCTTATTTGTTGTGGTGCTCAGCATCACCTTCCTTGCAGGCCTCCTCACTCTGCTCTGCAGGTAATAGCAAAATCACACCAACATTATCTTAAGTTAATGTTTCAAACTTTGTATGATGCAGACAAAGTTACATTAAATGTTGGGGGAAATTCTAGTTGTCAAATTCAATGAAAGCAGCCTGTACAAGCATCTCTTGTACATTGACCCAGGTAGCACATATTTACATGTGTTTAAAAATAATAAAGTAACGTAAAAATAATAAAAGTTTTGATTGCTTTTGTAAAACAGGCTCTTTCTGGCCAAATAATACTACAGTTATTAACGCTTTGCTTTGTGTTTTGCAAAAGATTTCCTTAAAGTTTGATGGTGAAACATCCTGATAGTTTGCACAGTCAAACACAGTGGTGCTGTTCTATTTTCCACGGTGTCAGCTGATGAATATTGATGCCAAATGTTTGCTCTTCGTCCTGTTGTAGAGAAGAGCAGCAGAACATCCATCCTGAGAATCAGGAGCACGTCCGAGCTGTCAGACAACAACTCCAAACAGAGCAGGTACTCAGGCAAATGCAGCTAGAAGCTTTCTCGCTAAATAGTTCATAGGATACATAGGACGATACAAACAACACAAATTCATAAACGTGTATATTTTAAACTATGTGACTGTATTCATTTTCAAATTGCTGCAAAGGCATCAAAAGCAACAGAATGTCTCTTTAAAAAGTTTGAAAGTAGTTGAAAGCTCTGAGAAATAAGCGGAAAGGTGTCTGCTGCCAAATGAGGACAGGAAATTGTAAAAGGGTTATGGTTCTTAAAATGAACCACAAACAAGTTCCACTCATTTCAGAACAAATGTAGTTCTAAGAAATATATTATGCAGGTAGGAAATAAGGTAGTCGCATTGTATCTTGATCTTTTCAGTGAGAGGGCGAATTTCAAAACCATTTTTTTTATGATAATGATTTTAAAGATTTGTTTTTATTTTATTTTTCAGGATGAAAGTCCTCAGGCGGAGGCTCGGCAGCAGTATTACACAGACATGTCTTGTCCTGTGTGTTTACAGCAGGCTGTTCTGCCTGTGGAAACCAACTGTGGACATCTCTTCTGTGGTAAGATGATTGGACAGATCCTGGAGATACTCAAAATGCAAAAATAGACCTTTGCATTATGAAGATCAGCTGTATGTATTAGTTAATATGGGTTAGCTTCACATAATAAGCATATCAGAATGAAGATAGAATTAATTTGCATATATATATATATATATATATATATATATCTTAAAGTAGTTACTTGTGTACTTAGTGCCTTTTGTTTTCCTGCATAGGCTCCTGCATTATAGCGTACTGGAGGTATGGCACCTGGCTGGGTGCTATCAACTGCCCCATCTGCAGACAAATGGTGAGGCATGTAATAAATCATGGCTGTAGAATAGTTATTGGATTATTTTTGCATGCCAGACATACGGGTAGCTGTTACTGTCTCTTGCTTGCACATCCATCCATAAAGATACGTTCTGTGAAGCTAAGATTTCATCTATTAAGACTTGCACTTGTTTGTTCCCAGGTCTGAAATACCTTTCACTTTCAGTTTGATTGTTTTCTGTTATTGTCAAAATCACTATCAAAAACAAGTGGTGATAATAGACCTGATCTGACCCTCAGAAAGCCCATGAACCTCTCCCACCTGCTTAGTCCAAGGTTGAGGTCTCTTTTCATCACAATGTTACTCTTTCTTTTCTCACTTATTTTTATATGTGTCCAGTAATGGAGTTATTTCCTTAAGCATCAATGTATTAAGTGTTATTTTTCTCCCATTTCCCAGGTGACATTGCTCTTCCCACTATTTCATGAGCACGCTTCTCCTGAGAGGGTCCAGGATGGCGAGGCAGAACCTCAGCTCATATTACGAGACATCAACGATTACAACCGCAGGTTCTCCGGCCAGCCGAGATCTGTGAGTATAATACATGCAGATTTATATTTAGGCTGCAGTAGTTACAGGTTAGCTTGGCCTACTTAACACAACATTCATTTGCAATTACTTGCACATATCTGTGATGAGCAAATAGCAATTCTTGTTATATAATATTATGCTGAAGATGCTACTCCGTTGTCCTTGCATTGATGTTAAAATTGTATGAGATACTTTCCCTCCAAAATGCATGGAATATGTTTCACTGCTGGTAAGAGATACTTCTAATACTAGCAAATGAAGGACTGACTTGCGCAGTACATTATGGTTCAGGGGAGTTAATTTCGAACAATATTTTATAATATTTCCTCTCCCCTGTTTCCTCAGTTCATGGACCGGCTGAGAGATGTGCCCACTCTGCTCCGTCATGCCTTCAGGGAGATGTTTTCCATGGGCGGCCTCTTCTGGATGTTCAGGATTCGAATTCTCCTCTGCATCGTTGGTGCACTCACCTACCTGGCCTCGCCGCTCGACATCCTCCCCGAGGCGCTTTTCGGTCTCCTGGGCTTCATGGATGATTTCTTTGTAATCCTGCTTCTCTTCGTGTATATCTCTATCATGTACAGGGAGGTGGTTACGCAGAGACTGAACGGCTAGGTGCTCACTCGGGGGGGAAGGGGGGGGGGGGAAAGGTGGCCTTAGCTTGCAGGCTCGGGGAAGAGGAGAACAAAGACTGAGTAAATGTAATAAGGACAGTTCGTCAATAACGCCGGCTCTCTCTGAGGTGTTCACTTTGAAAGCCTGGGGTGTTACTTCATCACTGGAAAGGAGCTGGATGAAGAATGAGCTGTGAGAACGTTGACTCTGTTTGTAGAATTCCTCATTAATGGTTCATAGGTTGAATGTCGTCAAAGCCACCACTGATACAACATAAAGAGGGCTGTGGAAGGATGTGCTGTTGGAGGAAGTCTACTTTGAATCGGTGCAGTAACCGAATAGCTATCGTGATATCCAGCCAATTTCTTTGAAAGCATTGCCAAAAGCAGTCATGTTTTTAAATGTGCATATGGTCATAATGGAGACAATATTGTGATATGATGTGATTTTTGAATGTTCTGTCTTAAATATATGCATTTAAAGTTTACTTCCTGCTGTGTCCATGTTGTCACCTGCCAGACAACCGAGTGTTACAACAACTATATTATCTCATACAGCTTGATTGGTCAATTACACTGAAGATGCACTTATGGAATAAACCAGTGACTATGCATATTCACAACGACATACAAAATACAGCCTTTGTGTAAAAATCACTGAATTATTTTATTTGCTGAGGTTGCATCTAATGAGATCTGCACATATCAACCTGTCTGATACATGATAACTTCAAAAAAAAGTGGATTTGTATCAACAAATGAAGTCATCCTTGATCACAAAAAGACGCCAAACCAAAGGTCTCGATCAATAAACATAAATCACTCAACTTCTGAAAATGTAATAACTATCTCAAAGTATACATCGCCTCTCTACAGTTAATACAGATGTGGTACAGACGTTGGTGATTGAACGACTCCATCCACGTCACAAAGCTTTTAATTTTTGAATTATTTGGTGTTTTGAAGTGGAAACGTTGGGTATCTTAAATTTGTAGATATATTTAGGTTTTTTATCTTCCCACAAGGGGTCTTGACTCTCAGGCTGAAAATGGCTGCATCAGAGTGGGAGCTGAAACTGTATCCAGGCCATTTGCTTTCTTGGGGCTCTATTTGCTGAGCCAGCAAACCTTCATGTTCATGAATAGATGAAGGAGAGCGTTCAGAGTCACGTGGCGGATCAAGAGTCGACCATAGAATTCATTCAGTTTGTTTGACAGAAAACAGATTCCTATAGAAAACCCTATCAGGTGTCCCAGTTGGAATACCACGTTAAGGTGTGGCACAAGTCAAACACATATACATACATACCACTGTCCTCTCTCAGCGTCTCTTCCACTTTGTCTCCAGGGTGTCGGCACAACCCCCCCCCCCCCCCCCCCTTGTGTGTGATAGGTAAACTGAAGGGAATGAGAGCACCGTGTCGTAAATGCTTCTGCAGCTGAGAACCGGTTCGATGAGAGTCTCAGTCTTGTGGGAAAAATATTGTAGCTGCAGGAAGAGTCAGTGCTTTGGTGCAATGTGCCTCAGAATTTCATAAATGTTTTTTAACATATACCAACATTGCACTTCACATACTCCCAAGTACACATCAACATTCATAACTGTGATGTTACATGATTTAAGCTGACATCTACAGTTTTAGTGGTATATTCTACTTTCTCTCTACAACCACCTGCATGATCTTTGATTGGATTCAATATTTACTTTTCAGTCACGATCATTACATTACATGTTATTTAGCTGATGCTTTTATCCAAAGCGACTTACAATTAATGCATTCAACATCTACGAGCGGCCATTTATGGGGTTCAGCATCTTGCCCAAGGACACTTCGGCATGGGCTGGGATTCGAGCAGCCGACCTTCTGGTTGGAGGTCAACTGCTCCTTGGATCCCTGTCATGACATTCATTTATTGAGTCTGGTGGCGTGTATCATTCTCCGTCGATGCTCCAGACAAATGTGACCTGTGAGTTGAAGTAAATGGCGAACCACGTCTTCAAACTGAAAAAACTAACTGAAAATGCCTCCATACTGCTTCTGTGTTGTCACCCAAGTGTCTTTAAGCCCAGACATTCAAATTCAACTTGAAACTGCGTCATGTACACCATGTTTTAAATCTAAAAGTCCTATGATATCCATGCGTGGATATGGCTCCAGAGGAGGATCACAGAAACATTTTGGCTAAAAACATGGTGTGAAAGACACCGTTTCAAGATGAATTTGAAAACATCGTATTTTACGGACACTTGGATGACACCACAGGAGCAGTATGGAGGAATTTGATGTGCTTTTCTGTAGATTTTTCACATTTTAAGAATCACTCACCATTTACTTCTATTGCATTTGATTTAGCTGCAACACTGTTTTACCCCTCAAACTCCTGCAGTGTTTTAGGGACTCGAACCCATCTGCATCGTGAACTACCCCTTTAAGCCCCACTACAGACTCCGCCCCCCCCCAGACGCCGGAGCAGCGGAGCCAGCGAAGCAGACAGTCGAGCAGCGGACGTCGGGAGCGTATGACGCGGGGCAGCTAAACTCCAGGCTCACTTCGCCCAACACACACAGCCGCGGTTAGCTAACGATGAGTCGGTCGGAGACGCTGGATCGGATGGAGCTGTGTGGAAGCCTCCTGACGTGGGTACGTGATGAACCCCCCTCCCCTGACAGGCTGGCGGCTCCCCGGCGCCGGCGACGCTAGCTAGCCCCCCGGAGCTAACGCTAGCTGGGCGAGCTAACGGGGCAGACCCGGGGAGACGACGGGCGGACGCTGGTTACGTATGCAGGCAGGCCAGCTGTTTAGCTGCTTTAGCTGCTGATGTGTTGTTCGCCAGCAAACCGCCCTCATCTGTCAGGGGGCAGCTACAGGCTAGCTAGCTCCTTAGCTCCTTTTTTTTTTCAGTCCCAGGGGCGAAACGACAGAGACGCCGGCCGCGTTTCAGCTCATGTGTCACCGCTTGTGTTTTTCATCTGGATCGGAGACATAACGTTACAGCGCGGCGGCTGCGTTGAGTCTGAATTCCTGTCATTGTTGTCTCGTGTATCACTCTCCTCTCCTCGCTTCGCCTTCCCCATCCCTCCTTCTGATCCACATCAGCAAGTAGCTCACTGGGTGTTTTTTCCTCATCTGTAGCCTCACGTCGGATATCTCCAGTCAAAGCTTGAAAACAGCGATTGGGTGGAATACAGGCTTCAGATTAACGGATCATGTGCTGCTACCTTGTGGTGCGTGTTTACATTGTTGAGACGCAGCTCTGTGACAAGAGACAGTGATGATCAGAATGTGTGTTCGCAGAGTAGCATCGATAATGTCCCCAGGATGTTTTGGTTGTGACTGTCAAGCAACATGGAACCTACAGCATAGATGGGAAAAGCCATTGGGCACATGAGAGCCAAGTAGATAGACACCCATTCATTAAGCATGGCTCAAATAGATCTGTGACAAGTTGGGCTGAAATGACACTTGCTGGAAAACTGCCTTGGTTCTTAGATGTGTTTACTACACACAACCTGTGTAAATGTCAGTAGTGTACAGTGATAATATGAATGTGGTCTTGGTCATAGTGGAGCTTTGTTAAGGTAAACTTACCATTTCTCCTTGCACAGTCATGTGTTACCTCATCGGTCATATAAACTTGAAATTAAAATTGTAAATTTCCTTCTGTGAAACTGTGAAATAGGAGTTTTCGAGCTCGTGTGTAGAGCATACACATAAAAAACAAGTATTTAATTGACATTACGGAAACGATGAAATCAAGTTTTTGTTGGAATCGAATATAGGCATATTTAAAATTAGAAGGACACAGAGAGGATATACCTCCACCAAGTCCTGACAGTCCCTTGATCACCATTTAAATACACTAGATCCAGATTTTATTTGAATCTGATTCATATATTCCAGTCCCCTAAACAGGCTTGATGTGTTTCATCAAGAGCCACGAATAATTCTCTGAGAAATCAATGAAAATGTAGACAAACAAACTATCCCGCGGAATTTGATGGGTTGTTTCCGTAACCGCGCCGCATCCCTGCACCAAATATTGTGGCAATGTGTCAAGTATTTTTTGTGTATTCCTGATCACAATTACACAGACAGATTGACAGACAAAAACATAACATCTGCCAACCTTCAAAATAATGGTTCTGGTACAAACTGTGTTTTCAGAAACTTGGTAACTTTCGTGGATGCAGTCACAGCCGATGTGCATCCTAGTGCGTCACTGTCACCTCCACCTCTGGTTGTTGTTGCTTGATTAATGTACGACAACTCAGAATGGCCTCGCCACAAGTTCCTAGTAATGATGTGGCAGGAAAACATTCCTCACATACCTGTTGACTGTGAGGTCAACAGTCACAGTGTCACTTTATCCTGTACTAGTTGCAGAATAACTTTTACTGTAAGAGACATATGTGCCTCATACTCCCTGATGTGGATAATTGGGAACCCATGACAGCAATAGATTCACACGCAGAGCAGCAGGAAATCAGAGGCTTCTGCAGAGCCTTTTTGTTCATGCTTTTTCCACAGCTCAACTCTTTTCCCAACTGAATCCACAAACCTTTAGTTTACCTTTTCAAAACGGAACACATGAATTTCTAGTAATTCATATTACACCACAGATATTAGGGATTGCTTTCTATTTGTGTTGCCCTTTGTGTGTGGTCATAGGTAATTTTGTCATTTGCACCAATTATTTGCGTTAAGACTAAATGTTATCATGGTAATTGCACCTTGTAATGAAGCGCTCTTATCTTTCCTTTTAGCTCATTGCCATGATGATGTGATCAAAGCAGACTGATTGTAATCTGGCAAGACCACGGAACACAAGCAGATCTTAAACCAAACTAGAACCTCAAAATGCCTCCGGTCACTTGGTGCTTTGTTGTCAGATTAATTGGTTTTCAATATTGTGTTGCAGCTCACACGCATTTAAAAGTTAAAATGATATGAAACCACGTCTGCTGATAGATGTGCTGGCCTGGATGCATGAAACCATTGTAGTTTGGATGTGTAGTAAAGGCATCAGGAGGTGGAGGATCTACTTTATTAGCAAATCTTAAGAGATTGTGATATTTTTATATTTCGATAGATGCAGTGTGGTTGTTGACCTTGTTTCGCTCTGTGATCAGTGCTCTAAGGCTCAGCGATTGACATGATCATAATAAGCTGATTAGGAGGTGATGCCGGTGACGCAGGACATGGTTTAGCCCAGAGATATGAGATTTCTATAAACTTTAAAAATACGCTCTAGATGTGTGGTACAACCAGCTGCGAGTGACAGCTTTAATAGCAGATTTGCTTATTTTTGCCAACTACCAAAAAGGTTTAAATGACAAAAGTCAGATTTAAAACTAATAAATAATAATTCTCAGCGTACAACTCACGTGTGTCACCAGTAATTCCTATGATGCCAGCACAAACAGGCTTCATTCACTGACACTGACAACCCTGCACAATGTCCTGAACAGCATAAAGCCACTCACCTGCAGCGATCCCCTGTGCTTTTCCAGAGACATCACATGGGGGGCATATGTCTCGGTTAAAGGCTTTGTAGTTCAGTGGTATGCGCGCTACAGTTTTGTTGATGTATCAACGCAGTCGAGCGTACGGAGCTCACGTGGCCACGAGAATGTATTGATGCTGGGAACAATGGTTTAGCGGGTAAATACAGCCACAGAGCCCTGTGAAGACAGAACGTCTGGTCTATAAAATGCAACAGATATGTTGGACCTAAAGTCGCCAGTAGATTTAAGGTGACACCATAACTCATCAGCAAAAATAGGTCTTGAGGAAGAGTACGGCCTGACCTCAAGCGTGAGGCATTACAAATCACATTCTGACAAATGCTTTATAGCAGTGTGTAGATACCAGCTGTTGACTTTCTGTCAAGGCCTCTGGTGGCTGTGTGTTGTCTTTTTCTGAAGGGCTGGCCCCTCATTCATTTTCTTTCCTGTTAAAGGAAGTGATGCAGATCGTTGCTGCAGTGGAGAGCCATCATCAAGTTCAGAACAATAGGTGTGAATGAAACCAATTTCTACCACGGTGCTTTCATTATTCAATTCTTTTCAACAAAGTGCCCCTGCTGCTTACATGTGTATTATGCTGTTGTTTCTCATCTGTGTTTCAACAAATTGATGCTAACAGGACAAACGGTAGTCACCTGCATTGTGTTCGTTCGGTATCCAGACACAGGACATCAGAATCTAGCCCATACTAAAAGATAACGTTGCATCACAGTAAAGGACTTCTGTAACTGAGCTGATGGAGTGAGCACTGCGTGGGTAATTGAAGTGGGTAAGGCTTTTCTCAGTCTACCACTGGTAATGACTGTTATGTAATGGTGGCTATTGTTTTGGACCTTTTGTGTGTTGGCTCTGGGCCGGTGACTGGCTTCACCCACGAGCTGCTGGACTGATTCTCAAGAGAAGCCGCTGCCTCTCTGGTACTTGGCTGCCCAGAAACACCAGGAAGTGTAGAAATAGGAATAATAATACAGATGTAGGAAGGTTGTCTTGGTTGTTGGGTCGTTTATTTGAAAGCTGTCATACACACAATCATGCAGCAGCAATTTAGGAAACTTAAGTAAATCAGTCAGTTCAGATTTTACTCAAGATTAGAAATTCAATTCAAGAGCCTTTAAATAGTCGAGCAAGTTTAAACCAGTGACCAAATCTTCAAACTGCTTATTCATGCCCACTGGTTATACCCCTAGAGACTGACCCTATTATTAGCCCCCTGGAGGTCATGTAATGGTCATTGCAGCATTTTGAAAATATGGCGACAATGTTTTCAAGCTTACACCTAAGAGGAGACATTATACATAATATTCACTAGTGAATCGAGGGTAAAACCACCCATGTTATTGTTAGTGCCGTGTCAAAGTTCTTTATACTAATATCCCTCTTTGTCTTCTAATATATGATGATGCAATGTTCTTATTTGCTTTTCATGGGTTAACAAAATGCTGCTCAATATTCCAGACTTGTAAAGTCGAGTTGATTAATGAAGCACAGTGAATTTATTCACTTTTTATACTTGTTTAAAAGTATTTGAAAAAAATACATCAGTCAAGTCAGTAGCTGGAGAAGGTTTTGTCCCTGCATCATGTTTATTTTAAGAAAATAGTGTAAACACAGCCAGTATTTCCTCAGCGGGGTATTTAGATTCCAATGGATAAAGTGACACATCCTTGCTTACCCAACACTTTTAGCTGCTCTTCATTGAGCTCTGTGTCATATTGGAGCCATGTAATGAAACGTGAGACGTGCATGACGACGACCTGCAGGCAGAATTTCAATCTTCTCTTGTCATTTTCGTCTTGTCCCTTCTCCAACATTCCTGCTTTCAGTTTCCCCTCCTCTTGTGGCATGCGGACTGAGAGGAATAGTGACTTCTGTCTGGGCAACAGACGTTTAGCCCTGAGGAAGCGTGGAGAAGAGTGGCAGAACGGGAACAAAGACAGGCCAAGTGCAATAACTGGAAAGAAAGACAAAGTGGATGTGCTTCAGTCTTGTTTGGTCCAAACATTATATAATATATTTAAAGCAGCGCTCGCCCCTCTCTCAGTGCCATCACTGAAGTACCATTGAGCAAGTAACCCCCAACCCCTCTGGTGCTGCTTAGTGGCCAGCAGGGAAAGACTGGGGTTATTCAGGGCAGCTTGTCGGAGTGAATGTGTGTAGAGATAGTGTCATACTTTGTTCATCTCCAAGTATGCAAGTCTTCTCGGGTCTAACATAAACTTCATTATCAGCGGGTGCATGGGAGGCTGTGTGCGGACTCCCAGCTCCCCTCCAACGTGGCCACTGCAATACAAAGACGCCAACTGTGCATGTGTACTAGTCCACAGACTCCAAGCGGACTAGAGAGCTTTATAATAAGAACAATTATATGTTCCTGGTGTCCGCAGATTTCTGTGTGCGTCCACAAGAGTATAATTAAGTCCTCATTTGCGTGAGTGGTAGGGTGTTTGTGGAAAGAAGGCGTCACAGCTTTTCAGTAAAGTCTTTGATGGATGTTTTGAGCGGATTACGTTGAAGGTCAACATAATAATCTGATAAACAATATGTGTGTGTGTCTCTTTATTGTTTAGATCCAGACTTTCGGAGTGGAGGCTCCATGTAAGACGGTTGAAGACTTGACGAGTGGCATCGTCATGGCCCAAGCTCTACAGAAAATGTAAGTTGACATACTCTGTGAAAGTGTATGTGGCAAATGTAATGTATTTTTATAAAAGCCCTTTTTTAGCCATGTGTTTTGACATGTCTGGGCAAACTGAGATATATTTTAAAACACAGTATTTGAATGTTTATTTACACTCATGAGCAAACATACTGACATTTTCAGTGGGACTGTGACTCCATCGCTGCTGGCCTTTTTTCTCATTCAAATTCCTTAAAGAAGACGGCCCTCTTATCAAACTAGATTTTATATTTCTATTTACAAAAGAAAACCTAATGTTTCGCTTTTTCTTCTGTCTTCATCATTTAGAGATATAGTGTATTTCAGTGACGCTTGGATTGGTAGAATCAAGCCAGAGGTCGGGGACAACTGGAGGTTAAAGGTAAGGATCAGACATCATTTGGTCTTCTGTCAAAGGTTGCATAGTTTTTGATAAATATTTATATATTTATATTATTTGTCAGTCTCAGTTGGTGTCCGTAGTATTGGTACTTCTAATATTTTGGGTAAATGTCTACATAAGTATTCTCTTTTTTCAGATCAGCAATCTAAAGAAAATTTTGAAAGGCGTCCTCGACTATAACCAGGAGGTAAGAACCATCTACCGTAATCGTTTTGAAATAAAAATGCCTAATATTCAGACTCAATAACCCTTTGTATACAGTGATGTCATGAGTGTGCCTTCTCCACACTTAATCCCTTTAGCACAATACAAGGCCATGATAATCCAAATTTCATTGATGGAATATTTATTATTATTTAAAACCCATTAACGTGTTTTCCTCCCCTTCAAGATCCTCGGCCAGCACATTAATGACTTCACACTACCAGATATTAACCTCATCGGAGAACACTCTGACGCAGCAGAACTTGGGAGGATGCTGCAACTCATACTGGGCTGTGCTGTCAACTGTGAGCAGAAACAAGGTGCGGACTCCATATTCGGTTTGTCTGTCTTTTATCTCACGAAACTTGAATTTACCTCATAACTGTGTCTCTTTTTCTCTAGAATACATCCAGACCATAATGATGATGGAGGAGTCAGTGCAGCACGTTGTCATGACAGCCATCCAAGAGGTTAGACCATCAAGCTCGTTAGACCTGGATTAAGTAGTGTTTGCAATTGATAGTTGATTAATGAGAACACAGTGGGGTTAGTCAGATTTCTTTTTTATTCTAACAGGGTTGTGGGTGTAATTGAATTGACACATCTGCAGAATCCAGCTGTTAATCCTGTACAAGAGCAGGGTTGACGAACCAGGCCATTTCTTCCATCCTTTAACCTCTTGTTGTGTGTTTCCTGTAGCTGATGAGTAAAGAGACTCCGGTGACGGGAGGAAATGAATCATACGTGGATCTAGACAGACAGGTATGGAGCCTTTATTGGACCCTGCAGGGTTTCCTTACAATTCAGTTCTCTTTATTAACAGTGGCATCAAAGGGATCTCAAGTTTCAAGAAGAAATACAGTCTTAATTTAAACTCTTACAGTTTTCTTTATACTTGCTGAAATACACAACTTAACTTCAAACCTCTGCTACTACTTCTGCATTTATAGAAATGAGTTAAAAAAATAAATAAATTGTGATTTCTTTCTGTTCTCAGCTGAAAAAAACGGCTGAGGAGCTGAACGATGCTTTGTCTACGAAGGAAGAGATCGCCCAGAGGTGTCGTGAGCTTGACATGCAGGTTCGTTTCACACAGTTGTAATCCTCCATGTTATTTGAACGCTGGTTTGACACTAATAAAAAGTGACTGTGTGTGGATAATTGGACATTAAGATGGATAACATTATTTGTGGCTGGTTATTATGCGGTGCTGAAACTAATATCCCAGTTAAATCATAGATATTCATCAAATAACAGCATTGTTTGAAACATTTATATCATCTACTGCTGTGCCAAAGGCACAATTTCAATTTCTGATTATCAAGCATTAAATATTATCTGTGAACAATGATCTTCTCCTCATTAAAATTATATTTGACACAGTTGATCTTTATCGACCAGATTTAATTGGTGAAGGAGAGATAAAGTAGAACACACCTCAAAGATCAAACATCCCTATATAGGTCTGTGGAGCTCTTATAACAGAAAAAATAAGGGAATAATTGAGAGGATAATTCTAATTTCAAATTAATTGATCTCAACACGATAAATGTGTTTGTGTGTTGTTGTTTTTTTTACGTTGAAATCCAACTCAAAGGATGTGGGTGTAAACATAACCTCATTGCACGGGGTAATGAACATTTGTTTGCAGTTGTGTACTTAATAGTTTTTTAGGTTGAATACATTCAAAACATAGAGAAAAACATAATGTTATAAATACATAGTGTTCACACATTCACGCACCTTTAAACTTTCACTATCTAATTGTGTTATGCTTTGTATTTCTCTAAAAGCAGCTCCCTTTTTCTGTATGAATTTAATTAAACGGCATCAACCTTAACAATGATAAATTGTGGCAAATGGAGAGATGATATATCATCATCTAATCATAATTGACATTATTTCGAATTTATTTCCTGCTACTTCAGAAAAATGGAGCTGTAAATGAAACTGTTACCTGCTCTCTTGTTGTGTTCAATCACTTTCCTCTTATTTCCTGACTATTTTCAATACTGTGCCTTGCTTTAAAGGCCCTCCATGTCCAAGAGGAGCGTGATAGACTGAGGTTAGAGTTTAATGAGCTAGAAGAGAGGGTAAATCCACACTTTCTTCTTTCCGTCTCTTCCTTCCATCCATGGTGTGTGGTGTGTCTAATAGTCCTGGAATCGTTTTCTCAGTCTGCTTGCACCAGCATCCCTTTTGGCCCCTTTGGAACCAAGATCTCCCCTTGTCCTAATTATGTGTGCATGGTGTGTGTACACGTTATGCACAAGTGTTTGTGCACACGTATACACACGGTCCTCTCGTTGCACACCAGCCACAACTCCAGTCTTGTGTGGGTGTGTCAGATGTCGCCCCTTCAACGACAACATCCTGCCTCTTTACCCTGTCGTGTTCCATGTACTGTCCCACAGCAACAGTAGGCAGCAGGAGGTTTTTGGACCAATAGGAAGGAGTCATTAAATAGTAGAGCTGTTGGTTGGATATATGACACATATTGACAGATTGTATGTTATTAATATGTTACATTATGGATTTTGACTTTTGGAAGTGCACACGAGAACCAAGTTTGTTCCACTGATCTTTCACACTGGTGCAAGTTGTCCCAGGACGCTTCCACATAACAGTGTCACTGGCCAAATCCAATGGCTTACATTCCACACATAGGAGTGTCAAAAATCAATCAGCTATCAAATACATTAAAAAACTTCTACAGGTTCAGTTTCTTTAGTGTACTTGTAGTTATACAAAATATGTTACACAAGAAAACACATTGAACTTTGAACCAAACACAAGTCAATACAGTGAAACCCAAAGTACTCTCACTGGTGTCACAAGACGTTAGATATGATCCCTCTCACTTCCTCACTACACAGTTGCTATGTCATTTGTGGATAACACTGATACCAAGCTCAAGGTTACAACCTCATAGAGCAAGTCAAGTTTGTTTTAATAGTCCTGATATTATGAAGGGTTTATTGATTTAGGTTTTAATATATCCAACAGCAACCAGGGATTAGAAATGGTGGAAATAGCAGTGAAAATAACCAGCTTCTGCTTTGCTTTGTGTGGAGTTTGATTCCCTGTCTATCACAATGACGAGACAACATCAAACCATATGTAGCCCTACTTGCTATGTTGGTGTGTCTGGTGTGTCTTTGCTTCCTCACTGCGGTTGATGCTGCAGTGACTGTGATTAACCTGTTGGACTGAATACTTTAAAGAAAATGTTGACAGATGCAATTTGAAAGCTTTAGTCTCACTCCCTTCTAACTCGTTTCCCCTTTTTCTGCCTCTCTTCTATCCTTTTAACAACCCTTTCATTTATCATTCCATCCTCCCTTTTGCCTTTTCCTCTATTTCCACGTTCCTCTTATCCGATTCCCTTCTTCTCCCTCTTCATCTAATCTTGTATCTCACCACTGGACCGTCTCCTTCTGCCCTTTCTGCTCCTTTTCTTATTCTTTTTCCTACGTGCTTCCATTCTTTCCCCTTCTCTTCACCACCCCCCCTCTTCCCCAGGTGGCAGCGCTGCAAGAGGAGAAGAGCAGTTTACTCGCAGAAAACCAGGTCCTGATGGAGAGACTCAACCAGTCGGACTCCATAGAGGATATCAACAGCCCAGCTGGACGCAGACACCTCCAGCTGCAGACACAACTCGAGCAGCTACAGGAAGAAACGTTCAGGTGCGGAGATGGAAGGAGATTTTGTTTACTTGAAAAGTGAGCGCTGGCTTTACTGAATTTGAAGGATGATTATTGTTATTAATTCATTTTAGGTTGGAGGCAGCGAAAGACGACTACCGGATCCGGTGTGAGGAGCTCGAGAAAGAACTGTTGGATGTAAAGTCCCAGAACGAAGAGCTTGTGTCACTGGCTGATGAAGCCCAGTCTCTTAAGGATGAGATGGATGTTCTTCGGTAAGTTGGAAAATGTAATGTAAGCATTCATTGTGTTACGGTCAGAAAAAAAACAGGAGATGACAAAAGCCAAATATTTCATTTTGGAACCACTATGCTGTTATATCAGATATGTGTTGTTTCAGGCATGTTGCTTTAGTAAAGCTTTCCGCTTTATATAACCTCACAAAATGAAACCGCTCATTGTCCCCCCCCCCCCCCCTCTAGGCATTCATCAGACAAAGTGTCCAAACTGGAGGGGACAGTGGAACACTACAAGAAGAAACTGGAGGACATGGGTCTTCTGAGGAGACAGGTACACGATCACACACAGACAGACGTACAGCGCATAATATCCATATAAGCCAGCACAGTTGATGCTTATATTTCCGTGGCTGTTTTTCAGAATAAGCTGATGGAGGAGAAGAACACAGTGTTAATGCAAACCAACGTCGGTTTGGAAGAAGAACTACGGAAGGCAAATGCCACCAAGGGCCAGCTGGAGACGTACAAGAGACAGGTACCCAATCAACAGCCATGTTGTTTACTCGCAAGCATCTTAATTTGCATTACCCTTGACAGGAGCACGTAACTGTAACCCATGGATAACATCTCATTTCCAACTGTTCTCACTCTGCGCAGGTGGTTGAGCTTCAGAACAGACTGTCGGAAGAGTCTAAAAAGGCCGACAAGATGGAGTTCGAGTACAAACGTGTCAAAGAGAAGGTGGACTCCCTACAAAAAGAAAAAGATGTATGTTCGATTCACTTTCTTTTTAAACAAATGAGTGAAACTGGAATGATCAAAATCAGTCTTCATGGGAAAAGCCCATAATATTCCACACGGTGTTCCAGTGGTTACCACTGTCACCTCAGAAGGTTCTGGATTCGAAGTCTGGTTCAGCTTTTCTGTGTGGAGTTTTCATGTTCTCATGTTCTCGGACCATATTTAAAGACAAAATATGTTCAGGTATATTACAACCAGATCGATGTTTCTGACTTTCTGACTTTTTGTCTGTAAAATAAGACCAAAGGCTGTAAATTACCTTCAAATCCAGCAGTTTCTTACAGTTGGACATATGACAAATTCATTATTTCTCTTTCGCGCTCTGTATCACTTGATCATACGTATTTCTCTGTCTCCCTCTGAAGCGTATGCGGACGGAGAGAGACTCGCTGAAGGAGACGATTGAGGAGCTGCACTGTGTCCAGGCTCAGGAGGGACAGCTTACATCTAGTGAGGAAATGCAGCCTGAACCTGAGTAGTTGAGCTTGTGTTGAGAAGGGTTTGCCCTGACGTGTAATAACAACAACACTATCTGTTTACCCAGGTCTCTTCCCATTGGTCAGCAACGACGGCTCAGATTCGCTGGCTGCTGAGATCACCACCCCAGAGATTCGGTATGACTATAATTTATTTTAATTATACTTATTAGGTTAGTAAATATAAGTAAATATTATATTTTACATAGGAATAAATATCAGCAGTAAATCATTTTGAGCACATGCATCTTAGAAATTCCGTATATTGTCACACAAAAGACATTTACTTCAGAACAGTTGTTTTTAAAGTCCATATTGCAAGTTGCCTGTTAAAATCACATCAGTTAAGATTAAGGAAGCAATTTGAAAAGTGCTCTACAACGACAGGTTGGCACTTGGATCCCCCCCCTCTGGGTCTTGCTTTGTGTTTGTGTTTACTGTCTGTCTGCTGTGCGACAGCCAGATTACTTCAAGCCTCTTCCCCCTGCTACTTTTTCTGCCAAATGAAGGGAGATGAGAGTTGGGCCCTAAAATGAGCCGTCTCTCTAGTGACTTATGTAATAGTTGTGTGTGAGTTACATCAGCCTCGCTGCCGCTCTCCAAGAGGCCTGGGTTTTCTTCAGGTTGCATAAAGTGCCTGGATTTTAGTTCAGCGTTTGCAAACCTAGAACAATGTGGATTTCCCTTGAAATCCTAATCTTACAAAAGCTGCTTATGGAAGAAATGTTGTACTTGAGTTAAATCAATCCAAACTATTTGTTAGCCTTTAGTGGCAGAGTAGTGGAAAGCTGTAGTTTCTTGAGATGTCATATCCAGGAAGGATTCAAATAACAGAAGAAAGATGATTTTAGCTTCAGCAAAGTTTCATGTGAGATATCAGAGATACAAACTACTTAACTTAACTCATTTGTTGGTCATCAGTTCGAGTGAGTCTATGTGAAAAGCTGGAGCAGCCTTTTAAAAGCAACATCTGGGATTGATTCTTTCTGGTTTTCTCTGAAATGAACACAGCCAGATGAACAGCTGGAAACACACAGTTATTCTCTGTCTGCTGCAGTGCAGGAATCAGACGTCCACCGGAGAGTTTATGTAATATATTTTATCGAATAAGCTTCGCTGGAACCTTTACTCAGCTCTGCCTCCCTTCTGCCTCAGCCTAACACTGACTAGCCACCGCCTGCGAGTGCATACACATTTAGCCGGTTCTTCAGTTTGGAAAGGAGTCAGCAGCCACACCCTAAAGAAAGACTTGAGTAACAGACTGTTCTGACTCAGTTAAGGTGCAGACTAGATGGGCAAGTAAAGTGGCTGCTCATTCAAATAATTAAGTTGGCCAAGTACAGACATGATTTGCCTTCTTACCAAATATTAACTGATTGCTCACTCAAATATGTTTATGTCATAATATGTCTAGGTTTCACAAGATTCGGCTTTTACAGTTAAAAAAAAAAAATTTGTCTCGATTCATTTTAATATACCAGAAACAGTTGTGTAAGAGATATTGCTGATTAAAGGTGTTTGATAACCATTATTATTTCAATCAAATGTGATCGGGAATCCATGTTATTTGTAAGGAATGAATTATTCTGTGTTTTTCTTATTACAGAGAACATTTGATTCGTCTTCAGCATGAGAACAAGATGCTGAAGTTGGCCCAGGAGGGATCCGACAACGAGAAGATCACTCTGCTGCAGAGTCTACTGGAGGATGCAAACAGAAGGAAAAATGAACTGGAGACGGAGAACAGGTCGGCAAAGACGAGCAGAGGAACGTGCAGATTAACAGCCAAAGACAAGAGAATTAATTATTCCAGTCAAGGAAAATATCTGTTGCTTTTTCATGTAGTTTTGACTGTGGTGAGATTATTTCCTTGTTTTTGAACGTGGATCAATCTCCTTTCTTTATACTGGAACATCAATTTGACCTTTGAGTCTGAGCCTGCCTCTATGGTTTTTTTTATCTACCACTGCATAGCTTCGCTGCTTCCTTTCTTCAAGCTATGTAGTCTGACTGGTCTTTTGTGCTTCATCAAGGTTAATCAATCAGCGCTTGATGGAGGAACAGGGTCAGGTGGAGGAGCTGCAAAAGTCTCTTCAGGAACAGGGCTCCCAAGCAGATGATGTAAGTTATGAAAAATGTGTAATTTATTGTGTGTGTGTGCACATTACTGATAATATAAAGAAATGAAATTCCTTTCATACCACAACTGTTAAATATAGATAGTCAGCAAGACTGCAGTACTCTGCTCCTCCTGAAGGGTCAAGGTTCTTTAGGTACTTTATCTTAGGTTCCTTACACACTCACAATGATTTATCTGGCCAGTGCATAGAAAAAACACCTTTTGATTTCCCTTTGTTATTACTAACTTATTAACATTAACCATTTCTAACACCTATTGTATCCATTGTTTTTTTTTTTTTGTTTGTTTGCTTTTATTTAAATTCTATGTTGTAGCGTTAGATAATCATTATTTCTCTTGGGATAAACAGAAGCCTTGTGTCATCTGACTGGCTTGAAGTTTACCAACTAAAATCCTCACATATCAATTACATTAATTTATCTTTGTTCATATTAACCTTATGTTTAATCTGTGCTCCTAAACACAAAAGGGAAAATGGCCTTCTTCTCTGTTCCTTGTCTCCCCTGAACCAGTTTCTAGTAGGAAACAACTGGTATTTAGGACGAGGAGGTTTGGACCCAACAAGGCTTTTGTGTGAGAGAGAGCTTGCATGTGTGTCAATTACGATCACTATGCGTCTTTACTACCTAATCAACATTAATCCAAAACATTTTGTGGTCTTTGTTGGGGTTTCCGGTTCCTTTTCTGTCAGTTTGTGTAGATTAGGCCTCCGATCAGTTTTTCTTAACTTCCTTCCTCTTCGCTGAAGATGAACAGAACAGTAATACTTTCGGTATTGAGCAGATGGAGTCAAGTTTAAAGAAGTAAGAACACAGTAAGCACAGTGTCGATGTGTTATTGCAATCCAAAAGGAAGACCTGGTGCTGTGGCCTTTTTTAAACTATCAAAAATCATTTTGGTCACTGCGTAAATGCACTTGCTTTAGATCAATACAATCAAGCGTTTCTGAAGAATGGTCTAAAGTGCATTGAGCTGGAAAACAGGAGAAACAAAACTAGGCAAAAGAACCTAAAGCAAGTACACTGGAATATAACCGTCCACATTCGGCCGGGCTGGGACTCTTGCCATTCAGTTAAATACTTATGTTTTTTTTTTTTCCAAATAATGCTCCCTCTGTCAGACAATAGTAAGTATATGTGTTTGATATCAGACAAGTTCCTTCTGTTAAACTTTGCTCTTTCATGACCTTAGATTGCATTGAACCAAATGTGCCACAACTCAGAATGTAATAAATCTGCACTATTTATCAGAGGATATTCTCTGCAAATAATATTTCAAATTTGATGGCTGGAAGTCCACCAATAATCATTCGATTTTTAACCTTATATTCAGCCTTTAACTGACTCTCTGTATGTTTGTTGCCCTGAGTTGCTGCACACAGGGAAAGGTCATTTTCTCATAGCTAACTATCAGTAGTCTGCAGGTACAGTGTCTTTTCCTGATAGAAATAGAGACGTCTTAGTCCTTAGTAACTTGACACTTGTAGATTTTTCTTCCTCTTTGTTCCTTGATGCTGTTGTCTTCTAGTTTAGAGTCTGAGTGTGGAAACTTCTCTCCAGTACTCTTTAGATTTCAACTTTCACTTGATTGTTGTACATTTTACCACATGAACAGTTGACACAGGATCAAAAAGCAAAAAAAGAATTCTAAAACTCATCTAATCCTGAATATTCTTTGTGATTGTCGTAGGAAATCATGTTATCACCCACAAATGACTGACTGTCTTTCTGCTTTGCTGCTCTATTGATTCCCCTTTGGAAATTTCAGATCTTTGTGTATATAAGATATCCAGAATCCATTATGATGATGATTTCCAAATATATTTGACTCTACATTTCCCTCTGTTGGACGCCTTGGGAAATGCTCAAGATGTGATCAACTCCTCTTCATCCTAGATCAGACAGACGCTGTGCTTAACTTATCAGAACTATGTTTTTGGTGTCTAATATATATATATATATGTCTCTATGATGCCGTGCACGTGGTCCCATTGGCCCAGGGGCCCAGTTCCATTAATTGTGGGACTTGTGTTCCATCATGAAGTGGAACTGAACAATCTCAGGGACTAGTATCACACACCAATGTGGCTGCAGGTATAAAAACTAAAGCAAAAGCCAAAGTTTGCTGCAGGTCCTGCATTGATCCGACAGAGCGGCTCTTGAAAGGATTCTGGTTTGTTGAAGGTCTAATATATGATTAATGTTATTTTCCTTTTGTCTTTTTCAGTCTTCCATTCTGAAAAAGAAATATGAGGAGCACATGTAAGTGATTTCACACACCAGAAGCTGACTTTGTACTTCAAATATAAATGAGATATTGGACGAAAAAAATCATTTAAACATATGTGCTTCATTCTTTCCATCAGGGAGAAAGTACGAGAGCTGAACAATGAGTTATTGAAGAAAAACACCTTCATCGATGAAATGGAGCCTAAATACAACGCCAGCAGTGAGTTTGTGCCCCTGTTGTATTTGGACTGTGTGAAGTCTGTTTGCTTTCTTCCTCTCTTGCTGTCTATTCCTGTTTTTGAATCAGAAATTACATAATACCTGATGTTGCGACACAGATATGACTCAGTCTGAAGCCATTAAATGTATTTTTCAATTCACACGGAAATGCATATAAAAGAGCACAGGATGGGTTGAGTCAAACACGTGCGTTGTTCCCTCTCAGGCCAGCGAGTGGATGATCTGGAAGAGGCCTTGAAAAAGAAAGATGAAGACATGAAGCAGATGGAGGAGAGATATAAGAAATACCTGGAAAAAGCCAAGAGTGTGAGTATATTTGTATTGCCATAGGATCAACAGTAATATCTTTTGTATTCTGCACTGTAACCAGTGATATTTGCTGATTGTGATTGTGATTGAATGTTTCCCCTCCAGGTGATCCGGACCCTGGACCCCAAACAAAACCAGGGTTCGGGACCAGAGGTCCAGGCCCTGAAGAACCAGCTGCAGGAGAAGGAGAGGATGTTACACTCACTGGAGGTAATTTGTTAGCTAAGGCTGAGATTCAGCAGCTTATAGATCAATGTTTACAGGTCAACTCATAGATGATCACTCACTAGAGAAAGGTAAACATGTAAAAAAAATATATATATATATCCTTTCTTGAGTATTTTTGTTTCTTTATTTTTCCTCCAAACAGAAGGAGATGGACAAGACAAAGACCCAGAGAGAGTACGAGGAGAAACTGATTGTTTCAGCCTGGTACAATATGGTAAGAAGGACTTTGCGCAGCCAGTAGCTGTGACACCAGTCACGTGTCCTTTTATTTGTGACACACACTCATGTAGAGCTGGGATTTAAGGACAAGGAGACTATTAATACAGTCACAAAAATCATTAAATGTCAATTTAAAGCAGTGAAGACGTGATCATAGACATTATATTAAAGTAACTCTCCTGAAAATGATTGCAATCAGCTCTAATATTGAAAGAAAGAACATTTTACACTACTCTTATGTTACATGATGAATTGCATGTTATTTATTTACATTTTTTAGACTCTAGATATCTGATACACAGGAAAACCTCTTTTCTGGCATATACTCAAAATAATAACAAATTTGCCAGGTTCACCACTAGAGGGAAGTATAGACTGTTGTATAAGTTCAGTTGTGACTGTTTGCTCTGTCCCATGTTTGATCAATGGCTGGTGTTAATGTTCATGAGTTTTTAAATTGGCTCTAATATAATGTTTAAGCCAGTTCTCTTTCTCATGCATCACAGTCAGTGGACTGATTACAGCTAATTCTCTGGTATTGGAACAACTCGTACTGTGCTATTGAGTCTCTCTATATATATATATATATATATACTTCACACTGATAGTGACCCATTAGTGAAACTTCCTCTGACCTTCCCCTGCATCTTTCCTCAGGGCATGACTATCCAGAAGAAGGCGGCTGAAGACCGACTTGCCAACACCGGCTCCGGTCAGTCCTTCCTGGCCCGGCAGAGACAAGCCACCAGCTCCCGCCGCTCTTATCCCGGCCACGTCCAGCCAGCTACCACAAGGTAGAAAGGCAACGGGGGCAGAAACAATACCGAGACAAACTACCTTTCAGATCCGCGGAACTTCGCTGAGGCACACTATCTCCGTTCAGTTCTGACGGAAGTTCTTGTTTTCCTCCTTTCTGTCTATTGATTGTCTTCTTTCCCTTCTTGATCAGATCCATGAGGTAGAGATCCCGGGAACTACCCAAAACTTGCACCTCTTTTTCCCCCTGACTAAGCATATTTTACTCTGACTCCTCTGATGCCAGGCTTTTACCTTTTTCCACCCCCGGCATATTCAATAGGGTCTGACTAATCGCCTCAAACCCCCCCCTCATTCTCCCTTTCAACCACTGACCTTCTTCAACCTGTACTCTGTGGCAGGCAGTCTCGACACCCCCCCCCCCCCAGGGGTGGGAGGAGTTGCATCTCCTCTGTCATTTCTGTTTGGAGGAACCGCTCTACCTGTTCATGCAGTATTTATGCACATCTCTACCTGTGACAACGTTTGATGCTCATCTTGTTTTTTGACCCGAGTTGGCAGATTTTTTCTGTTCCCTGTTATCTGTGTTTTAACTCTTGTGATGTAGCTTTAAGAAAGCTAACAGCAAATATCAGTTACACGTGTCCATGTTTCATTTGCTTTGTTTCAGAAGGTTGCTCCTTTGATTCATCATTGTGTTACAGAGCAACAAATGCACGGAGGCATAGGAAGACGTGTGGTTATCACATGCAAATGTTTAATTTGATTTGAACATTTTCTGATTTGATTTCTAATGAGACTATGTGGTTTGAAAAACTAAACGCAGGATGTCTTGTAACAGACGTAATTGTGAAAGGATTATTTTCCTCCCAATGGGGAAAAGAAGGAAGGTTGTTTGAGAAAGTTCAATCCAGAGCTCAGTAGAGATCAGTGTGTAACTGTGTTGACTGCTTTTCATTGTGTGAGGAGCCGACGTCGAGCAAAGTGAGAAACGCTTCCGTTCACATGTTTTTATCATTACCAGCATTTACCAGGTTGTCTCAGACCTTGTGTGCCATAGTTTATTATCCTCGACACACGGTCGGCTTCCCCTCGTACATAGGAAGACGTGTGTTCAAAGGAAAATCTCCTCTCGAGGTTAAACAGATTGTGAATTTCAGATCCTCGTACTGTCCGGTTGAAACAGGATTTAGATTATAAATCTCCCTTGATGCCAATAAGTCACCAAAGAGAAGGTGCTTAAACCATATTGCACAGCAGAGCTACTTTCCATATCATCTTAGAATCATGGTTATAGTAGAAAAGGTTTTTCATGGTGTGGGGGCGCTGCGAATCATATGTTTTTTTGTCCTTATTTGTAAAGCTGCTTTTTGTTTTCTTCAGTTTTGTTTCCATAGCTTGTTCAGAAAGACGTCAACACACTAATTCGCTAGCTGCTGCGTTGTCACATGAGACTCAGACACTCTCCTGACATTTTAACAGGGGGCTGGTAAGTTCCGCTGAAAGTCCGGAGCAACTGACTCGGACGTTCTCACGGACAGCCCCCTGGAAAATTCCAGGAAAGTGTCCAGTGCATGTCTGAAAACGTGTTGTAACCGCCTCCCACCCTTTATCTTGTTGTCGTCTGTTGTTATTAACGTGACGGACCTGCTGAGGCGTTGACTCTAGCTGCTGTCTTCTGACTGTCATGTCTCTCTCTCTCCTCCTTTTAACAGCAATGTCACTGCATGACCGCTGCACCAATGACCTGGCCAAGCGAGCGCCGTGCGGCCGAGCTGTAGGCCGAGGCTCTCGATGCATGAACTACCCGCCCGCCTGCCGTTTGCATGACTTTGCATTGACTCCAGCCTGCAAATAACCAGCGCAGCAGCATGAGCACTAACAAACCCCCCCTCTGCAGTGTCATGCGTCGTAACCTTCAACACGAGCCGGAGGAGGGATGTGGTTGGAAAAACAGAAAACCCTCACCCTCCTTCCCCAGTTCAACGTTTTCCACCCTTCCGGCTCCTTCGCTCCTCTTGTTCCCCTGCTCTTTGTTATCCTCTCCATCTCTCCCCCCCCCCCCCCCACACTCTCTACTTGCTCTTCATGAAACGTGTCTGCTTGCGCTTCCACACCACATCAAGTCTGTTACTATCCAACCAACAGTCTGTTACAACCGCCGAGTACAGGGTGCAGAGGACAGTCTGTGAGTGACCCATTTGCTTTGATAGGCCTTCTCTGTGGTGCTTGTGTGAGACTTGAGCTGCTTCAGGATACCTCAGTGACATTTCTCCACATATCTGTTTTTGATTTACATGGTTGGAGGACTGTTGGCTCCGGTGAGAAGCAGTCGAGAGGTGTAGCCTGCAGATGAGTCTGCAAAACAAAAAAGAAACCAGCTTTCCCCCTTTTTCAAGTGTGGATCTTCTGCAGTGGTTCTGCCTGGTTCTCCTCATCACGCTGCCAGATCATAGAAGTGCTTTTACCACAAGTATTATTGGAGTACAACAAGTTGTGGACTAAAGCAGAGGTCACGGGGCATTAGTGGTTTGCCCTCGAGGCCTTTTGGACAGTTTGCAGTAGGAGCATAGGATGGAAAAATGAGTTTTTAAATGATTAACATTGTTACAGATCTGCTTGTGTATATGGAAAAGCCCCCATTAAGCCCACTTGGAATCCTTTTTTTTTTTAGCTGTTATTTAATGTCAGTGTAACATCTGTTACTCCATAAAATGCAGGTTTTAATACACAAAGATGCATCACTGCTGACTACTGGGTTGTTCGTTACTCCTCTTGTAGGATGTAAGTGCATTTTGTCTCACTTTTAATGCACTTTACATCGAAAACTAAATTCTAAAAAATAAAGGACATGCATCTGTACGTTAGCTCACGTAGGCTAATGTGGAGGACGTTCATTGAGTTGGATTGAAAGGGCTTAGCAGGTAAAAGAGGTCGCAGAGGGAAATCGGTTTCAAAATCAAAGTTTTGGCATTAATTCTCAATGGAGGATAATCACTGCTTCAACATGCGGCGGTGACCACGAAGCAAAAATACTCGACTTTTCATTTCACACAAATATTAATATCACTAACACTTGACACTTAATTTGGTGTAGCTGTAAATCATACTGTACATTTTGTGTAGCTTTTAAAATAAGAAAAAGAATAACCGTCTTATTTAAATTTTATATTCAGAGCGTGTGTTGATCAAAGTGTTGGAAAGACTCAAACCCCTGGACCTGAGGATATGTGCATATTACAGGTATAAGTGCATATATATATCGAACGCTCCGATTTAGTGCCTTTTTTGTAAAATAAGAAATGAAAAAAGACTTTGTGGTCTTCTTAGGACAACGGGCGTGTTGCCTTTTTAAAGACCAGTGTTATTGTGTTGTTTTGAAAAGAGTTAAAGACAAAAATGTCTTGAGATCGGCTTAAATCTCACCCGCATGATAAACGTCTTGTATTGTTTAGATTAAGTAGGTTTAATGAGGGCTTTCTCTGTTTTTAACCTATTTTACTCCCAATTGTCTTATTCTGTAACCTGATTAATTAATTCTGTGCATTTTTATCTCAATTGCTTATTTATTCTTTTTGCTGCGTGTACAGCGAAGGTTGTTCAATTTGTATTAATATCTCACCGCTTATACTGTTACAATGGATTTCCATGCCACATCAAAACACTATTAAATACTTGTCTTATGCAACAGAGGGAGGAGAAGACTTGTACTAGCTCAGCGTTTTGTCTCCATCTAATATTTAAAAAATGACACAAAGGCGTCATCTCTGATCGGCCGGAGGAAAAAAACTGTTTATTTTCACCTCCGGTCGTTTCTGGGAGAGAGGTTTCCTAGAAAATACGGTGCTCTCTAAGAAACTTGTTTGAAAGTGAATGTTTCCTCATCAACAAAACAAGCACATTCAACATTTTTCATCCACTGAAGTGTTTCGTGAACTTACTGTGACCCTACAAACGATTACCAGTGTTTTCACAGAGACCCGGGGTCTCGTCTGTGGGGAGAAGTGTTTCTTAAATGTTGCGGATGCATGTGTTACTGCGTTAAATCAAAGAGTCTTGATTAAGAACAGATCAGATTTCATATCAAATAAATTACTATCCCAGAAGTGTTTTCAGTATAAATTTGATATGCAAATGAGAGTGTTTTTCTTGCGATGTTTCCTCGTCTCTGATTGTGTCTGTGTTTTTGTAAACCACGCTGCAGTTTGAGCTGTAATATGATATATTACATCCTGACCGTCCATCCCCATTGGTTTGTTATGAAATCTGTATATAATGGAACACATGTACTGTTTGGTCGTATCAGGGATGGTGGGGAAACATTTTGTTTTGTTATTTAATATCTCACACAGATTGTGTTACCCCCTCCCCCCCCCCTGTTATTTCCCTTTAAATCCGCCACTGTCTGTGTTGCTTTTGTGTCTTGTGTATATTATTAATGATATTACCCTGATGCAAATTATGAGATAGTGGGTAGACAAGAAAGTTACTGTCCTATAACCAGAGAAATGTTTAAAAACCCATTTTTTAGACCTTATTAATGCCACAGTTCTTCGCACAGAACGTGAATTTAAGCTGTAACTTAAAAATCCATCTTCATTAGTCACATGTCGGAGCAGAACCAGGATTGCAGTTTCCAGAACCTATAATGTTTAAAGTCATAAAAACGAGTAACCAGTATTTTCCAGTGTTATTTGACTGCTAACTGAATTGTGGGCCAGTCAAAAAGTCTGTAACAGAAACAACACGAGGCTGTTCACAGGTCAGAGTCTCATCCAGACGTTTGCAGTGTTTGCTCTTTTTTTTGTTTGTTTTCTTTACAGACGTAGCAAATAACCTTCCATTTGCCAAGTTTTATATTGCTCTTATACAAACACACGTGTACATACTTTATGTGACAGTGGTAGAGGAAGTGTCAGGCTGAAAATAACTCGTGTCTTGGTTGATGGATTTCATTCAGCATCTGTCCCACGAGGACCAATCGATGTGCTTCCCTACGCTGCCAAACTTGGAAATGACATTGTAAATAAAGCTTGTATAAAACAGGCCGCGCGTCTGCTTCTCATTCAACACGATGACTGATATATATATAAAAGAGTTTTCTCATGATATCAGTTTCCTACCGGAGTTTGCTTCTTGTGTCTGGTTTCAAAGATACACACACAAACTGGGATTTAATCAACCCATGACCTCAACCCACTGCCTCGGGGGGGTAAATCCATTACGGGTTCACCAAAACAAATTGAGTTACAGCAGCTCCAACTGAGATTGTGATGACAATAATAGCAAATAACAGAGCGGGACACTCAATAATCTGCTTTAGCGAAAAGATTTGGCCCATTTTTTTTCCGCATTTCTACAATAGTGCCAGTGTTTCCAAATGTTTGCATTAATCCACGTTGCCTCAATTTCTCTAAACGATAATTAGCTGGTAATGTCAGGACAAAATTCTGAATCCACCGATCTTCTAACTATTTGGACGCAATAAAAGATGTCAATCAGATTTAGGTGTTCAGTGGGAATAGTTGACGACATATACTGTTTTCAAAGGTAATGGTGTCAAAAAGCGACTTGAACACATCAGGAGAATTTATTTTTAAATCTAAGTACTCAACCGAACAGCTAACACGTAAAAAAATGACATCTTTTAAATCTATGACGGAGGGACAAGCTGGTGACGCAATAGGAAGACCAGACCGTGTCATTTCGGTTCGACCAACGCGGTGTAGAGCTAGAGACTCCCATTTCGAAGGCTCCAACGGGGGGGGAATCCTTCTCAGACTAACCTATCCCAGAATTCATTGTGCTTTGGTTCAACTAGAGAATGACGATGGCAGGTGATCAGGTTTCAACTCAACCAAACAGCTGACACATCTTTAAAACAACCAAGGGGCATTGAAACTTTCTCGTCGTGTCCAACTGCAGCTCGGTTAATCGGCAGCAGCATTTGAGGCGGGACCAGCTGGTCATGCAGTTCACGGAAATCCTTCGCTGGTTAGTGAAAATATATCATCGACACTGTGGAGAAGTACCTCATTGTACTGCCAGGGTTTTGAACTGGGTTTGGCCGGAGATAGCGATAGAGAGTGAACAGAGTTATTCCTCTGAGCTAATCATCCTTAATGTGTTGCAACCACTCATTTCCAAAACATTTCAATGATGATGATGATACATTCTGTCACCATTGTGCATCACCAGTGCGTCACGCTGAGTTCTGATTTGCGGTATCTGTTTCTCTGCTGAGTCCGTGCACACACAAACACAGACGAGCCCGGCCTGGGAAATGAAGCCCGCTCGGGCCCTCGAGGCTGCGGACGCAGGAACTTCCCTGTATCGGTGTCCCGTCCTTCATTCCTGAGAGCGTCTCCTCTCTCTCCCGAACCTCAGCCTCTGGGTGCTTCCTCCTGACGTGTCACGGCAGAGAGCCACAGTCAATAAAAATACACGTCTCTGGTTACTCACTCACTTCCAGCGTGATGGGGTCTGAGCGAAAGGAGATGAGGAAGAGGAGGGTTACAGTCCATCGTGTTGGTGTCATCTTCCAAAGTTTGTTTTACCCCATGTTAGCTGCTGAAAGTTTAAACAATGAAAGTAAGTCCCCATTATTTGTATCTGCTTTGATTATATGTAATGTTGTTTAAAACTTTGGAGATAAATTAATATACAGGATGCAAGATTTACCAGAATCTACTATGATAGGTCTTAGAGACAGATGAAGAGAAGATGGAAAGTATTGTATAAATACACCAAGTAGCCACCGACATTAAAACGTATAGTTCATACGTCCGTCAAGGAAACCACGTTTGATTTCACTAGATCCGCATTTTATTTGGATCTGCACCAAATTGCACACGCCCAAAAATATCAGTCAATATCAGTGTTTTTCCCAACATCCTTCCACCAAGTTTCACGTTAAACCATCGAGTACTTTTTGCGTAATCTTACTTACAAACAAACCAACCAACCAATAAACCGACAGGCGCTCTGATGTGGTTTCTGATCATTGTATTTTTTATGTTAGACAAACTTTGAAACATCACCACAATAGAAGTTTAAAAAACCCCGAACAAGGCAAACATCACTTAAATGTGTTGAGTCAGTTCACAAACTTCTTTCTTTTAAAACCAACATCTACAGAAAAGCGTGTCTCTGTTTGACCCTAAAATTACAAATCTCCTTTGCTCCTGTTCCAGCTCCACTTTGTTCCACTTTGTCATCCAACAAGAGGGGGGGGGGAACAAAATCATGTTTGAGGAAAAGTCAGTGAGATAATGAAATAACACCACAAGGCAGACGGTGAGTCATGAACTTCACGAACACGGTGGACAAGCGGCAGCACGGACACGATTCCACTCCTGTGGTCCCGACACAAGCTCCTGCTTCTTGTGCTGTTATTGCAAACACCACCGCACGGTGTCTGATTCACTATTACTCAGACATTTGGTCGAATAACACGGAGTCGGATTAATAATGTGGATTAAACAACCAACCGCCGCTGGATAAAATCCATACTAGATGCATTGTGAGGAGACTTCAGAGTATTTCGTGTTGTGTGGTTTGGATGGAGAGTGAATGGTCCTTCTGTTCACAATCCACCTTTGAGAAAATAAGAGAAGTTTGACACGTGCAGTTCAACGTCAGCTACTCGGTTCAAAAATGGGAAAAATCATACAGAACAGCAGTTTTACAGAACATTATTTCTCTTACCCGTAAATGTCAGCGTAAGAACATTGTTTTCAATATCCAAAGAAAATGTTGTCATTGATCCCAGATGTTCTACGTTTGTCTGTTTCTCAGTATTGAAGTAATTACAGAGACATTCCACCGGGAGGAAAATCAGAGCAAACGCACGCTGTCATTTCCCTAATGAAAGAGCCTGTTATTATTTCTTCATAACTTAGCGTTTGGCTGACAAAATGGGCTTTATGACACTTTCAATTTACATTTCAATCACACTGGTGGGGTGGAGGTGGTGGTGGTGGTGGGGGGGGGGGGCGGCGGAGGCCTGATAACACAAGGCTCTCATTGATGCACACACTCCGGCGCACACACACACAATCAGACAACACAGATCAGGTGGTGTTTCAGCGCCTTTGGACTGAGGCCTGGCGGATACCTGACCTGCGAGTTTAACACGCACCCGTGGACACACAACCTCCATCACACACACACACACACACACACACACACACACACACACACACACACACACACACACACACACACACACACACAGACACGGGACACTTTGAGGCAACCTCTCCACTTTGGCATTATCCTTTTTGGGCAGGACTTCAGTGGGACACAGGTGAGCGGTTGCACCGGAGGGAAAGTGAGACCTTCTGCTCGGCCTGTTGAGTCAAAGGAAAGCAGAGTGGCTCTTTAGATTGTGTCGACCCCCGTGAACAGAAGAGCAGAGATCGAGGGATCGAACAGCGTGACTGACAGTCGCTGGGTAAAAGACGACGTGGGTTTTATGAAAGGCTAAAGGCTGCTGCACACTAGAGGATTTTCAACTCTTTACCGATTTTTAAAAAACGTGAGAGACCTAGGACATGCTGACAGATTTAACAGATTTTTAATCGTAGAATCGTCAGAACGCACACACTAGAGGATTTGGCCAGAACGTCCAACCACACACTTGACGATTGTACGAAACGATTTCAGCTTTCGGCTCACACTCATCGTTTGTTCCAAGTTCCTGTCATGTTTGATATTTACAATTTGAGATCGCGGTAGCATTAAGATCATACTCATACTTCTCGGTTATTTGGGCAGATAATCGACACCGACTGACCCCCAATCAGGAATGTCCCCCCGCTATTGTCAAAGGGACAAATCAGGTCTAAAATTGGCCTGATTATCCTCCAGTGTGCTTCAGCCTCCACACGCAGGTCAAACAAGGATATTACAAGAATTGAAAACCCAACTTTATGGCCAAAGTGAAAACGGGGAGATATTTAAGATTTCTTTGTCCAATTTCGGCCACTGAGAAAGTTTATACATGACTGGAAACAGTGGTGCAAGATTATCCCAAGTATTCACATTGTGCTGATTAAAGTGGTGTTGAAACATTGTGATCTTTGAAACAATAGAAACATGTTCTGTTTTAGACAAAGTGATGAAAACATGCACTTCTGATATTTGTCAAACAACAATGGAGCCTTCAAGAAACTATCCTTTGTAAAACCTCCCCAAGTTTAACTATCTGTGGCTACGACATAACATAACATAACACAACAGTCATTGGTAAAACTCAACGATGATACAGTACATAGCAGTAAGATTTATGTATATATGATGTATAAGTATTTGCTGTAGTGGCCGTGGTAAATTCCTCAGCAGGTACTTGATACCATCAACTTGAATCCCAAACAATAAGTCGTCTAGTAGCCCAGACTTTGGAAACACATTGGAAATCAACTTTATCTCATAACAGAAACTTGTTTAAAGGGACCAGTGCAGTTTTTGACCACTAGTGGCGCTATAGAGCAGTGGTTTTATGTTGTTGCCTGTGGGTTCACATATATCTAGGTGTAAGTAACAAGCCACAATATGCAACTGGTTTTTAAGGCTTCCCCCTGAAAGTCCAAGATTTAAAAAATCAGTTAGGGACGCTTCTTGATAGTGTTTACGGAAAGAAAGGAATTAATCAAATATGATTTGACTTACAAAATGCTTTGTTGGGTACAAATTCCAAAACCACTGAATGAAACTGAGTACAGACGAATGTTAACAGAAACTTTGATTATATTTCTGGTGGTTGAATCGTGCTCAAGGTTTGAGGTTTAGATTGCAAATGTTTTATCATTGCCCGGAAAAACAATCCGGCTAATATGACTTGGTTTTCACCACTGAAGCCGATCACATCGTCTACATTGGACAACACATTCCAGTTGGTTTGTCTTAGTCCCAATGTTGTGGATTAATCCTGCATGTGAAGGACGTCAACAACTGAGGGACGCAGTGAAAACAGAGAAATAAGAAAACTGCCATATCCTTCTGTCGCCATTTTTCATCCCTCCATCTCCGTGGGCTTTCAGGTCTATCAGCATTAGCCCGATATGAAATGTACACGTGGAGAAACCGAATACTGCCTGTGGGCCTTTATCTTTTAACCACACTGCATGTACAAGTCATCAGATTCAGGTGCAGCCGATACTGTACAGAGTTCCCCCCCATCTCTGGTCTTTTTCAGAAAAAAAACACACACATACCAACACACAAAGGCCCGAAGCAGAAAAGCAGCCGACCAGAGGGATGAACGACTGAGTGATCTCCACGGTATTTGAGCCGGAGTGAGTCACACTGGGTGACCACTAAATCAAAGAGCTGTTTGAACAGCTGCATTCCTTCACACTCCTTCATCCTCTCTCCCTCGTGCTGTGCACTAACACCGGCTCGGGTTTTGCCGAGGCCCCCCCCCCACCCCCCGACCCTTCCCCGTCCTTAGCCCCGGCCTCGAAGCTCCCGTCCTGGTGTGATGGCGATCGAGCTTAATGGAAAAAATAGTGTGTAAGTGAGTTAAGTCATCCTTTTGACCGCGGGACAGGTGTCTGTTAGAAGTCGAGCGCAAAGGTGAGACTGAGAAACTCAGCGAGGCTTCATGGCTGTGACGGCCCGAGTGAGTCAGTGTGTAGCTTTCATCTCTTTTCACACGTACGGCCCCGGGGTTATTTATTGACTGGTAATTAGATTTCAGTGACAGGCACGATAATCGCAATTGTATGGACGAAGCTTTTCAGAAGGTTCCTTGGTTCTCTGGATTTAAATTTGAATACTGGGAATGAGGAGGTTGTTTTATGCTTAATCGTGTGCATGGTGATGGAAGGTTCGGCAACTTTAAAGAAGAGTTCGATATTTGGGGATATATCTTATTTGGAGTTAGATAAAGGAATATGAAGTTAATCTCTATGCTTGCAGCACATAGCTCTGTCCGGGTAGAGGCCTCACAGTGAAAACAGGGGAGAAAAGTTAATTTAGTTAACTAGGGCTACGTTGTAGCACTGACGGGCCCGAGCACACGCACGTTGAAGCCTGTTGCGGTCTGTGGAGAGAGCGCACGTCTCCGCGTTGCATGCGTTTTGCGCACTGCGGCAAGGACAAACGCTTCACTTCCTGCGTCTGTCACGCGATGTCGATCCTTGCCTGCTAATTGCTCATTACGGTCCACGCTATCAAATAGCACATCACACTGTGAAAATTTTATGTAAATCGAATGATAGTTGTAAAACAAAGCTTACTTCCTGTTGCCAGTAGGTGGCGCAATCACTATTATTACATAAACACGAATATATCTGTTCAAGTAGGGGCTCTGATGTAGCGTGAGCAATTTTGTGTCAATTGGACAATGTTACAACAACTTAATTTTCACACTGATCAGTAGGTGGCGCTATGACCCTGAACTAATACTAATATATGGATGTGTTCAGGTCAGGATTGTGATCATAGGTCAGTAGTTCGGAGCCAGTTGGATACTGCAGGGTGGATTTACAAAGTACTTCCTTTTTCATGGCGAATCAGTAGGTGGCGCTATGACACTGAGGAAATATTGACACATGGAGCTGTTCAGGCTTGGACTCTGATCATGAGACAGAGATTTGGTAGTGATAGGACAATGCACACTGGAGTTATGACAACATCGTGTCCTTTGGCGAAGGATGAACCTTCGCCGCTCGTCAATGTTTACACAGTTTGAGGAAATGTCAGAATTCTGACCATGGTCCAATGACTTGACTGAGCTCTTTTGAGCTGTTTATTGTAAAGCAGCCAGGAGCAGTTCATCAAAGTATAAAACATTCCTGTAGCCACCAGGTGGTGCTGGGATTTTAAGTCATGATTTCTGTGTAGATGTCATCAAGCCGGGACTCTTGTCTTACATGTCTAGTTTGGACTCGATTGGACCAAATATGTCCGAGATACAGAACCTCGTGTTTTGATGGCGTGTAATCAAACTTTGACGCCACGCCACGATCACACGATCACACGGTGTGACGAAAAATCGATCTTTGAGTTATTCTTTATCTCCGTCTTGTTGTGATGACACTCATCTCAATTTGAAGTTGATCAGATAAAAGCCCAGGGACAAGTACATCAAAGTAAAAATGTGGAATATGGCCAAAATGGCCACTAAATGCAAAATGGCGGGCTTCCTGTTGCGTTTTTCACAATGCCCCTTGAGACTTTTTTGTTTGTCTGGACACGATACACCTGGGCTACGATTTTTGTGAAGATCGGACAAAGGGAAATCTAGGGGCTGCGTTCCAGGGGGCGCTGTTGAGCCATTTTGCCACGCCTATTTGAAATTAGTGGCAAAATGGCTCAACAACAACAAGCGGAGAATCGCGGGCTGACCGGCGCGGAGAAATGCGGGTCCGGTGTGCACATGCGCAACAGGTACTACATACAAACAGCAGAGACAATGTCGGCAGCGTTGGCTGTGTGGGATTTCTTCACTGTCTCAGAGAAAGATCGCCGTTTAGCAATTTGCAAGACATGTTCAGCTCATATTTTTATTGGGCTGTTATTTAATTTAACAAATATAATATTTGTATTGGTCTACTCTATGTTACTGTAAGTACAGAAAGTAACATTTTTGTCATTGAGTAGGTAGTTGTATGGCAGGCAGTTTTCATCGAAAAATATTTTTATTTTATTTGTTGTAATCAGAGCCTCCTGTTGTGTTGTGTTGCACAGCAGGCTAGTAGTAGCACTGCATCTTGACTTGAATGTATATGGAATTCCCTAAGGGTTTATGCTAGTGTTCTGTAAGGCTGCATTGCAAGCATCTGTTTACAGTTGAGATGATGTCTTGAGTAGGCCTGGTGATACTGTTCCATGTTTGGCTGAATAGGTGTCTATGTCCATCCATGGCATCTAAAGCTACACTTGTCACTTTTTCTGTTTTTCATATTATTCAAGTAATAAACAAATATCGGTATCGGTATCGGCTATCGGCTAGATTGTTGTTTTAAATATCGGTATCGGCCAAGAATTTCCATATCGGTGCATCCCTAATTAATAGCAAACATTGAGATTTATAATTGAACTTTTCAGATTATCAGACTGATCTTTATCGACTAATTGTTGGTCCCTGATACCAGGGTGGTGCCCCTGTCTTTAATAAAGTAGAATTACAACTTTTATCTTTCTTAATTGATAATTTTATTGTTTCCATTACTGATCTCAGTATTCGTAATTGATAACTTTATCATTTGTTAATTAATTAATTAATTAAATAATTTGTATTACTTTAATAATCATATTTTATGATTATTGAAAATTAGCCAACATCCAGTCTACCTACTATTGCACAACACAGGGGAGCACACCCTGAGTGCCAACTGTTCCTTTGATTGAAACCCTCATGCCTATGTTCTAGTTAGGGCCCGAGCACCGAACAGTGGGAGACAGTGGGAGTTCCTATTGAACACAGGCATGAGGGCCTGTCTTGTTCCTTTGATATTCAATGCATTCAGTATTTATTGACCTCTAGAGGAGAACTGACCCTTCATATTCAACACTGCTACCAGTCCACGACAGGGAGAATACAACAGCTCCAAGAAAGATCGAGACTGTTAGAAGACAACGGATCATTTCTCTCGACAACACTTACCCTGTACCTGTGTTCAGCCAAGATGAAGAAGGGACACAACTTAAAAAACCAGGTAAGATTTTCTAATCAGGAGACACTTTTAGTGTTACACATATTCAGACCACCTTACATTTCATTTCATTATTTCATGTTTCGTCTGTGAATTTTCAATAAACCCATCACATCAGTCACCTGACATTCAGTCTGAAGTGACAGTTGCGGTTGTGGATATTATGCAGCTTCTGTTTAGGATAATTCACTTTCACTTTAGTGTTGAGATACTGTACTTAAGAGAAATGCAGAAACAGCATTTAAATTAACTCGTAACAATTTCATGTGATGATCAATGTTTTAAGAGAGATAATGAACGGATGGATGAGAAATCGTCTGAATGTGATGTAACTGTTAAAGTTACATTCAGCCGTGTGGATCATTAAAGATGAAGATGAAAGACCTCTTGTCTTTTTCTGTGTATCCAAACTTATGATGGGACTGTGTATTTACCTGTTATATGTATGTTTGTGTCTTTCAGTCCGTTGGACATCATGTGGCATCTCCCGCCAAAACAATTGAGTTCCTCCATGGAGAGATTAAGCAAATGGAGTCTGATGGAATGGAGCTTGCTCAACAAAATGCGGCACTGAAGATCCAGATGTCCAGCAGGGATGCTCGGTGGAAGATGGAGAAACAGGCCATGCAGGATCAGATTGATTCCGCCAAACAGGGGCAGGCCTTTGACTCTGGAAGAGCCATTCAGACAGAGTTGGAGGACGAGCTCAAGGAGTTGAAGCTGGTGTTGAAGGACAAAGAGAAGTACATATGCAAATTGAGTTCTCGTCCTAGAAACGACCAGTTTGAGATCGAGAGGGTGAAAAGGGAGCTGAGCGACAAGTGTAGCCAGATCAAGGCGATGGAGCTTTCCTTCGACAAGAAGATGAAGCACATCATCGCTGAAAAAGATGCACTGAATAGTAGTCTAGAGAGGCAGCTGACTGCTGAAAACTCCGCTCTGGCTAATGAAAATACAGCTCTGAAGAAGCAGGCTGCAGAAAACACTGCTCTGGCTGCAGAAAACGCTGCTCTGGCTGCAGTGAAAAAGGATCTAGAGGGGCAGCTGACTGCTAAAAACTCAGCTCTGGCTAATAAAAATACAGCTCTGAAGAAGCAGGCTGCCCAAAACACTGCTCTGGCTGCAGAAAACGCTGCTCTGGCTGCAGTGAAAAAGGATCTAGAGAGGAAGCTGACTGCTGAAAACTCAGCTCTGGCTAATAAAAATACAGCTCTGAAGAAGCAGGCTGCCCAAAACACTGCTCTGGCTGCAGAAAACGCTGCTCTGGCTGCAGTGAAAAAGGATCTAGAGAGGAAGCTGACTGCTGAAAACTCAGCTCTGGCTAATGAAAATACAGCTCTGAAGAAGCAGGCTGCCCAAAACACTGCTCTGGCTGCAGAAAACGCTGCTCTGGCTGCAGTGAAAAGTGATATAGAGAGGCAGCTGACTGCTGAAAACTCAGCTCTGTCTAAAGAAAATACAGCTCTGAAGAACCAGGCTGCACAAAATGCTGCTGTGGCTGCACAAAACACTGCTGTGGCTGCAGAAAACGCTGCTCTGGCTGCAGTGAAAAGGGATCTAGAGAGGCAGCTGACTGCTGAAAACTCAGCTCTGTCTAAAGAAAATACAGCTCTGAAGAAGCAGGCTGCAAAAAACGCTGCTGTGGCTGCACAAAACACTGCTGTGGCTGCAGAAAACGCTGCTCTGGCTGCAGTGAAAAGGGATCTAGAGAGGCAGCTGACTGCTGAAAACTCCGCTCTGGCTAAAGAAAATACAGCTCTGAAGAAGCAGGCTGCAGAAAACACTGCTCTGGCTGCAGTGAAATTTGCAGGTCTGCAGGAGAACGACGAGGAGAAGCTGAGCGTCCTGGAAGAGGCCAGCTTCGAGCAGAGCGAGGATCCTTTAAAAAAGATCTGCTGCACAGAGGAGAAGTTGTCTCCTGAGCAGAAGCAAGTCAAACCCCTGATACTGAAGAACATTGAGCTTCAGGTACGTTAAATCAGATCATTTTAGATTTGAATTATATGGATTGTAACTTTGTTTCATGTTTAGACTTTGAGGAAGAAAGTGTTGACACTTATGTTGTCTCTGTCTTTTCAGGAACTCCCCTTTGAGACCGACTCGGACAAGGTGAAGGTCATAAATGAGAAAAAGGAGAAGAAAGAGAAGAAGAAGCAGGAAAAGAAAGAGCAACTGGAGAGAGAGAAGGATAAGAAAGAACTGAAGAAGAGGGAGAAGAAGGAGAAGAAAGAGAAGAATAAGCAGGAAAAGAAAGAGAAACTGGAGAGAAAGAAGAAGGAGAAGGAGGAGAAGGGGGAAGGGAGAGTGAGTTGGAAGACATTCCCCTTTTTTCACTTTAAACGCCGGAGCTAGTCCTAATCTTGTCTCTCATCCTTCCTCTCCCTCAACCATCCCTTCATCTTGAACGCCCCATTCATTGCAAAATGAAATGCTGCAAATTAATGATTGTTTTATGTTGACTACTTTGTCTAATAAAGCATTTCTTTAATCAATCTTACCACAAACACTTGAGCCCACAGTGAAAGCTCTGACTCCAGGTGACAAGCACACACTGTGAGTTGGCTTTTCAATATGCAGCAACAAAGAGCAACATGGAAAAACACTACAATACAATGCAACACTGCATTTCACTAAACACAAACAGTATATTGGTCCTAAATGTAACACATCAGATATCTGGAAATTTACCAATTAACACCATCTCCTCATACTTCATTTGCAAACACAGAAAATATGTTTCAATGTCTCATATCACAGACCCTCAGATTGACCATGTGACCGTCTGGAGGATCTGAACCCAATGGTTGAGAAACATAGGAGTCAAGGTGTTTATGACTGACATCTGGTGGCAGCATAAGGTAAGCCTACTTTAATCTATTAAAACTATTACAATCAAAATAGAGGGGTAAAAACTTTGACAAACAAAAGTAATGTAAAATTACTCCAGAATACGTACATTTTCACCACTTTCTAATTTTCTGCAAAGTTTGGTAAGAAGTTGAGCATGTTATACTAAAATGCCTACAAATGTCTGGCCAATTCTGATTGGCTGGACATTTGTAGGCATTTAACATTAGTGACAGAGTTTGTGAGGCAGATGGACCCAGATGCAGAGTTTAAACTTAAAGAGTGTAATTTGAATGAAAACAAAGTCTTTAACAGACAAAACAACTAAAGCATACGGGAGAAAACCCAGGAAGCTTACACAGGGGATGCAGAGGTGCAGAGGCTCAGGAGACACAGGATACGAAATACACCGGAGATCAGGACAGGAATCACAACTAAAGACGACAGACCAGAGACACAACTGACATACAACAACGATCCGACCAGGACAAAGGAAAGCACAGAGGCTTAAATACAGACACAGGGAAGGCAGGGGCAATGGGACAGGTCATCACAACAAGACGGAGATAAAAACTAACTCAAAGATTGATTTTTCGTCACACGGTGTGACCGTGGCGTGGCCTCAAAGTTTGATTACACGCCATCAAAACACGAGGTTCTGTATCTCGAACATATTTGGTCTAATCGAGTCCAAACTAGACATGTAAGACAAGAGTCCAGGCCTGATGACATCTACACAGAAATCATGACTTAAAATCACAGCACCACCTGGTGGCTACAGGAATTTTTTATACTTTGATGCACTGCTCCTGGCTGCTTTACAATAAACAGCTCAAAAGAGCTCAGTCAAGTCAATGGACCATGGTCAGAATTCTGACATTTCCTCAAACCGTGTAAACATTGACGAGCGGCGAAGGTTCATCCTTCGCCAAAGGAGACGATGTTGTCATAACTTCAGTGTGCATTGTCCTATCACTGCCAAACTTCTGTCTCATGATCAGAGTCCAAGCCTGAACAGCTCCATGTGTCAATATTTCCTCAGTGTCATAGCGCCACCTACTGATTCGCCTTGAAACAGGAAGTACTTTGTAAATCCACTCTGCATTATCCAACTGACTCCGAACTGCTGACCTATGATCACAATCCTGACCTGAACACATCCATATATTAGTATTAGTTCAGGGTCATAGCGCCACCTACTGATCAGTGTGAAAATTAAGTTGTTGTAACATTGTCCAATTGACACAAAATTGCTCACGCTACATCAGAGCCCCTACTTGAACAGATATATTAGTCTGTAGGTAATAATAAAGATGGCGCCACCTACTGGCAACAGGAAGTAAGTTTTGTTTTATAACTATCATTCGATTTACATAAAATGTTCGCAGTGTGATGTGCAATTGATAGCGTGGACCGTAATGAGCAATTAGCAGGCAAGGATCGACATCGTGTGACGGACGCAGGAAGTGAAGCGTTGGTCCTTGCCGCAGTGCGCAAAACGCATGCAACGCGGAGACGTGCGCTTGGTCATTGATCGCTCTCTCCACCGACCGCAACAGGCTTCAACGTGCGTGTGCTCGGGCCCGTTAGTGCTACAACGTAGCCCTAGTCTAGAATTGAAACTGGACCACTGAGGTTTTATCCCATAGTTAAGAAAGCCTGATCCAAGATAACTACGACATTTGTGATGAAGCTAAAAATCCAAGGTCAGACGTGTTCAGCTCTCAAATCTCTTTGTCTTTTTAAGTTGCGATCTTAGTTTGTGTCTTCTACGCGTATAAAACATCTTTTTCATCTTGAAATAGCTGTATTCTTTTAGCTTTTTTAGTTTTGTGTCCATCACGTGTTAGAACCGTCATCAAAGCGCCCAATCATTTGCGGTGAATCCTCTGGACCCGGCTGCATTCACATATGGGCTCATACGGACATTATCGGAGTTTAATCATGTTTCCTGCGTCTCCCACAGCGATGCACACAGGTTTGTTTTATACTCCAATGAAAAATTATCATTTATCCATTTCTTTGGGAAATACTGACATCCCACACCTATTTTTCTTTCCTTGGCAGTCGGCATGATGCTTGTCAGAGTCGACCCATGACAGCTACATGTGTGTTTCACTCACCCCGACTGGGACCCTGCAGCCAGACAGCCAGAGGGGAACCACCCTGAAGGAAATCATAGTCTACTGTGCTGTGTTATTTTCTTATTATCACAGACAAACATGAATTGCTGTCCTGAGATTTAAGTGTCTCTCTGTGGAGGTTTTTTCTGCTTTTGCGAATTGTCTCACAGGCCGGATCAAATTGTCTTGCGGGCTGCATGTGCCCTGGAGATCGGTGGTTCTCCCCCCCCCCCCCCACCCTTGCTTGAGTTAATTATGACAATACAGCCAGAACTTCAGACTGCGCATTAAATCCCCAAAAAACTGTTTCTGTTTCTCTTGGCACACTCCTACGGTTAGATCCCGGAAAGAAATGAAGCATGAGAGTGTCTCCATTAAAAAGTCATCTTTTCACTCATATTTTATTGTGACACCAATTACTCCTGTAACTGTGACCTTCCGCAGACTGACAGAGAGAGACCGATGAGAACTGTTTCCTTTCCAAAGAAGCTTTTAAATGAATGAAGATGTTTCCGTGGCTTTTAACGACGGCTGGAATTGCAACAAAGGGGAAAAACGTGCCAAGAAAATGTCTACAAATGTATTTGTAATTAAATTTTAGTATTCTGAGTGGATCCTCGGGGAATATGTTCTATATATGAATCCATAATCCTCGGATAAGTTGTTGGAATATTTGCTCTGGATCTGATCATTTAAAAGAATCTGCTGTTGTGTCGCTGCAGCAATAACACACAACAGATGTCCTTCCCAACTACCAACTTTGATCAGGTCGAAATAAAATAGAATACAGCGACGTTTGTGACTGGAAATATTTTAGCTTTGAGATTTTACAAGATAAGCCTGGAAGCTGCTGCAGTGCAGGTCAGCGTCAAGATCAACATCAGGAACGTTCAGCTCTGACTTTGAAGCCTCTGGCAGTGACAGCCAACTGAGACATGAGCTGAAGCGTGTCATCATGAAAACTAATGGTCTGAATGCACATGCACGTCAGAGGCAGAGAGAGAGACGGAGAGACGGGCTGGAAGTCCAGGGTGGAGCTGGAATGATAATAGTAGGAAGGATAATTGTTGTTTTCTTTACCTACTTCTGACTTGGAGCAATAAACAACTGTAATCAACTTTTGACCTCAGCTGAGACGAGCGACGGGCCCACATTTCACGTTTTTGTTTTGAGCATTCGCTGAGTGGAAATAGAAATGAGTGGAAATGTGTTCGTTACAATAAACCGAGAAATCGAACCCAGAGTGGAACAAATTGTCAGTGTCGATGGATACAAAATGTATTACTGGTTATAGAAAGGGTAATTGAGAACCTCAGACATTTGGATGGTGTGTATCTGGAACGCGTGTGTGTCTGCCCACAGCCGTCAGGACACCCCGGATTCCAGTAAGTGCTTCATACCATGAGCGCCATTTCTGCTTTGATCCTGTGACTAACGGCCCAGTCACACGACCACTTCCATCGCAGCTGACCGTGCAGTCGCGCCTTCTCCGGACGCCGTGTCGTTTTCCATTAACGTCCCGTTTGTTTTTGAAACGAGACGCTGCAGATGTTTACGAGAAGCAGAAAACCGAACGTGTTGTGAATATCAAAAACACCAATCATGTGGTTTGCATCGCTGCAGGAAACACACTGGAGCCAAGTTATCTGCGAGGTTTGTTTTGCTTTGTCGGGAAGTCGCAGATTAGAATAGATGGGATTACTGTAAGAGACACAAAAACACCAATTCATCATTTCGCACGAAGAAGATTTGTGGTTACATCTCTGTAAAAAGATGATGTCATTACAGATCAGTCTCCTGCGATTGTTTTACTGCGTCTGATTTAAAAGAAAACACTCCAGAAACAATTTCTGTCCAGTAAATGTTTCTAATAAATACTGTTATAATAACTTTGAAAATCCAGATCAGGATTTTTATAGCCACTGTTTTGTTTTTTTGAATCCACTCAGAGACAGGAAATTTAAGGAAGTCTCTGTTTACTCAGATTACAAAGATCAACATTTGTCTTGTATAACACATTCCACACAGGGTAACCCGGTGCGGTTTACACAAGCAATAAAACATCTGAGTGTTTTGGTTGTGGGAGATTAACCAAAACTTCCTCGAGCAGGAAGCTGATCCCGAATTAAGAATTTCACGATGAGGTATCACGCACTGGGGTTTAGATCCTTTGTTGGATGGCGGCGATCCTTTTATCATTCACCTGGTAGTTTACCGAAAGTCACTCCTCTCTGTGTCTCCTGTGCAGACTGGTCTCTCTGAGGCTGCAAAAGTAGAAAACAAATGTCCACTTGCTGTGGACGTTCTCTGGAGTGTCTCCTGACAGCCCTCTTGGAGAAACTCTTTCTTCAGGAGTTCATGTCAATCAATCAATGGCTTGTTGGCCAAAGTCTGGACAGACACCTGACAACAATCAATCTCCGCTTTCGTGTATCAATAGAACCATTTCGACGTCTGCCTCTGAAAATCAACGAACGCTGCCAAGTTACACTTTGCACACTGACAGGTTTTGACAGATACCCTCGCTGGACCGGTGATGCCAAACTGGACTGAGTCTCTGGATAATTCTCCAAGTGACCATAAGATACTTTCTGGAAAGAGGATCTATTCTGTTTACTTTTCTTTTTGAGAGTTTGTGTTCTCTCTGTTAACCATGAGATTTCTAAATGGATCTTTGAACAGTGTTGGAGACATGACACATTCTTGTCGTCTCGTCTGGTGGATTGGAGTGAAAGCAGTTATGTTTTACAGCAGTGATGTCTGATTGATCCACAAAGATAAGTGTATTCCATGTGGATGTGTATTCTGCATGAAGCAGTGAGGAGAGACTCAAAACAAGCTTCATAGCTAGTTTTTACAAAGACTAAATAGGGAGCACAATAACATTAATGATACAAATCACGAGGATGATTATATGTCTGCTAAATCTTTTCGTGAATCCATTTGACAATCTCTTCATTCTGCAGTTGCACTTTTCTTGGCGTAGCTTCGTGTCGAGGAAGTGTTTCACTCCCTACACAGATACGTGACGTCAGCATGGACACACTCACTTTGCTCCACTCAGTAGATTTACAGATACAGAACTATAACACCACCAAATAGATCAGATTCTTCTCAGTTAACCGTTATTAGTTTCATCAAAGTAAATAGAAGTAGTCACACGGAATAATGTGTTCATCTTTTTTAACACTATTAGTATTTAGATGTGAAGAAATGCTCATATTTCAGGAGCAGAGTTCAGAGTTCTGTGTCTCCACGATGTAAGATGCTCAGTTCAGCTCGAGAAGTGAAACTGCACTGAAAGCACAGACGTGTTTAACAGAACCATGATGAACAAACTACATACAAATGTCCAATATTGACCTCTCAGCCAACCATGTGTGTGATATGGTGCCGACCGTCTACATGGGCACCGGTGCAGGACGCAGGCAGGGCCCTGCCAGAGGGGCAGGCTCACTCTGAGGAGACGTCAACCTGCCAGACGCAGGATGTAAACATGCTCCGTCACATTAACAAGGCTTCACTTCACACCTGCGAGTCCAAAACTGACTGTTGAACCATGTAAATGTTGGAGCTGATATCATCAAAGCACCTGCAGGTTCTCCAGGCACAGCTGGATGTCCTGGTTTTTTCCCCGAGACCTGTGTTTTCTCTCCTCCTCTGTGTCAGCCCCTCTTTTCCTCTCTCTCCGTGCAGACTCTTTGATGAATCGACAGAGGACATGTGTGGGTCTGCTCTGCAGTCGCTCACTCTGCGGGCGGTTTGTCAGCGAGCACCACACAGGGGAGATGACTCCGGTCCCAGTCCCGCCATCCACCTCCACGTGTCAGACATGATTACTGTGGTCGGGCCTTTAGTTTCCCCAGCTCTGTCCTCTCAGGGTCAGCTGGAGTCAGAGCAGCTGCTGGAGTTCTCCCTCTCTCACTGCTCCACGTGGATGGAGGGTGTCGCTGTCTGAGCAGAGCGGGGGGGGGGGGGGGGATCTAAAGTCCATTGAGCCTGTGATGAGGCTGTGGCACATCTGTATTCTTGCAGCACATGTGGGAGCTGGTGTTCTGTGCAGAGTGAATAACACGTGAGTTCCGTGTTTCATGCAAACTGGGACGACAGCGTTTGTCAAATTGTGATGAATCAATACGATTTATGATATTTATATTGCGGAGAATTGTAGAATCGCAGAGAACAAGAACAAGAATTGAAGCCCTGATGATGATGATGATGATGATGATGATGATGATGATGACGATGGGTAGTGTATATCATTACTGAGAGCATCAGATGGGGTTGTATGGGTCAGGATCAAATACATCCACCTCCCGGTCTTTATATAATGAAACGTATGTGGTCATTTCACAGTGTGAAATCCTTTTGAAGGTTTTTCTAAAGAGACAGAATGAGACACCTGAGAGGAGCCTGGTTCTGTTTGATCCTCACAAACAGACTCTTTAAAGTGGAAATGTACAGATGGACGCTCGTCACACCGCGAGGTCACTTCAACAGGCTTCAAACACAAAATGCTGGAGGAGAACAGGCATTGAAACACTGTTATTGTCAGTTTATATAAGACAGACTTACAGATTGAAAAGGAAAGACATAATAAAACATGGAAATCAAGGCGTGAACTGTTTCTATACCGTACTTAGATGATTTGTTATAGAAGAGGTGATGGTTTGTATAAAGATGGACAATATGACAGCTCCCCAAAAAGGGAAGCCACATCATCCCGCCCCCCTGGTGGCTGCCTGCGGTACAGGCCTCCTCCATGTTAGTGGATGAGGCATCAGCCAAACTAAAAAGGAAATAGATGCTTTTTTTCAAAGATGGTTTATGTCATTTTAGATTATCACACTGATGTATATTCAAGTGTTATTTTATCTTATTAATTTTTATATCATTATATACAATCTATGGTTTCAGGAACTTCAACCCTTAAGTTAACCTTTATTTAAATAAGGGGTATAAGACATTTCTTTTGCTCATCAGCACCATATGTGTGTGCGTCATATGGGTTTAAACTGTTGAGACATATTTGATCTGATATGTGACAGGGTGACGTTGCCGATTAGTGAATTCCTGACCCCGAAAACTTGACCCCAAGACTTCATCCTGACCTGGAGTCTGTAGTACGAGTGAAATATGTGGTTTCAATTTGCTGTAGAGAGCAAATTATGACTTTTTAAAGCAGCAGGTAACAGGTTTTTTACTTCAGACATATGTGACATGTACACACAGAGCCAGAGAGGATGATGTATGTTGGATAAGTATTTATGTAAAACAGCGTCTGTGGGCTGAATGGTGGGATAATGGAAATAAAAAACAGGTGTCTCGCTCTTTCCCTGTGTGTGTGTGTGTGTGTGTGTGTGTGTGTGTGTGTGTGTGTGTGTGTGTGTGTGTGTGTGTGTTGTAATGCTCATCTGTGTTTGTGCCCTTGTATGAAGGTAAAACGAACACCTGCAGCTGCTTCCTCTTTAATGTTTGAAAAGGTTGAGAAACGGAAATTGGACTCACACACTCACGGACACACACACACACACACGCGCTCGCTCTCACACAACCAGTTCACAACCATCACAATGTTTTATTATTGCACGTGTCAGCAGCACAGATACATGGACTTCAAGCAGAAGACATTTAAAGTGCTGTGTACGGACGACGGACATTTTCTCCACCTGATGAATATATTATTAGTTTTTCTTTTTCCAGGAATCAAACCTAGTGTGAGGAGTGAAGAGGGTCAATGGGTCGGAATCAAACCTGACACATTTTTTAGGAACAAATATTTGTGGGTGTCTGAGAGACGCTCGGCTGCTTCTCATCAGCGTCTTTGCCTTTTCACCTTCATCCTCACCGTCGGCCTCCTCTTTCTCATTCTTAGTCTTACAGAAATCACAATGAATAACTGAGCCTGTTACAAACTCAGAGCAGCTTCAGCTTATCAATGGGACCAAATTGAAGAAGGGTGTGCACAGCTGGAGAATATAACTTTTTCCACCAGGGGGAGCTGTGTGAGATCTTGGTAAAGTTGGATTGCCTGATGATGAAGTGTCCACATTTCACACTTACATGCTCGATAACATTTTAAAACTGCTCTGTAGAGTGTGCACGTGTATTTTAACACAAACCATTTCTATGTATAAACTTGTCAGTGCATACGTTTCTATTTTAGTGTCAATTCTAAACTCTAAATGTTTTTGTTTCTTCCCATCGAGCAGATGAATGAATCTCAGTCTCTGCTCCTCGTCCTCCCGTCGTCACCAGCTCGTGTTGCTCTGTGTCTGCAAACAGCAAACAGCGGACATTAAGCCCCCGAGTCCTTCTTTCTCTGCGTAAACCAACAGGTTTGTATTTACTCAGACGTTTGACGACACGGACATGTGCTCGCTGCGTCCCCCCCCACCAGTCCTTCGCGCCGGGACGTGGGACGGTGCGCAGCGTAGAACCAGAGCGCATAGACCGGCCTCCTGGAGCAGAGACACTCAATGTGTGTGATCTTTCAAATAAGTAGTTTAACTCTTTTGTGATAGAACATATTTATTTCCTATATGGCCTAATAAATTGTGATGCACCTTTAACGCGTCCATAATCAAATGATATCACAAATGTAGGCCCACAAAGATCCTGGATCATCCACATTATCCATCCATGCAAAACACAACCTTTGGAAAATCTAAATGTGTCTGAATTTTGTATTTAATTTGGAATAAAAAAAAGAATTAAGATGAAAATAATAATAGGTATTTTGAGACATCAGCATTTATATATAGACAACAAACTAAAGCAGACAATGCAGTGCTTGTTAATTTTGTGCCACATGTGATTAATAATAATAAAAACTTTATTTGTATAGCACAACGTGCTTCACAGCATCCATGGCCAAACATGAATGTACTCAAATAAAAGGTAATAAATTAATGGGATAAAAAAAAGAATCCCAGCATCATCTGCTGTAGGAATAAAGTACATTTGGTCAACACATGGTGAACGACCTGCCCGGTCCCAGCTGCTGCGGCTCCTCGTTAAACAAGGTGGAGCTGCTCTGTGGTTCCCATGTCTGTGCTCGGGTGTGTGGCAGAGGAACAGGCGCTGTTATTGCTGGTTTTCTCATGTTAATGCCTCCAGCTTGTAAGGCATTAACTACCAGGGGTATGATAATCTATCCACGGGATCTCCACTGGCACCCGGGGTTGTCTGAGGGCCTCCCATAGGGTGACAACAAGGGGACACCTCACCCGTCTGAAACCAGAAATTAAAAAAAAAGGGGTGGGATAGTTCGAGTGGAATCAGGACTTCACATTTATCAATCAGGGGGATAATGGTCAAATGTTGGCATTAATCGGAGGTGGGATTCTCCCATAATCCTGATGGTGTAACACCTTCAGTTATAATGATGCAAATGGACTTTAGGCATCGGGGTGGGGTGTTGTTTAATCACGTTACTGCTGCGTGTGTGTGTGTGTGTGTGTGAAGAGAGAGAGAGAGAGAGAGAGGGCAACCCAAGGGGTAGAGAGGAGTTGCCTGACGCACGCACAATTACGCACGCTTGCACGTACGCACACACACGTCGGAGAGAGTGAGAGAGAGAAGAGGCAGAGAGAGGTAGAGCCGCAGATACACACAGTGAGGACTTGGCAGGCGGACTGAGCAGAGTGAGCAGAACTTTGATTTGCAGGTTTTTCCCTTGAGAAGCGCAGCTCGTCCGTGAAGTTTGCGCAAACTCATCCTCAGTGACAGAACAACAACCGGTGCCAAAAACAAACAAACAAACAAACAAACAAACAAACAAACAAGAAGGAGGAGGAGACAAACTTCCTCTAAACTTGGCTTCAGGTGCGTTGACGCGTCGCAGACCTGTTGATCCATTTGGGCTCGAAACCATCAAACTTCTTGGATACACTCCTGAGGAAGGCAATGCACACTCACAGGGGGAGGTGAGTGTGTGCGTGTGGAGAGAGAGAGAGAGGAGAGAGAGAAAGAGAGAGAGAAGCAGTGTGACCGTGCGTAAAACCCCCAGATGCCCAGCTCTCCCTCTCCCAGACACACGTGAAGCTGCAGCGCTGGTGCGTCCGTGGCTGAAGGCAGCAGCAGCATGACTCTGTCCGGCGGTTTGTCGGATACTTGTCAGCTCGTTTTACGCGACCGCATGGAGCCGCGGCTGTGGAAGAAGAAGTAGCAGCAGCAGCAGCACGTCGAGAAGCGAAAGTTTGGCCACGGAGAGAGGAGAAGGAGGAGAGCTACGATGCGGGCAACTCTGGGCGCATTCATCCAGTCCTGTCTGCTGCTGCTGCTGGTCCGAGCAGACCAGTGGAGGCTGAAGGACTCCGCCAACTGCGAGCTGAACAAGAAGGTAAGTCATCGTGAAATCATGTTCTGCTAAAGAAAGAGCAGGTCACTGTGAGTTTTACCCCAGAGAAGCCACATCACCTTTTATTTGCTGTATAGTTCATGGAGGTTTGTCAGTACAGGAGCCCCGAGGTGCCATTCACCCTCTTTTTTAATCCTGCATCTCCTTCTGTGTTATTAGTTTGATCATTTAACCTGTTTCCCCACAATGTAATCAGAAGGCATCCAGTGCAAGTAATGGTGAAACAGGTTAAATCTGTTTGGTTTCCTTTATCATGCTTCGTGCAGGGGCCTGTAACTTGTTTGTTTGTTTACTCATCGATTCATCTGTGTGCATGTGGGACAAATACTTCAACATGTCAATCACAAGATCCCACAGCCACAGGTGTCCTCTTCAGATTCAGTCCCATAACCCAACACAGTTAATACAATAAATCAAATCCTGTTTTTAAATGTAATAATGAACTAAAGCGTGGGAATGAATGTCAGTTTGTTTGATAACTGACACAAGATAAATCAATCATCACATTTTTAGACACTCAATGAATCAGCCACTTTTTGGTCTGCACTAGTTTTGTGTATTGGTTTTTGTGCAACATGCACCCACTGTCCATTCAGCTGAGTTTAGCACAGGGACATCAAATCAACTCTATAGATTTCCTTTTGGTGTTAAATACAAATGGGATTTTAACCTCAGTTTTATTGATCACCTCTGTCTTTCTTTGACCTAAATAATTGGAAAAACCCTCCTGGGTAACAGCTCAGAGTCTGATAGTCTCTGACATGTGTATTGTTTGTTTGGCACTTGGGTCCTAAGTGGCCTGTTAATAAGTCATTATGTGTCTGTTAGTAATGTGTCCACTAAACTCTCACTCAGACACAAAGTGTTTTACTGGCTGGTGTCAGACGGGCCCAGTGACACCTCGCGTTAAAAGTAAATGACACGAAGAAACTAATAACTAATTAAATCTTTTTAACCGATAATCATGAATCGTTGTTTTCCTCTTCTCCGCCAGCAAACGGACCTAAACTCCTTCCTGTGGAAGATCAAACGGGATCCTCCCTCATATTTCTATGGTACGATCCATGTTCCCTACACGCGCGTCTGGGACTTCATCCCCGAGAACTCCAAGCAGGCCTTCCAGGAGAGCAACATCGTCTACTTCGAGCTGGACCTGACGGACCCGTACACCATCTCGGCCCTGACCAGCTGCCAGCTGCTTCCTCAGGGCGAGAACCTGCAGGACGTCCTGCCCAGAGACATCTACCGGAGACTCAAGAGACACCTCGAGTACGTGAAGCTCATGATGCCGTCTGGATGACGCCGGATCAGAGGGGGAAGGGACTGTACGCAGACTACCTGTTCAATGCCATCGCTGGGAACTGGGAAAGGAAGCGGCCAGTTTGGGTGATGCTGATGGTGAACTCATTAACTGAGGCGGACATTAAGACGCGGGGGGTGCCGGTGCTGGACCTTTACCTGGCCCAGGAGGCGGAGAGGATGAGGAAGAGGACAGGGGCTGTGGAGAAGGTGGAGGAACAGTGTCATCCACTCAACGGGCTCAACTTCTCCCAGGTGAGTTTGAAACTGCTCTGTTGCGTTCAGACCTGTGGTTTACCTGGTTCTCGGCTGCTTACTTTAAGCAAAGTTTGCAATCACATGCATATTTCTGTGTGACCTCACGTTAACATGCAGACATGCTTAGCCTGGATTTCATTCTGTCGAATGCTCAGATATTTATGGCTGTTTTTCTTGATATCAGCTATGGACGTTCATGGTGGCCCTATTTTTTTTTTTTAGCCAAAACCGTACACAAAACCCGTAATCCAGCAGTAAAACAGTTGTGTTACATTAGACAAGTTGTGAGAGAGAGTCGTAACAGTTGGACTGGTGCATCCCTAATTGATTCCACAGATCATCGCATCCTGCTACTGTTCCGTGTCGACGTATTCTGTGTGAGTGATGCGTCCAGCGTGCGCCAAATGGGTTTGAGATGTTGTGTTACCACGTGGCGCAACTGGCGGGTTCGGTCTGTTTCAGTAGAACCAATGTCTCTGCTCGGCTGGAGAGGCCTCACCGCGTCTCCTGAATTACTCCGGCGCAGGAGACTCAGATGTGTATTACCAACGACAAAGACCAGATGTGTAATTCAGATTTGTGATTTTTCTCTCGCCCATAGCTCAGAGGTTTGGTGTTAATCAGCTGTGCAAACACTCAGCCGTGCTCCACCACGTCCTTTGTTATTAAGGAAAAATGGATCCTAATGACTCGAGTCTGAAATCCCCAGAAAAAAAAAAAAAAAAAGGGAACCTTGTTCCTCGAACCAACACACTTAAGTCCCCTTGTCTGCCGCTGTGTCTGTCCGCCTGTGGCCTGCGTGACCTCTTCAGCATTACAAACATCTCTCACAGCCAGCCGTCACTGGCAAATCATGTCGCGTATTATCGAGGAATTTCTGCTAATGTTGGTTGGGGGGGGCTAAGGGGATTACATATGACCATTTACTCTAACACCCAGAAGCTTAAAATATTGTTATTTTAAAGAAGGCCTTGTTGGCCTGCCAGACTGAGAGTCTGTGCCTAAACCACCCAGCAGCGCATTCATTAGCTTTATCTTGACTTGTAGAGGAATAATGGGGGATATGTGCAATTATTCAGGATCATATGTCCAATGTGCAATTTAAAATTACATAATTTTTCATACTTTTTGAAGAGTGAGTTAAATGGAAATCAATTTTCTGTGGCAATGTTTGTTCCTTGATAAACTCGGCAGTGTGGTGAAAAATGGCTTCTTTCTCTCACTAAGAATGAACCTGAAAAACTTTCTCTCATCTTCAGATTCCTTCTGTTATTTTAAATCAGTTTCTACTTTGGATGTGACCGTCATCATCATCATCACAAGAAAAACATCACCGGCCTTTTTTATGACAAGCGTCCTCTCAAACTACAAAAATGTACAAATTCAAAATGTGTTTTCCATTGGAGACCAGGGTGTGCATCACTTTTCTTATGCTGATTTCACAAATGCTCACCACTTAGTTACCTATAATTGCAGCCAAATTGCAAACACTCGTAAAACATCAGTTCCAAAAAATATGTGTAATTTTTTTATTCATCTAGATCCATGAATTATTTCATGGGGAAAATTAATGAAAATATCAAATCGTGCCTGGATCTGTCCCTTCATTCAGATTCGTTCTTGGCCCATGTTCCATCCTCACCAGTATTGAGTATCCTGCTGACGACCATAACCAGGGCAGGGACCAAACTTCCCCGGGAGGTATGAATCTCAAAGAGGTGGCAGATCATCATTAGTAGTTTCGTAGCAGTCGTATTGGACGTCCTTCGAAAGAAGTTGACAAACAGCTAATTTCATCTTATAAATATGCGACTTGTTGTGATGGATGTCAAAGAAAGAGCGTGAGCGGCTGATTTCAACAGGGAAAACCCTCCGGTCATCTCAGCTTTCATTGAACCGGGCCCTCGAAGGCTCAACAATGAATCCTAGTGTCCCAGAACCAACCTCTACCCTGACACTGCCCCAACAAGCAGGCGGCTTGGCACTTCATAACTTCCACACTCAGTTTCAATCTAATCAACAGCAGCTTGATGGACGCCCTGACCCTGCTGGCTGGAAACCGCCCGTTTAATACCTCCGTAAACACTCTTTTTTTTTTCTTCTCTTCTTCACAGTTTTGCCCTGTAGTTGAAAAAAGGCAGCTCCATTTATAACCTTTTAGCTCAACTCATGTGTGAGATGTGCAGATAGAGTGTGATGAGTGAGATACCCGCTCGGTGAAACGACGCTGCCGCCTCGGCCGCCATTCTTGACTGAAAGTGCTGTTAAATCAGGCGGCAGCCAGAGAACAGTATCTGTGGTCTGTAATAGTCTCTGTAATGTTTTCACTGGCAATTTGTATTTGGCATGAAACGGAGCGTAAAGGAGAGCGGGAGGAAAATGGAAAATAAAGAATTCAGCTATTGAAGCAGTGAAAAATTCTCTCCTCCTTGCTTTGTCCAGGGGAAACACATATTTTAGACCGAAACCAATGATCAATTCATTTAGTTTAGATTAGTTGATTAATCCAAATCGATTCATTCTTTGGTTAACTTAATAATAAATAACGACCATAACTTCTTAATCTTTCAACTCTTTTATTCAAGAGTTGGGTCATAAAACTAACTCATACAAATAATATTTTAACATAAAATACAATGTGCCAAGAGTTAAAAGGCATCTATCCGTAATACGATTGTCTATGGGTCCACCATAAATTAAACCCAGCATAAATAAAGAAACACAACAACATATACAGATGCAGAAATGACTCCCAGACACTGGCGAACAACCAACAAACAGACGAAGCTCACTGTTAGAATCCAAATGCTTGCTGTGCTGTTTCGTTGTGTTGAGGTCAGAGGGGGTTTTCTCTTGTGCAGCGGCAGCAGGAGATTTCCACAGAACCATCAAAGTAGGTCTCAGTTTGAAAGAATTTTTAGGCCTGATACACGTTGAGATTGTACCTGCTTTCCTTCAATAGTAAAGATGTTAATATGTTGTTAAGTCAGAGTTGATGCACACGTTCTCTTCTTCAGTGAAACATCAACACAAACCCTTATTGTATGAATGCACCATTGCCGATGGGTCTGTGGTTGTCATCCCTTCTTCCTTTGCTGCGCTGGAAAAACACATTTGCTGTTTTGTTTTTTGCTGTTTCGGTCCTAAAATCAAACTTCATTCTCCAACTCACAGTTTAGTTTGCTTTCGGTGAAGTTTGGGCGTTTTCATCCCTCTAACCTCTGCTCTCCTGGACAGGATATTAGTTATTATTGTCTAAACCACTCCACATATTCAATTGACTGGCTCATCTTCCAGCTGCCAGGCTCTAGTGATTTATAATGGATTTTTTCTCGACTCAGATGTTATTATGGGGAAAACTGGGCTCCTGACTGGGATCTAAAGGCCAATGTACACTGGAAACAAAGTGTTTATACACTATATGGACTGAGCTAACGTGCTAACAGATAAAGGGCTGAAATCGACTGACATTTGGCTGAATGCAATTCAATTTGTGTGTCGCGGTTCCCCTGTTCTCAACTGGTCCTCAGTTGGACATTGACCACACATGGTTCGGTCATGTACGAGGTTTTGTTGAAGTGAAAGAGTCCGTCTTTGTCATAGTGTCCTGACAAGTTTGTAAAAAAAAAAAAGAAAATGCTCAAAGAAATGTTTACGTTGTTTTGTATGTTTCTGTAAAATTACATTTTAAAGATGCTTTTTTTTAATAGAAGCGATGTGTTAATTTCTGAGTTTGCCTCCCACGATAAATGGAGCCCTTTGAGCTCATCATTTTCAAACCACAATGAATTATACTTTCTTTACCCCGATCTCTAATCTGGATAAGCATGACTGCTCTTATTCTTGCGCGGTGCCCCTCGTCTTTTGAAGAGCAGGCTCAGCCTTGCCCATTACACTAAGTGAGCTTGTTGAGGACAACAATGGCCGCATGAAGGCCGTCTTTCTCTGTCACTGTTGTTGGAAACCCATGGGACATTCCACACCTCAGTGGAGCAGACCTGCTAATGAAAGTGTTGTTTCTTTCCTCTCATCACTGGGGCTAATGGTGCATGGAGAGGTGATGAATGCTGGTCTCAGTGCACGCCGATGAGAACAGGGGAGGAATTTTTTGAAGCCCATTTTGGTTCATTCATGACCAGGACGCACTGGAACGAGGAGAGTTGAGATGCAGACCGAGATCAGTAGAAGAGCCATTAAGCAAAGAAGGCCTCTGTTAAATGGAACCATGACGTTACCTGTGTTTGACAACCTTGTAACTTCAGTTGTGGTGTTTTCTTTTCACTTGAGCCGACAGGCCGCTGGATTCTGGATCTGCCAGGTTTTCACGAGGCAAGGTCCAGTGAAATCCAAACCCAAAAACCCCCTCTTTTATAACCTGGAAGAAATGCAAAGTTATCGGCCTGAAAACATAGTTTGATGTGGGCACTTCATTTCTTCTTACATTCTCATCTCTCTTCTCTCTTTTCATCTCCACAGCAGAAGCATAAAATATGAGGAAGTTCTTTTCGTTAATCAAAACCAAACATAACTTCTGCCCGACGTGAAACTGAGCATGAATCAGGCTCAGGAGTGCTGGTGATTTTAACCTAATTATCATATCTTCCTGTCTGTCTGCAATTTAGACATTTCCATACCCAATTTCAGAAGAATGCTCTTCCGTAGCTACAACAAACACATCAGGCTCCCGTCCAAACTCTTGTGTCCTGCTTACGTGTCCTTACGTAACATCTGTAGGATTTGGAATCGGAGGGTTTAGTTACAGATCATCTTGACCCCTGGGTCAAGAAATATTCTTTGCACACACGGAGTGAGATCTGTTCTCAATTACAACGAAAAAAAGTGTGTTTTTTGAATCAGCAGATCTGTGGGAAAACGTCTGCTTCCACGATTCAGATCTGAGAGGTCACATGCGAACTAACGGCTCGCCCCGTGCTAAATCTCATTGGACGGGACAGTCGCTGTCACAAAGTGTGAGCATCTCCAAACTCCCACACCCAGTGTTGTCATGATGGTAATGACTGCTAAGTGTGTTGGTTGTGTAAACTCTATTCAAAAAAAGAAAGTGAAGCTGCACGTTTCAGACAGTACAATGGTTGTCCTTATTTTCCAGCTCGGCATGGGCAGCGCTTTGGGGTGAAGTGATTTCCAGAACTTACCACAGAGGAAAATCGGTCTCCGTCAGTAATGAGATTAGATGGCGAAATGAGAATGATGATGACGACATGTGTGTCTGATGAGAAAAAATCTGCCTTTTGTTGTAGGTCAGTTCTTCAAGGAGCAGTTGAGCATTTGGAAACGAGAGTGGAACCAGACAACTTCAAAAGTCCATTTATGTCTGATTAAACAACGTGGTGAGGTCACCCGCTGGTTTGGGAGCTGACGTGTCGAAGCTTTGAGTTTGACATTTTGACCGGCGCCATCTTGTGTTTTTTCCACGCTCAGCACTGCCGCCTGCACTCATTGGACGGTACAAGCTGTCTGTCACTCGGAATCACATGTTTTATTGTGTATTTCACTCTAAATGGGAACAAAATCTACTAAACGATCGTCGTGCTGTATTTAAAAAAGGCTTGAATCAATTGAGATCTCTATGACGAGAAGTGGGGTCATTTCCCCAAAGTATCGCTACTTGGAGTCGCCCTCTGCTGGTCATTCGAGAGACTTCGGGCTTTGGTTTTACTTTTTGGACCCGGAGTCTATGTCTGTTTTTATCCACAGTCTATGGAGCTAACTGATGTGCAAAAAGATCATGAAACCACAACCACTAAAGAAACCAGCTGAAAACGACTTGATGCTACGGTGTTGCTATGCTAGCCGCTATTTAGCTTAGCACAAAAACTGGAAAAGGGTGGAAACTGCTACCTTAACAGCATCTTTGAAGCCCACAAATGTTACACTACGTATTTGTTTACTTATCTTAATTCAATACACTTAACAATTAAAGTGAAAGCATAGAACACTTTAAAAGTGTGTGTGTGTGTGTGTGTGTGTGTGTGTGTGTGTGTGTGTGTGTGTGTGTGTGTGTGTGTGTGTGTGTGTGTGTGTGTGTGTGTGTGTGTGTGTGTGTGTGTGTGTGTGTGTGTGTGTGTGTGTGTTAGGGAACATATGATGGCCGTAATACACAGAAACACACAGGCAGCAAATCTGATTAAATCTCATTTGTCCCAGCGGAGAGAAGCATAACTATCCGCTCCATTGATTCAGTGATCACCAGAGCAGAATGGCCTGCAGTGATGAAACGTATACATGTGCTCACATGGGCAGACGCCGGCCGAGAGAAGGAAAATAAAAGACGAGCCCAGCAATAAATCATAACCTGTCCCGAGATTTATTAAACTCATTACGGCTTTAATGCTCTGCCAGGTGATTGTCTCTGTTACAGGACTATTCATTAGTTATTGAGACAAATGATGAATGATGGTGTTGTTTCAAATAATTGATGAGGCGCTTAGTCCAAGTAAATGTCGTCATGTGAGATATTAACAGGAAACAAGAAAATGTGCAGAAAGATGGATGCAAGTGAAATATCTTGACATAAGCTTCCTTCAGTTTAATAAGATATAAATGCACCTGTTAGGCAGCTGAAGTCTTTATAGTGCGGCTCCATATTTATCTTCCCTGACATTGAAGGAAGTGATTTACATCGTTTAATTCACAAGTGGTTGATTTAAGTCGTTTTGAAGTTGTAATTTTACTTCATTCTTTGATTAAAGGGACTCGACGAGTGTATTTCTCGCATCCGTTTATTTTTGTCTGCGTCTGTGTGTTGCACGGAAGTCTCAGCTTACATGTGTCATCCCTGTGCTTGTTTGCAAGAGTTCACGTCTGCGTACACGTCGTGTGTGTATACACTTCTGTGAATTGAATTTCCAACCCGTCCTCGCAGCATCCCCCCCCCCCCCCCGGGTGTCATGTCCCTCCGAGGTGCTTGATTTCCTCCCCACTGTTGACCAAACAGTCCCATATTAGATGTCTGGCATTGCCTCAGACAGTATCTGTCCATCTGTCTGGTTCCGTGACACCAGAGACGAAGATGCGGAGCTCCTCTCGCTTTCAAAACCTCTTTTTTCCCCCCGAGAGCTTCACAGACAAATGAAGCGTGAACTCTGTCAACAGGTTAATGCAAAGAAAAAGCTACCGAACAAAGAAAGCTCTGGATGTCATTAACTGATATAGGAGATGAACGAGCCGTGCTTTGGTTTTTAGTGACAAAAAATGAGGTGTGAATCTGACGGTTTGAGCGGCGATGCCTCAGGAGGTTTTGAGAGGGTCGTCCACTAACCAGAAGGTTGGCGGTTCGATCCCCGGCAGCCCCAGTCTGCTTTCTGAAGTGTCCTTGGACGCACAGTGTATCAATGTCTGTGATAAGACTGGAAAAGCAACGTATAAAAGTACAGTCCCGTCTATTAATCCTACAAGTGCGTTCTTCACATTAATCTGCAGCTCAAAGATTCACTCCCGTGACCTCAGGGTTTGAGAATGACACTTTTCACCTCTTCATTGCTTCAGAATTCACGAGTCACTAATCGATTATTGTTTTGGTTTGTTCAAAGGTTTTTGTTTCCTTGCACATTTGCATTTTTCACATTTTTATAAAACACTGCTTAGTTTCTGTGAACATCTTTAATCACTTTTCCTCTGATCATGAGCAAACCCTCCGCCTCTTTGCAGAACTTTTTTTCCATTGGTGTCTTCATCCACCCGCTTGAATCCTTTTGTTTTTCGGGCACGTTTGATTGAAAGCGGATGAGATGTATCTGGTGCCAGCTGCATGCCAAGAGAAAGAGCTCCGATCCTTGAAAGCATATACAGTAACACACTCCAGCGCAGGAGGGTCCGACCTGCGGAGACGGCCGCAGGCTTTTCCTGATTGTGTGTAACGCAGGCTTCTGCAGCTCAAACAGGGATTTAATAGCGTGTCTCCCCGACTTAACACCAGGTCATGAAAAGTTGTGCAGGCCACGGAGCTTTGCGCCGAGATCATCGCTCTGTACCCAGACTCGTGTTTGATACTTAAAAATAATCTGCACGGCTTGTTACTAAATAAAATACGTTGCTGGCTTTGGCATCTTCACAGTTCAGTAAGATGCCCTCAAGAGGTCTCTATGATTCATACGTAATCCTGTTTAACTGCATATTTTATTGTTATTATTGATTAAGCCAGAGAAAGTACTTTGAATCCCTCAGGGCAAAGGGCTCTTTTTACAACTTTGTTCTAAAGTCAGTGCTGTTTTTCTTCAATAAACTTCAGCAATGACATTGTAATCAATATTTTGTACTTTTTAAAAATCTATATCTATCCAGTATTACATACTTTAATCGTTTTACGTATCACAACAATGGGAGGTGATGCAATAGGCCTTACAAAAGTATTTGTATATATAATATATTTGCTGATATAAACAGTAGATGTTGGAAAGATAATCTCTATTCTTTAATCTATAGAATATATACAAAATATTATAGAAAAAATTATGATAATAATATCATAAAATATTCTATATATCATATAAAAATAATCCTTATGTTAATTCTCTAAATTTGCATTTTCAAATATAAACACTGATACCTATTATTACACAGAACACAACCCACAGTAATGCTTCATTTGGCCAAATGGGTCCAAGGTAACACGGGGTAAACGCAGTTCATTTCAATGACTTAATCCAAGTCCCCATTTTCTTATGATTAATATAAAACAACTCAAGTGAAAAGAGCCGTATTTACAGATTAAATAACACATATCGTCAACGCTGCTTATTTTAGTGAGTACTTTTCCATTCGCTGCTCCAACATCTGATTGTGAAACTTGGCTCTGGGCAAACGGCTCGGAGAGAAACACGTTTGTGCTGCTGCTGTGTTGCAGTTTGCCTCCACCTTCATTTAAGTAAGAAAAGCTCAGCTTCTACAAATGTACTTAACGGCGGCCGTCCCGTCTTTCAAGCTAATGTAACTTAGACATAAAGCAATTAGAGTCATTACAATAACCATTTCAATTTGTTTAGCACCCATCATTCTCACTATTGTTGTGCAAGTTAAGATTTTTGCAGGCGAGGTCGTTGCTGTTACTAAGCTACGACCAATCAGCACGGGATTAGCATGTGAGTGCTAAAAATGAAGCAGTGCCACGGACACGGCTCTGGGGGGAGATAGTAATTACATTTATTCCTGTGTATTGAAGGAAATAAAGCTTGAGATTGGATGATTAATATAATATTGCAAATGTACAGTAGCTGTTAAAAACAACAGTAGTTTGTTCTGCAGGTTGTCTTCTGCTAAATCCCCATAAACCACCTTGTGTGGGGGTTTCATTGTTGTAACAACTAAACCCAGGGGGCAAATTATGTGAAATTCAGACTGCAAAAAATATTCCATTCATTCCAATATTAATTTCCTATAAATTTATGATTTAAATGAGGCTGTGACATTATTATTAAATTACCTCCTTGGGTTTCTCGTCGTCACGTGTTAATTAAAGTTAATTGTCACTTGCTAAGAATGTGATGCAGTAAATGGGGAACACTTAGCAGCATTAATGCTAAATTTAAAAACTGCCACTTTGACTCACAACACTTATATTTTCCTTAAACAGTGAAATTAGCTGTAATTTTTGTGCCTCTTATATTTGTGTTACACTGCATTAACAATGTTACAGCGTCGTCTATATGTGAAAAGAAACTCGCTCACAGAGAACAGTCAGTTAATGGACGTGACAGCTATCAGATAAGAAGGGAATAATGGTCGTCTTTACATGTCGGTGCCGAAAAGCCTAATGTCTTTGTTCACAGTCTAATGAAACAGACGACTGTCACTGCAGCTGAAACCAATAGATCATTTGTTCTCAGGCGGTCGAGGGTGAAACCTATGGATCTATTTGACCTATGATTTACTTTAAAATCCCCAAAATAGAAAATAACAACCCTGAAGTTGACACAGTTGTCGTATCAAACTTCAGCAATCATTGAAAAATAATGTATTATCATTTTTAAATAGGAAATTCTTCATCAAAATGAGCACCAACCTCTCACATTTCTGACACTAAGTCTTAAAGGTGGCTGCTGGTAGCTCATGCTCTGTCTGTCCTGGCCAGGTTTGTGGATGGTCTGGATTAAATCCAGCATCATCACCGCCCGGAGCCCCGAGCCAAACCTGACTGGACCCCAGCCGAGCAGCACGAGGCCAGAAGCTGTCCGCAAACTCAAACACACAGGCGATTAGTGTCACCTGGAACTTGTGCAGCGGTTTTGAGCAGAAGCCACTCTGCAATTATTCGAGACTGCAAAAAAATGAGAGAGACATGAATTTTTCTCTTTGCTTTGAGGAAACGTTGCTATGCACAGAAAATTGACTTTGACTTTCTGAAAAGGACGATGAGAAGAGTTTACCCAAGACTCCTTCAAAATCCACAAAGACACTTAAGTGATGTGGATGATTTCACATGATTCAGTTCAGTGGATAAAATAAAACCTCTTCCTGGCTCCGGTCCACATTTTGGGTGTCAGCAGTAGAATTTCACAGGTGAGCGTCACACAGGAAAGGTTTTGTGAGACGTGGCTGTTTTCCGCAGATGTTTGACCCGACGAGGACTCAGACGTCCGTGCGTCTGGACAGAGACGAGCACCAGGAGGGAAACCAAACGTTGCCTCAGACGTCAGCAGGAATTTCTTCCAGCTGGGTGACGTTTTTCAGCCGACAATGCAAAGTTGCTCTCTGACATTCGAGTCGTTGCTCGTCTGTAACTCGTCAAGTTTTGTGTTCACTGTCTTAATATCGGTTAATTTCATTGGAATCAATGCAAATTGAGGATTTCCTCAAAGAGGCACAACAAATCTGCAGTAATGTTCTGCATAGATTTTTATATTGATGCTATCGTCAGTGTGGATTATAAGCAGATGGGGTAAAAACAAGTATAAAACAGAGTCTTATGAGAAAGCCGATCATACAAATAGGTCTTTGGGCAAACTGTGAGAACCATAGACAAGATGGACCCCATGACAGCTCCCCCACAAGTGAAGCCAAAACATCTTGATCGCCCCCTGTTGGCTGGCTGCAGTACATGTCCTAAACCCGGCCAACTCCATTTCTAAAAAGCCAAAAGTACATTTTAAATAGACTTTTTCCAAAGATGGTTCCTGTGATTTTAGATGGTTCTTCTCTCACTGATGTAGTCATGATTTTTCAGGATGTTTGAGTTTAATAAGTTATTTGAGTCTATAAATAGGGTGTGAAATGTCCTGATTGACAGCTGAACTACTCGTGATTGGTCGAGTGCGAATGTATTGGCGGGACCTCAATACTGCCGATTTTGGCTCCAGTTGTATGAACGTATTGTCCCATTCGTGGCTGAGCTAAGGAGTTGGCTTGTAGAGTTTTATTTTCCGTCTTCAGTAACTTTAATATTGAATGAAAAGAGTGCAGAGAATAACCAGGAGTTATTGTAATGATTATCTATCTAGCAAGTCAAAGGTTAGCTACCGCTACAGAAGTCCACAAACTAACCCTGCCAGTATCACCACATCACAATATACTTTTACGTCCAGGAACTGAGTGACTAGCTATTTTATTTTTTTGAACCAAATTGATTTAATCACGATCAAATAATCGTACATCTGCTCTGAGTGCACGAGCTGTTTCCTTATTTAGTTTCTCAAATGTTGTGTAAAGTTGTCTGAAGTCGTTTCCTCTTCAGAGTTCATCGGTATTTGACACTTAACCAAACAGCAGTTGCTTCGGCCTGACGTTGGACTTTGTGTTTCGTGGTCCACACGTTTTCCTGCAGCTCGTGGAAAACACAGGAAACTAAATGGGTGAAGACATTGAATCCGGCTCTAACAGCCTGCCTGTGTTCTAGATACGATCTTTTCAGGGGAACACGTTTCGTTTTGATTAATAGTTGTTGCTTCTTGGATGACTGACAGATATTGGTCTGAACACAACTGGAAATGTGATGGTCCGCTGCTCCGACTTGTTTTGAATCCATAAAGGAGGGAGAGATGTTGTATAAACCTGGTGGTGTGTGTGTGTGTGTGTGTGTGTGTGTGTGTGTGTGTGTGTGTGTGTGTGTGTGTGTGTGTGTGTGTGTGTGTGTGTGTGTGTGTGTGTGTGTGTGTGTGTGTGTGTGTGTGTGTGTGTGTGTGTGTGTGTGTGTGTGTGTGTGTGTGTGTGTGTGTGTGTGTGTGTGTGGCGCACACTGTGTCTATTTAGGGAAATAATCAGGCCTTTTACATTTTCCTTTCCCCCCCCCCCATCCTCTCCCCTATTCACTGTGGTGGTCAAAAACAAACCAGGACAACTTTTGGTGTCAAGTATCGTTTAACACCTGATGGTTTCCTGTCAATTTGAGGACGTGCACAGTGTAAGAAGCCAAAAACAAGGGATGATAGGTTTTTTATAGCTAAGTTGAAAATATGTGCATTAGCATCATCCACTCGTTCGTATTGTGTGTGAATCAATCAGCGTCAGCAACAGTGAAAGTGGTAATAGGGCCTCTGGGCTTCAGTATATCCTCCATGTTAGTGGACGGGACATGGACCAAGCTACCAAGTTCTCAAATATGTTTTTTAGGAAGTACTCATGTATGTCAAGATGGCGGCGTCCGCGTCCCGGATATTTTAGCTACGGCATCGGGAGAAGTGGAGATGGATCTTTATATCCCTTCTTGTGCTGGACACCGTGAAGAGCGTACAGAAGTGTATGTAAGCTGCTATATACACACATGATGGACCAACACATGCGTATCAGGTTCCTCTTGCACCACCCGCACACACACTTCAAGGTCTCTACCTAAAGACTGTTTGTGTTTTGGGGGGTTTGTCTGCCGGCGGTCGCTGCACATCATAAAACCTGTGAGAGCTTAACAGCATCACCACTGTTTGGAGTCATTCAGCTCCTTTCAGCGCCCCGCTTCACTCAATCTGTGTGTTTGCACTCGCTTTGTTCTCAAGGTTTTCACACCCTTGTGTGACTTTCATATGTTTGGACACCGTTATGGGTCTGATAATAAGTTACTAGGGCAAATGTGGTGATTTTTAAGAATATTTAGCAACCGAATTCCCAAATTGTGATCTTAAATCATCCAAAATCGGAGGGAGTTATGTTTTTTAAATCTGGTATAAGTTGTGCAGCTTTGACAGTTGTTATTTCGGTCGTGACCTCACATAACAGGAGCGTGTTTGTGTGTGTCCCGTCCTCTGAACGCAAGGAGACACTTTTCAGAAAACTGAACTCCCGGCACCGTTAGGATGTTTGAATGTTTGACATAGTTTACTGGCTGTTTAGATGTCTGTGGTTGTGAGGCTGTGGGTCGAGGCAGACGTCCACACAACAACATTTTCCTCTCGGTCTTTCCACATATGTCTGTTTATCGCTTTATCTGTTTTCTTCTTTCCCTGAAGGGAGGATTCTCTCCTTCCTCCCACTGTCCATCTCTAAATATCTTTTTTGTTGTCTCTCTTTCCCGTTGCCTGTCTCCTTTATTGATCAATCTTTCACAGATACATCTCACAGATGTTGTGGGATGGTGTGTGTCTGTGTGTGTGTGTGTGTGTGTGTGTGTGTGTGTGTGTGTGGCCTCTTCAGTTTGCCAGAGGTGCTCTGGTTGTGAGTCTGCGCCGGTGGTTTGAGGGAATCGCAGATACTCATAAATAGTGCTGTGTGGGTTCTCGACTCCTGCTGTCTCTTTCTATCTGACTTCTGCAGCGTCAAAGTTTTTTGAGATGTATTTCTGGCTCTGCTCTCTGCTGTTTTTCTTTTTTTTGTTGTCCAGCGCCGAGAACATATTGTCTTTGTACAAAATTGTACCCATCATCCCTTGCAGCGGGGGGGGTTTGGTGTCTATTATTGGTGTTTTATTGGAGCTGTGTGGAATTAAAACTGTAAATAATAGTGAAATCAGACTAAAACCTAAAAATCCAATTGTTGTCGCTCTGTGAAAACAAGTGGTTTTTCTCAGCCCATGTTGAAGCACTGTACTTTATCCTTCAGGTTCAGAACCAGTAATGTTTGAGATCAATGATTTAGCTTTTTATACAAGTTTCATCTGTTCCAAAATGTTAACCATCATTTTATTTAGTCATTCGTTATGCATTAAAAAAAATCTGTATTTGTTTCATAGGCCAGTTATTAAGTTACAAAGAAGGAATGCTGATGGTATCAGTATAACACTGACCGAACATTAACTGTATCCAGGGCTCTTAGTTTGAAGGAGCACCCTTTTCTTCTGTGTTTCCACTCTGGAGTGTTTTGGCAAATGTTGTTTCCTACTAAATAAATTGAAAAAGCAATATAATCATAACAAAACCGCATTTGAAAAATAGGGATTATATTAATAGGAATGTGAGTAGTAAAATAATTGCAATATTATGTGACTAAAGTTGAAAATAAAAATGTTATTATACTATAAAAACCGTGAGAATCAGATTGCAACCTCTGTTGTAAGCAGGCAAGAGCATTTAAACACTTATTTCAATTTATTGATTATTTAAGAAAATGGAAATGCAAATTAAACAGGTACGATGTATAACTGGAAAGGTTTTGATCTTGCACATGTATTTAAATCAAGCACCATTTGGCTGTAGAATCCACCTTTACTGGATCATTCACCTTAATGAATGGAACAGTTACAACCTTTCTAAAAAGAACTACCACTTTTTTCCTCAATAAAACAACTTAATTCTTGAAACACTACATTTTCCTTGTTATATCATCGCTTTACTCTTGACATCTTTTTTTCTTTCTCTAGCTCTTACGCTGTTTGTAACTTTATAGAGCAAAACTGTTTTAACAATGGCATTTATGTGATCTCAGTTTCTTACAGGAAGTCCATTAGTGACCTTCAGTCTCTGAGAGGTGGAAAGGTCAAACTGTCTGACCTCAGAGCAGAACATGTGTATATGTGTGCGTCTGCCCTGAAATATGAAGCGGACTTTATATTTAAGTGATGTAAGTGAACAGATGAGGGATTGAAATTAGAGAAATAAACATCCTTGTGCGACTTTGGACATGTGTGTGATGTACAGGGTAGATGTTGAACTGTCGGGCCCATCACTAGTTGCAAAGTCGCTATTTTCTTTTCCTCGTGGACACTAATTTGCTCTTCTTTCCTTGGACACACACCGAGAACGTGACTACACCTTGATGGCCGGTGTGTGTCCACGCTAAGTGCTCACAGCTGCATCCCTGGGACTCTCGGCACGAAACCGCTCCGCAGTGTTGTTCCTGACTCGCGCTGTCCTGAAGATTAACAGCGTTCCCTCGGTGGACGGACAGTTGTAGAGATTGATGGCTGTTTTCCTTGTGGCTCGCTGTGTTTTCAAGACCCACGTGTCGCGTCGTAGTGGGACCGACGCACCGATCGGCTGGACGGCTGCTCTGTGGGGGAGTGTATGTGCATGTGTGTGTAAAAGAGAGAGTTACAGATGGATCGGTGAACAGTGGATGTCTGTGTTTGCCAACTTTCCCAAACTGCTCCTCTTGTTTGGTCACTGTCAGCGAGTACGGGCCACAAAACGCGTGTGTGTGTGAGATTGAATCTGCGTTTACACTCATTTGCATTGATTACATTAGGATTAGGATTTAGTCAGGAAGTCACCTTTTTCATGTTTTTCTTTAATTGATGCGATGGTTCGAAATGTAAGACAGAAATATGGGGGATACATAAATAATCACAATTTAACAGTGTATTAATTACGCTGTAATCACTAAATTCTACTGTCAGTGGGAAAGAGCCCATATCATTGTTTAGGGCTGCAACCAATGCTTACTTTTGTTACTAATTAATCTCTTCATTACTTTTCTTTGATTAATGATTTAGTCTACAAATGTTAGAAAACATCTCCGCAGAGCCATTTAGTCCAAGACACTGAATTTACAATGATAAAATATGATACAATATAAAGTAATACAATCAGCACAGTAGACAATCTGTAAAAAAAACAAATATTTGGCCTGATGATTAATTGAATCATCAGAATATTCTGCTAATTGTTATTTTATTTCATGTTCTTGGCCAAACAGTGACTATGACCATGATCGAATTTCATTAATTGTTTTATTTAATGATTTTACTGTGAGAGATGAGTGAGAATGTTTCTCTCTGTGTTGGTCGGGACTCACGAACAACTTGTTCAGCGGTGGTTTTGAGGAGTTGACATTTCAATCACCGCAATCCGCTGACACACACACAGACACACACACACACACACACACACACACACACACACACACACACACACACACACACACACACACACACACACACACACACACACACACACACACACCTTCAGACATTTGGTATGAGGCTGATTCTTTGTGACAGCCTAAATATTTGGCTGCGTCCGGGCACCAAGGTAAATGCGACCCGCAAGAATGTTTTTAAAGGGCGAGAGAGAGTTTGAGGGATGGAGAGAAAGTGAGAGAGGAGAGAGGGAGAGAGAGAGAGGTTTGAACAGAGATAAAGAGAGAGAACCACTGATCACACAGAGAGAAATAAAAGGAGAAGTGTATTCTCAGATTCATATATATGTAGCTGATGTGTGGGGTTCATTTTCATTGTGAATTCATTTCTTCATGTGCATTTAATATTGTATGAATTATAAACGGTGCCTGTAGATTTTAAACGGATCAGTCTGATAATCAATTCTTCTTTTATCTTCTAACTTGCTGTTAACGTTATATTTAGATTCGCCAAAGGGAATTTTGTCCTGCGGACGGTTGAAATATAGAATTTTCCCTTCAACACACAATCACTAGAACATTAGCGTTTAACAGTTTGAGGGTTTGGAGTTTAGTTTCTGGTAAGATCGAACCCTAAAACATATTTTTTTTAATGTCAAACATGTTGTCGTTCAAAGTTTCTTAAATGACAAAAGATGTTATTTTTCTCTCGTTTTTTTTTTTAATAACCGGTTGAAGATGTGGGTCTGTGTCCTTGATCAGCCGAGAGAAACAACATTTCTCCTGGGTCTGTGTTGAAAGACACGGTTAAAAAAAACAACATTTTTATAGATTTAAAGATGAGTTGAATTATTTGAGCGGAAAAAAGTGTGAACTGCTTGAATCCAGCCAACTTTGTTTATTTGCACTTTGAAAAGTTTCCCATACACACTTTGAAAAGAGAGGCACTTTTTGTTTGCTCACAGATCTCTGTTGTCTGGCTGTGGGGGGGAGAGAGAGAGAGAGAGAGAGAGTTGTTCAGAACAACATTCATTGATTGAAATGTTGAAAGATAAGAAAGGAACAGAATCTTTTTCGCTTTTTCATTATTTTCAAAGATACAGACCCGAGGATATTTCACCGTGTGGCTGGGCGAGGAAATCATCTTCTCTTTTCCTCCGCTCCTCTTCTTCGTCTCTCCTGTGCAGGAAATCTAGGCCCTACGTCTCCTTTGTTTTGACCCATATTGGAAAATTAATAAAGCTGTCTTCAAAGATCGGCTTTGCGCTCCGCAGCGGCTGCAGTAATCCACGATGATGAGGCAATTAAACACACACACCACACACACACGCACACGCACACGCACACATGTACATTTACAGACACATACATTGTACATACAAACACACGGAGAAACCACCCTAATCTCGTACAGGTGTATACACACTTACACGCACGAAAACACACACACACACACACACACACACGCAGCGAGGAGGTAATTAGTGACCTGTGGAATGCGGGGGTCAAATCTTAAAAGACCTGGCTGATAGAGGGGATATGTAGGATCAAAGCACAGGCGGAGAAAAGGGAGAGATGGATGGAAGGAGGGATAGGAGGAGAGGGAGGGGGGAATGTACAGGATCAAAGGGGAGAGGGAGGGAGGAATGAAATGATGGGAGGATGAATGGAGGAGTGCAGGTTGGAGGAAAGAGGAAATGTGCTCGGGGGAGCTGGAAGGAGGGAACGGAGGGGACGGAGGGGAAGGGGGGGGGAGAGGCAGACGAGAAAAAGGTAGAAACAATACAGATAACTCAAAGTGACAGGTGTGTGTGTGTGTGTGTTTCAGCCAGAAAGTGAAAGCTCACTTGTGCGGTGGTGAAAGATTTATGTACGTGCAGATGTGTGTGTGGGGTGGGGGGGGGGGCATGTGTCAATGAATACCCACTGAATCAAACTTTAACCATTTTCTGCAGCCGCAATATCCATTAGCTACTGTTCACACAACCACCTTTCTTTACCAGTGTGAAAACATTTTAAAATATCGATGTTTTTATTCCCAATTTTGGTCGAAACGCTTCACAACAAGCGGAAATTTCCACCGATGTTTTTCTTTGGGAAAGCTTCTAAAACCACTTTATACTTGACCACTTTTTATTAACACCACCTCTGTGTTGCACTGTCACCACCTCATGGCTCCAAAACCTCTTTGCTAATAACACATTCAGGGATTTATTGGCAAAGCGACCAACCAGGAAACTGCAAACCAGAATTAGCCTTAGCCTTAGCCTTGGGTTGCAGATTTGGCATTTATCGTTTTTCGCAATGGAAAGGCAATTTTTCACCTACTTGTGCAATTTTCTGACACAAGCAGGGAGAGGAAGAGAAAAAATGAATCACATTGTATACCGTAATTTTCCATAGACTGTATATAAAGATGGATGATTTATCATCCTTGTGCTAAAAACACCATTTGTAGACAGTCTGTGCAGACGCGGTCAGGGGACGGAGCCCTGGTGACGACGTCCCATCGATCAACACACTCGGCCAATCATGAGTCAGTCGAAGCTGTCAATCATCATGTTTCACCCTGTTTTTATGGCATCAGAAAACAAATTCAAAACAAACTTACTGGAAATCTGTCTTTGAGAAAAAACAGTTTGACGTGTATTTGGACTTTTTAATTTGGCTCATGTCCGTTCTGCTAACATGGAGGACGTGGGGTTTATGGCCTATACCGCAGCCAGTCACCAGGGGGCGATCAAGGCGCTGTAAGATGGATTTACATTTCTTTTTGCGGACCTCCATATGTTGATTATATGCTACAAGCGCACCGACTGCACATGCGTCCTCCAAACACATAGAAAGCAGTATAATAACAACCTGTGGTGTCTGTGTGTGCTTCTGCAAAGAGAATAGAACTGAAGCTTAAAGTTGAGCTGCCTCAGGACTTCACAGTTTCCTCCTCACTGTTCCGCTGTGGATCCTGATGGCTCTTGTTTTCGGCCTGACTGCGCCGACTAACATTTCCCCGATAACATCACTCATAAGTTACTCGGAGCCCGTATCTCTGACTATTTCTGTCGGCCTTCATCTCTCCTCCTCTGATAACATCAGCACAGAGAGTCACTGTCTCTAACACTCTTTCTCTTCATCCCTCTCTCTCATTCTCTTTGACTCTCCAGTTTCGTGTGTGTGTGTGTGTGTGTGTGTGTGTGTGTGTGTGTGTGTGTGTGTGTGTGTGTGTGTGTGTGTGTGTGTGTGTGTGTGTGTGTGTGTGTGTGTGTGTGTGTGTGTGTGTGTGTGTGTGTGTGTGTGTGTGTGTGTGTGTGTGTGTGTGTGTGTGTGTGTGTGTGTGTCGGAGAGAGAGAAAGCGAGTGAGGAGGAGAAAGAGAGGGAGTTCTATTACTCTGATAACATCGCAGACTCGGGAGGAAACAGAGGAGCTGCGTTGGAAGTCTTCATTTGTACTTGGGAGATGGCCAGGTCTCATTGAATTGGCTGCAACTCCAGTGTGCGTGTGTGTGTGTGTGTCTGAACACATGGTTTGTCAACAGTGTGGACACGCTACTTTTCAAACACCTGTTTAAATCCGGAGACATAATTTTCTGCTCACACGTGCACACAATGAGTCAGAAAAACAAGAATAAACACAGACACACACACACACAGGAAAACACACAGGAAAACACACATTGCATGCCAGCACACACATGCTCCTCTTTAGCGTTTTACTAAAACTGAATTGGAAATTAAGTTACGGTAACATTCTCCACATCCAGAGCCAGCTGCTTCAGTCAGAACAACTTCAATTAGCCACAGACTCTAACCGTACAAGGAGTTTATCCTCGTGTTTACAAGCTGTTCACTTTACACCACATTCGCACTGTGACAGGACCTCACGCACAGTTTACACACACGGCACACACAACATGTGCCGCTGACACGTTGTTGCTCGGATAAAATTCCTCACGTTCTCTTATCGTGACTTTGTTATGTTCATGACGTGCGATCAAAGTTGAAACACGCTGCGGTTGAAGTCGCCGTGAGTCGAACTTCTCTTTGGGATTCTTCTCGGTGTCGCTGCTGTTTTAAAAGACGTCAAACGGCAAATTAGTTTGAACGAAATGTGGTGACTCCACAAGTGCTCTTCTCTCTCCTCAGATAATGAACACTTGTGCCCAATTAGGGTTGAGAATATTAGACGTTGAGAGCATCGAGATAATCAGCTAGTTGAGATTCTCCCTGTGCAATTCAAACGTTAGAGAAGAAGAAGGAGACGACATAATCACCATAATAAAGGCAAACATGAAGGAAATGTGGTATTTCTGTTTATATCCAAGTTCTAGAAAACAGGTCAAGTGGACTTGGTTGAGTTTCAACCCCCCCCCCCACTCACTCATGGTGAATCCTGCAGAAGATCTCCCGCTATTTTCTCACATCGGCTTCTCCGGACTTTACACTTGGAGGCCAGTCGGAGAAAGTCCGCAGAATCTCCGGAGGCTGTCACTCGGACGTTTCCTCTCACACATGTTCACGTCCTCTGGAGAAACTGCGAAGGATCCTCTGGAGTTCCGAGCAGCTTATGACTCACTAGCTGCATCTGTGCTGTAACGCATGTTGTTGCACATTTTCTAATGATGCCACTTCTATTAAGCAAACTTCTCCAGAGTTTTCTCCCACAGAAACCAAAACACAATTTGCCACCATCTGTCTTTTGCGATGACATTTCCCAACAGACTCATGATTTCTATAACTATTTTGAAAGTGATCCACGATTTCGTGAAGGTAAAACCTCTCCTCACAGATCCTCGACTGGTCGGGACTCACTGAGCTATAAGCCAACACACTCCAGAGTTTTTTTTTTCTTTCTTTCTAGCCGAGCCGCTGAACACTCCAGATCTCCACATGTGGGAATCTGTCTGTGATGATGTTTGCTCTGGATGCACACAGCCACCCCACTCCATCTCAACAAGAGGGGCCATTTCCATGACAAAGGACAATTATTGACTTTCATTGGCTGCGCTCGCTTTGATATCAGCGAGGGGTGTGTCCGTGCGGCTGTGTGTGCGTGCTCGAGGGGCGGGACAGGGGGCAGCAGTGGAGGAGAAGAAGAAACAGGGGGGACCTGATGAAAGGGGCCGAGTGGGAAAGTGCACCCACTGACCCACAGCGCACAAACACAAGTGGAGGATCAGAGCAGAGAGAAAGAAATCCTTCGTTTAGGTTTTCCTCTCCGCTCCGGTTTTCTGTGTCCTTCCTCCCTTTCTTGTTTGTTTTTTTCTTGTCTATCTCTTTTTCCTCCCCCCAAAAACCTTTAACTCTCTTCTTATTATCAGGCCAAGACTGATCCCCCCCCCCCACCCTCTCTCTTTCTCCCTCTCTCCCCTCCTCCCTTCACAGCCGTAATTTAAGGGGCTGAAAGGCACGGCGAGCGGAGAAAAGAGAAGAGGGTGCTGAGAAAAAAGGGGAGACCCTGCAGATGAGGGCCTTCCTTCACGGACGTGGCACAGATGTGAGGGTGTTTTTTGTGAAACGAGTCGGGGAGGGGCGGCGATAGGCTAATTTGCGTGGCATAAAGACGGGCCCTTTTCATATGCAGAGCGCCACTTTGATGCGCGGCCGATGAAAGCTGGAGGGAGCGGCGAGGAGAGGAGAAGAGAGGGTGATGGAGGGGTCCTTTGTCCCCTGACAAGAAGGCATCTGCTCCACGCTGCCCTCCTCTCCTCCTCTCCGCTGCTGCACCGAGGCTCCCACAAAAGTGTCATCAGGGCACCTTAGAAAACCAGAACATGAAGAAGAAAAAAAAAAAACAGCCGCTTGGGTCGGCCTGGCTGGCGTACGGGTATGCATATCAATACAGAATTCATTTGACACAACGCGCACACACACACACACACACACACACACACACACACACACACACACACACACACACACACACACACACACACACACACACACACACACACACACACACACACACACACACACACACACACACACACACACACGTGTGCAGACACGTTCACGTGTTACCACAGCTGACAAACACATCTTCACTTTGACAAATTGTTCCCTTTTTGAGAAACAAACCAAGCATAAAATCTCGGCTCTCCTGCGGTAATCAAACTCGGGGTGAAAGGTGTGCATGTGTTTGTGTGTGGCGGGGAGATCACAGGGGAAACCATTGGCTGCCGTGGTTTCCTTGCGTCCAGCCTGGCCTCGCTGTGTGGAGCGTGTTTATGTGCACACATATGCATGCACGTGTGTCCGCGCGGCGCTGATCAGAGGCGGCAGGGCTCACCGGGGCCCTCTCACCAAACACAGGCCGATTTCACGCTCACACACACTAAAGCTGAGTCTCTGCAGCAGAGCAGAGAGCGACTTCGACAGCGTCGACTCCAAACGGATTCCTTTGCTCTTATAATTGTTCAGACTGAAATAATTTACTCAGATCTGTTTTGACACCCAGGAAGTTTTAAGTATTTTTCTTTTCTTGTCCTGTTTCCATTGTGGTCATCCAAATGAGTTTTTCCACTTGCTAGCAGCTTGGCTTCAGGGATGGTGCTGTCACTCCATTGGACTGGTGGCCACTTTGGTCCAGAATGAAATATCGCAACAACTTTTCAACAAAATGTCAGTAAATGTTTTACAGACATTCATGGTCCCGAGAGGATAAATCCCAACGACTGGGTGATCATCAGACTTTACCTGTTTGGCCAATACCAGACAGCACTTTTTGTGTTTTAGTAAAATGTCACAAAGATCAAAATTTTCAACAGCAGGAAACCATTATACAAATCAACACGTCCTCATTGAAGTGGTGAGCATGTTAGCATGTTAGCTCAAAGCACTGCTGTAAGTAAGTACGACCTCACAGAGATGCTAGCCTGACCACTTTCCTCGTCCGCTGAGAGTTACGTACTTGTTCCATTCTTAACAAAATGAGGGTCAGTGTGGGTTTGGTGTTCCTCGCATTCGTACCTGATCCCACATTCCATCCCAGTAGGGGGATCTGTTTTACCGTGAGCATGAACACTCGACTCATACAGCAAAGTTTGCTGATTGCTGAATTTTGTGATTCTGATCTTTCTGCGCCTTCCATCGGGTTAAATAGGAACTGATCAATAACTGATCCTCACTGTGTCCTTCCAGGTGATCTTCGCCCTGAACCAGACGTTGTTGCAGCAGGAGTCTTTGAGGGCGGGAAGCCTCCAGGTTCCCTACACCACCGAGGATCTCATCAGGCACTATAACTGTGGAGATCTCAACTCCATCATCTTTAACCACGACACCTCACAGGTCCGTCCCCTTATCTCATCTTATCTTATCTTTCTACTTTCGCTCTAGTTAATAAGCTGCGTATCATTTTGACCCCTTGACCTGTTGTAGTGTCTCAGCGACACCACCCTTGACCTTTTACCTTCACCCCTCACCCTGTGACTGACCCTCCATCCCCCACACCACCTCCTCCACCCCTGCAGCTTCTCCACACCGATCCTGATTTACTCTTCCTGCTTTTCCTTCTGCTCCTCTTCCTCTCTCCATCGTCCTCGCCACATCCTTGTTGTCCCTCCTCCTGTGTTGTCCTTTGTCCCATAACCTTCCTTTCACATTCCTTCTTTTGACTTCTTTTAAATGTAGACAAAACAAATTTTCATTTTTTTTCAACCCTGTAGGTCCCTAACTTCAATAACGTGACGCTGCCACCCAGCGAGCAGGTGACCGCCCAGGAAATAGACAGCTACTTCCGACAGGAGCTCATCTACAAGAGGAATGAGAGGATGGGCAAGAGGGTCAGGGCCCTGCTGGAGGACCACCCCGATAAGAGCTTCTTCTTCGCCTTCGGAGCAGGTTGGTGTTAACAAATTAACTTTGAAGGAATAAAACGAGGCAAATAAAGATATCTCTGTGACTAAAATGTCAACATTTACATCTTTATTAGTCTTTACTCATGCGTCCGGTCATCACAGCAGCTAATAAGCTTACTTTGATCCCCACTACAAAATGACTTAAATTCCTCTTTTTGTTGGGAGAGCCCTTCTGCAAAGAAGACGGAAAGCGTCTTAGTCTGAGCAGCTTAACAAACTCATGTAGAGAAAGAGAAAAGAAAAAGACGACCAAAGGACCGGGGCCTGAAATCAAAGCTGATTGGAGAAGTGGGGCTCACAGATGGGACGTCTTTTTCTGATCTGGACGATCGTGCAGCTCCTTTCAGATACAGAAGAGATACGACCAGAAAGTATATACCCATGTAATACCTCAAATATACTGCACATCGTCCGCAATCCCTCTTTTTTCTTGTCGGGAAAAATCAAACTAAATCCTGGGGGACTGGTTGTTGATAACCAGCCCTTCAGTGGCTCAGCAGATATAAATCTATTGATCCACACAGCTGATGGTTTTAATCAGCTTAGGGTCCAAATAAACCAGAGTTGTGTTGGAGGCTCAATGAAACATCCTTGTTATCAGTTCAGGACAGAGCAGAAACAGACGTGTGGCCTGTTGGAGCTTTAAAAAGGTAATTTTAAAACTTTGAATTCCTCTGTAACCGACCTCATAAGTAGCAGCGGTCTGATAAGAGACTTAAAACAGGAAGGATAAAGCTGATAAGAGCAGAGGAAGATTAAAGTTGTCTCATTTAAGTGCAGAAGAGTCTGTGCGAGTGTGCATGTGTATTCCTGCTGCTTGGTCGGGGGTTGCATGGCGAAGGCAGACACACGTCTTTGTCCTGCTGGAGACTTGACTGGTTGGTTTGGCCTCTGGTTGTTCAGTTTAAACTCTTTACACTTAATAAAGTTGACCGAAGTATTGTAATCATGAGTTCAGTCGAGATAGTTTTTAAATTAATGTAATATTGAGAAAAAAATACAGATTATATTCATATTCATGTTTTTTCAACAAGCACTCCCAAACACAAAGATGTTTTATTTTACAAACCAACAAATCCTCACCTTTAAGAAACTGAAAACAACAAATTTGATGTTTAAGCTTGAAAAATAACTGAAACTATAAAAATGGACACTGATTAATTTACTGTTAATTCAAACGAATGTTTATGAATCAGTTTGTATCGCACTTTATTCGTTAATCTTTTGGTCTCTTCAAATTACACAGATGAGCAAAGAAAAAATTAAACTGGTTCAGATCAAATCTACAGTTCTTATTTCGGGACATTTTTTTGACTTAAGTCGTCGAAGCTGATTTACTATCAGTGAAACCACGAAAGTTCACGACCTGTTCATAGTGAAGAGCAGAATCCGTTCCTCCAACATTCGATTTTCTTCACCTTCATCACGGGATGTGCAGGCGGGAGAGAGGATCAACTTATAGCGACATCAGTTTCAGACTCAGAGTTTCCTCATGACGACGTCGGCAGAAACCTTCTCGATTTCTTTGGTCAGTTCGAAGCTGAAATGCAGCGAAACTCCGAGCGGAGCGAGAGGCCGTCACAGTCTGCTGCTCCCCGAGCTGGCAGGAAACAGCTGAGGGAAAGCAGACACACACACACACACACACACACACGCACACGCACACACTCATGCCCTAACAAGGAGTTCATTTCACTGTGTGTCCCTAAGGAGGTACCTTTACAAGGGCTAGGTCTAAAAAGGTGTGTTCCTCAGTGTGTGTGTGAGTGTGTGTGTGTGTGAGCTGGTGAGTGAAAGTGATACGGCCAATCAGCCCAGGAGCACAAGTCTCAGACATACGGAGGGCAGGCTGGGTCGGCGTGGTACAAGGAACGGGACGGGGCACATCGGGGTGCATGTGCATGTGCAGACACCACACACACACACACACTGCAGCCCCCAGGCCATACCGTAGACAGACCTGGGTAAAATGTGTCCTTAATTATCCCTGGAGGGGTCAAAGGACACCACACACATCACACACACACGCACACACACAGATACTACAATGGCGTCCATTATGTCGGGTACTCAACTTCCCTGTTACAATTAGCCATCAGACCAGTCCCATCATATTTTTTTATACCGTCGTCTCGATAATACATTAATCGTCTATTCTGCATTTTGTGTCGTGTGTTTTTTAGTTAATAATTCATTGCACTGTCAATAACGCCAGAGAAGTTCATTTTCACAGTACATTGTAACACTGCAGGATACGTTTTGGTTTCTTGAAATTCCTCCAGACAGGACTACAAATATAAATCTGATTTAGAGGAATTATTGTTGTGTGTGGTGTTTTTAGAAAAGCAACCACGTATTTAACATATTTCCTTTCCTGAGTAATGATCCCATTAGCCTGCAGGGGTTGGCCTGCAGATTCCACACTGACCCAAGTGGAAAATTGTTGAGGTTACTCATTTTGCCTTCTCTAAGCTTTATTGCCACAACAAGTTAACAAAACAGTTTGTACGTTATAATTTATTCCCTGTCAAAGTGCCTGGTTGGATGCTGATCGCACTTTGCCAAAGGAAACTCAACATAGTTTTAATCACGGTAGTGTTTGGATGTGTTGGTGGTTTAATGTTATTGGAAGCCATGTTTTAGTTTTTTGACCGGAGTGTTGAAAGTAGTAGTATTAAGTAGTAGTAGAATATCGCAACAACTTTTAATTTGATTAAATAAATGCTGTAAACATATTTGTCAAAAAATGTTTTATTGCTTAAACTGCTCTTGAAAGGTGATCGTTATATTTGTGCTGTTTTAAATTGTTATCTGTGGGATAGAAATATTCTCTTGAGGTTTTGGAGAAAGTAGTTTATTCCGCTGATGTCATGTTTCAAAGGAATTGATCGGTCAGTGGGCGGAGCTTTCATTCAGCTTGATCTCGAATCGCCAACTTAACCTCCTCCGTAGCACGTTAGCCGCTCAGCACGTAACAAGTTGCCATGGTGATTTACCTCGATACAAAGTGAACCAGCAACTCCTGGTTCGTAGTACAGGCCCCTGAACAATCTCCTGCTGCGTTCTTCATATGTGAAGGACAAACATCCACTCAGATACACACACCCCGTGCACGTATTCCATCTGCGTCTTGTCTGTTTCTGAGTCGGGGGGGCCGTCATTACATCAAGAGATGTATTTCTAAAATATATATTAGTTTGATATCCTGTTATCGGGCTGACTTAGAATCTTAAGACATCTACCCGGGTCAGGTTCCCAAGATATTTGTGACCAAGAGAGTTTGAGCCGATGCCAGAGCAGTAAACACATTATTCCGCAAAACCTTATTATGACTTTAATGTCATAATAACCTCCTACAGAAAAGTACTTTCTTACCAAATCCTGATGTATTGATTCTTTGGTTGTGTCTAAACTCATTAGAACGGGGGCCCGTGACCAGTTCTGCATTCCAGCTCCTTTCGCTGCTGTTTTTAAACGTTTTTTTTTTCAAATGCAGTCTGGTGGAGAGCGGTGGTCAGGAAGGCAACAGTCAAACAAAGTGTAGTGGTCACTGGCTCGCAACTTCAAACTCCACATTCAGCTCCGATGAACCCACACGCAGAACAGAGTCAGACATGAAGAGGAGATGGAGAGCGTGAGATAAGAGCTGCTTACGCACACACACTCATGATGACCACCCAGTCCATTGTTGATATTATGGATTTATTGTGAGATGATTTACAAATTCCCCCAAAACACATTTCTTATTATGACCATATGCTGGACGGCCTCCAGCCTCCCTGCGCTAAATTAAACAGAAAAGAAAAGAGGTCAGTAGGGTAACAGAACCGTTGCTTAATCTCACATCTAAAGGGTTTTAGACTAAAAAGCCTCTGAGAGCAGTTACGTTTCATTGATCTGTCATTGATCTGCTTATTTTTTTTAAAGCAACATCACTCCAAGCTTTACATATCGGGCCGGAGACATTAAGTTCCTTCAGGAAGTGTTCGACTCTCAGCAGGTCTGCAGTGAACGTCAGGGTTCAAATATCCATCAGGGGAGAAATACGCAGATGCTCGAGCTGTTTTCAGATGTGAACTCCGGAAAACGTCTGGTAAACCGGGACCGGACCGAGTCCAAGCAACAAAATCTGCAAGTGTACAGTTTGAGCACAAGCAGAGCGGATCTAAGCACAAGCAGGGCGGATCTAAGCACAAGCAGGGGCTATTTGAGTGCAAACGCAGGGTTTCAAGCGACCACCTCTTGAGCAAAGATGGGAAAAAACCCACATAGACTTGGAGCATAAATTCTGCTGCGGAAATTACGTTTTTGTTTACAGCGCATCAAAGGCTCTTGATTATCATTGTTTTTTCAAGTCTATTGCAACTCAAATACCTCATCGATGTTTGTTTTCTTTTCACTCAGGAGTTTTACTCGGGGCCGGCAGGAAAAGTTCCGACATTTGCGTTCTCACGTACGGCCCCAGAGAAAAATGTCCACAGTTCCGTGCATGTTCGATTCCAGCCTCAGCCCCTTCCCTGCCTTCCCCCTGCTCCGCGTATTACCGTATTGTCATGCCTCGCTATACTTTACTGCACTGTAAGTAAATACCTCCTAGAAATTTGTCTTTTCCCCCCCATCTGTTTGTCTGAAATACCACGGCCATCACTCAGACTAAATGATGATGTTGAAAAAGAGCCATGCGCTCAGACAGGCATATGGAAGCTGTTATTGCTCCGCTCCATAGGTACAGTAACCAAACCCAAGTACACAATCCCAACCCGTGTTCCCTTTTATAATCTCTGTCATACCCTGGCACTTTTGACTTTAATAAAATGATGTGTTTACATATCGCTGAAGGCTGAGGGCTCCGTTTCTGCCGGCTCGTACAAATTCTTTTCTTTTACTCCCCCCCCCACCCTCCCAGACTCAGCTCACCATGTTTCAGTATCCCCCCCGAGCTGCTTAGCACATCACGACTCCCCTCTGCTCTCAAACTCTGCTCCAAAGCCACAAATTTAAATATTTGTGGCGGTGTAATTGCCAGTGTGGTCGACGGGCTCTAACGGTTACTGTACGTCGAAATGTTTGACTCTTTTCACAGACAATTAAGGTTTGCCGTTGGATCTGTTGCTGTTTAGCTTGGTAGGGCCCTGCGCCGGGGAGAATACCCCCGGTTTAGTGATCTGTGATGTGCGGCGGGTCGGCTGTAATAAATGGACGGCTCGGCCTCGTGAGCTACGGCTCGTGACAGAGGTTGACGCAAGCTCATAACTCACACAGAGCACCTTGACTTGTCGGTGTGCGGGGAGATCTCAGTACTGGAGCGGGGGGGGGGGATATAGTCACTTAATATGTATTTACCAAGTCCACTGCAGTTTAGTAGTCAGCGCCGTGTGGTGACTGAGCCGGTAAATACTGAATTAGACTTAATGTGTGTTAGAGGTGGTTTTATGTGAAACCACAAAAATGATCTCTGTCCACACGAGCTGAAAGTGCATTTCACGTGAACAGGAAGGACGATATCTACTCTGCAGTCGGTTTCTTAGTCAAAGAAAATACTACGAATGAGAAGCAACAATGAGGAAAAGTAAGACGAAGGATTTCACGGAGGAAGAGAATATTGCGACTGCGTTTTGGCCAATCCATAACACAACGCAACCCTGGAGTTTTCAAACTGAATTGGGGCCAGCGCGTTTCCAAACTTCTCAGTTTTAGCCTCTCAAAACCTCTGGAGTAGTGTGGACAGCAGTAAACATAGTAACTCAAACTAAAACGTAGTGGTACGGATGTAACCTTAGTGTTTGATCACATGTTATATGCAAATAAGAAGATCAAAAAGGACAGAAACTCCATCATTCTGTGTATTGCTGACTATTAACAATGAAATTAGCATTTTCGTTAGATCCATGAATCTATACCCTTGGACAATCCGAAAATGTAAAAAAATCTCACAAGCTCCGTTGACCAGATCCAAATTTGAATGCGCTCTTTCTTGGCCCATGTCCAATCCTTCCTTCCAAGTTTCAAGAAAATCGGTTCTGTAGTTCTTTGCGTAATCCTGCTAACAGACAAACGGCAATGAAAACTTGGCGCCGGAAGAACTGCAGAGCTGATTAGGTTTATCGTCACAAAATATTGTATATGAAGGAACTCGAGCTGTGCAGCCAAACCCACAGAACTTTATTTTGAATTCCACTGCCGATCTCAACAGATTCCAAAGTAGCCGGTTCAGAAAAAAACGACGCTCACGTCATGTGCAATATTTCTACTGGATTAAATCTCGCAGCCACAGAAAAACCTGGAGTCTCTGCCCCAGTGTAAACATCACAGCTTCAATAAAGAGTTGGAACGGGCTCATCCAGAATATATAACCTCGTCAGACACTGTGGAATTAGAGAATTTAACCTTATTTCTCAGGAAACGCAACATAGACGTCTTTCCTAAACCCTCGTGAACGCAGTATAAATTAGGTTTTAACTACCCCTGTGTGCCTAATATTTTAGTCTCAGAGTTATAGCGGGTTTACTGGTTGTTCCCACTCAAACTCCGTCCTGAATCCAGAGGCCAAACCCTACACATACCTGGCCCGCGTCCCTCCGCAGTGTGTTTTCACACCGAGCAGCACTACATCACCGCGGTCGCTGCTCGGCTTCCTCTTTTTTTCCCCCCCAGATGGTGTGAAAGTCCGAAACGTGGGGCTTTTTAACAGCACCTCACCTTCATAAACAGCCAGTTTACAACTGTTTGGGGCAGTCGCTGACATGAGTACACACATGTCACGCAGCACCATTAAAGTCCGGACCAGACCTACCACACACTTGGTCAGGATTTGAGCAGGCAGGCGGGCGAACCGTCTGCCAAACCCGGATTAAGTTCCGGTATTTGAGTTTAAATGACACTTTTAAGATATAACTTGTTATTAAGTTGTTCTATTTTTTGAAAAATTACATCATGTAGGTTTAATTTCTTCCACAAATCAGACTTCAACATGTCCAAAATGCTGTAGTTGAGGATTTATCCAGACTGTTTGCACAAGACATCAGACATCAGAGGCATCTCTACCAAAAGTAGATTTGACACGAAGGCGGAGATAGCAGGAAATTGTAGCACTTCAGTGAGATGGAGGGGCGCTTTAACGAGGCGTTGGACTCGGTTGAGGATTTAGCAACAGCCAGCGTTGATATCTTTTAACCACGATCACGTTATTTTGGGCCTAGATTTATTTAAGAGTCATGTGTGACAGTTTTGGAACACACTGGCAAACACTGTTCTGCCATTTGGGGTATCTCAACGGGGAAATTATCATTTTGTAAGGCTGCGGCAAACCTCATTTTTATTTTGTCGTTAGTTTGGGAGATGTTTTTCTTTTCCTTGTTCATTATTTGATCAATTCATGACTTTCCATTATGACTGATTTAGTGTCTTGTGTCGTTCCTGCATGGTCGTAGCAGCAAAATGTGGTTTTGTGTAGCGCCAAGAATTTTGACAGTGGCAAAACACACTTTGCCGATTAACAAACCATTTTATTATTTGAATAGAAGAAGTCAGTCAGTGTAAAAACATCAATACAAACTCAAATACTCTGCGTCTCCTGTGATTGCTTCACAAAATACTTTTGATTGGCCATTGCAAAAGGCAGACAATAAAAAGTATCAAAAACTGGTTTGGTATTCATTCAAATCTTAGCCTTGAAATTACATGAAATAAGAAAAATCATTATCATGATGTGATAATTAGAAATTATTCTTTTTAAATTGCTGTTTTCAGGCTGAAAAGAAAAAGGATCAATCACCATCATTGGTGTCTTATCAGTGACTCCAAAACGTGTTTATCCTGCTTTAACGTCCATCTTTCAGCAGATGTCCGGTGTTGGTGACTGGACAGTGTTTCCGTCAGTGTCTCCGTGCTGCTTCCTCTTCATCTTCCTCCCCCCTCAGAACCGCCTGTGATCTTTGTTCCATATTTATAATCCTAAAAGCCCCAAAGAACAAAAAACTGGCCAAACGCGAAAACACATTAAACCGGTCGCATGTTAAGCTGTCAGGAGCATCTGCAACGTGTCATCGCCACAGCTCTGTCTCTTCTTAAATGAGAGGATAAACCTGTCAGCCGCTCTGAGGAACTAACTGGCTGCTGAGTGAAACGCACCTAAACGTATACATTTAGGTGCACTCATCAGGTCAGAGGCCTCGGCCCCGGCTCGCCCCAGACGTAGCTCATGCAGCCCCACACTTCTCTCGCAGTCACAGCAGCGAACGCTTGTCACAACAGCTTGTTGTGATTTATTGAAAGCGTTGAACTCCTCACCCCTGATCCCATTCAAACCCCGCAGTATTTCCTCATGCACCTGGAACGGGGCTCCTTTTACGCGCCTGCCCAGGGGCTCAACTTTCATTTGGACCAGAAATACCTCACCCCCTATATGAAAGGGAAGAGGAAAATTATATCTTTACCCAGCGAGCAGCAGCAGTGCATCTATTGATGGTTCTCGGCGGGAATTGTTATGAGGGAGCTGTCCCTTTTCATTTTCGGGGGGCTGAAACATGAAGGCGAGCAAACGCGCTGCCTGCAGGCGATGAAGATGTGAAGGGACAGAGGAAAACATGACTTGTGTGATTTGTGGCTTCCACTCACTCACTCCTCTCTCTCTCTCTCTCTCTCTCACTGTGGGGTTATTGAATACGGTTTTGTTTAGGCCGGAGCAGGCGTTTTCTCTGCTGCGCTGTATGAAAGAGCCTGTGTTGTTGGCCGCGCATGTGAGCAGAGCAGGATTCTGTGATGCCACATCGTTTTGAGTCTTTATACTCAAATGAGCTTTATTTTATTTATCCATCCAGACCGTGTGACGTATTTGGCGTCACAGTTATACAGCGTTAGGTTTATTTCTTTAGACTCGGGGGTTTCTGGGTCATATGTCAGAACATATGTGGACTTTTTTTTTGTCCGTTTAAAAAAAATCTGTTGGCACCCAGAAACATTTTCTTAAATCTCTTGTATATTTTGAACATTAAAGCATTTCCCAAAAACCCCCAAAGTCTTTGCTGTAATGAAACAATTCACCCCAGCAGGAAAAAAACAAATGTTTTTGTGTGGACGTGAGGCCAAAAAGACAAATTTGATTATTTTAAATGGTCTTTTTGATGATATCCGTATGGTTATGGCGTGTTCTTTTTAAAAGGAATTCCGAAATAAATAACTTATCTCGCAAACAAAATAAAAACAAAGTGTGAATTCCATTCTCTTATGCTGCAAACTCAATTTAACTCACACTGAAATTACCGTACTAGGCTTTATAATCTCTGTTTTGCATCACCGGAGCTCTGGAGCGAATAAGAGATTGCGATCCGAAAAAACACGATTTTCTCTGTTTAGGATTCGGTTGGTGCCGATTTAAAAATTCTCCATGTTCTGTTGTGATGCAGAAGGATTTACAGGGAAGCGGGAGACTCTCTGGAAAACTAAGCCCCTTGGTTTTATCCATAACACACCACGGTTAACTTGGGAGGAAAGAATGATTCGGGCCGAAATGGGATTAACACATGTGTGATTGACAGAGAGAGAAAAATATTGTGAATATAGCAACAAAAAGTGGAAACAAGGTGTTTGAGGGTGACGTCGGGAGAGAAAGCACCAGAAACGACGGCCAAAAAGCCGAGCCTGTGATTACTAACAGGCTCCTATTCTATGGATCTGCTCTTCGTTAGGATCTAGACCTGAGATGATACGCAGGCCCGGCTGGACACCGACAAGATCTCCTGCAGATTACTCAAACTAAATGGGCACAAAATTACACTCGGAGCCACATGTTGTTGATGGAGGAGAAAAACATCAGAGGTAAAAAAAAAAAAGAAAAGAAAAGCATTACGTGGAATGCTATTTAAAAAGGGGAGCAGCCATCCCGACTTCCCTTCAGCCGGGTGGAGGGCTGGAGCGGAGCGGAGCAGCAGGATGCCGGGCGCCCGGCGCAGGGTGCGTGTGTTTTCAGAGGAAGTGGAATATGCACAGTGCAGAAATACGGTCCGGCAGGTATGGACGGGCAAAGGGCAAAAAGCAAAAAGTACAAAAAAACTAAGAAACGCTCTTTGACTCCTGATACCTGAACGAGCTGAATGATCGTAATCAGATCTTAAGTATAAAATGGCCGCTGATGCCGTCTGCTGGAAGCCAATCTCAATTTCCTGCTTCAGTTCAGTTTTTATCTTGAAATAATTCAAGATAACATTTTTAGTGCCGTTTCTTTAGAGCAGTGAGTTTACTGCAGCTAATACAACCATCATTCATTCATTTATTTCTTGTTTTCGCTGTTTTATTATTATTCAGACTCATTTATCAAAAATAAATACATATAATATCAACTACCAAGATTAAGATGGTGGATCAGTGATAGAAGAAACACTGGATTTCCACAGTCGACACATTTGAAGTGGATCGTGTTGATGTTGCTGGTCATGTCAGCACTTGTGTGGTTTGTACGGATAAAACAGCAGCCAACCTGAGGTCAGGTGGACAGGTATCCCTCCACTGGAACTACTTTATTAAGTCTCATTTCACTTACTTTTATATTAAGAATTTCCTCTGAGGCCGGGGGTTTATACGTAAAACGAGACGTTCGGCGGCCGGGTCGTTCCGAGCTGGCAGCGCCGCCGGGTTTAGAAGCCGCTCGCTTTTTACAGAATTCTCAAACTTTGATCACTTTTTCATACGACCACAGTGAATGAGCCGGTGTGTGTTCAAGCACCATAACTCCTTGGCAGAGCGAGGGAGCACCGGGAGTGTGGAGAGAGACTGTTGAAGCCTGACAGATGTAATCCTGAACACGGCTCCAAAGTGCTGTGTGCCACCGCAAATTTTCAGTGAGGGTTTGTTTAAAAAACAACCTCACACCACAGGCCTCTTACGAGCACTGCTTCTCCTTTATTCTCAGCATAAATTCAGAGCTCACGTCTCCAGAAACCTCAGGCAGACACTTTCAGCAGCTTTCACGCTAATGATAAACACGTGATACATGATTTATAATTTTTTTTTAAAAGAGCCGGAGCGAGATTCAGTTATTAAAACGCAGGTATATCCATCTTTTGAATTTCACAGCGCCGCAAATAAAACTGCAGCGAATAAACAGTTGACTTGCAAATCGTACTCATCAGAACTTCTTGAGAGCTAAACCCGTTCTCCTTGTCCCATTCGCTAAAAATACAACCTGTAGTAAATTTGAATTACGTGCTTTTTAAGAGGTCATTAGTTCCAAACATTTATCTGGGGCAGTGACTCTGGTCCCAGAAAGCTCGAGATGCTCCGACGCGGTAAATTAGCCAAGATAAACAACAAGGTGTTGCCGTACGTGCGAAGGTAACTGATGAGGTGAAAGTGAAGACTCCCAGTTCCTCTGCAACACAGAGAACCACTGATCTCCAGAAACCGCATTTAAACAAGTTCACATCTTGTTCACACTGAACCCTGAGTATGGATTTTTGGGAGCTGGCATTCAGCAGTGAAATTTTGCAATATCAATATAAGACAAATAATTGGCAGTGATTCCTAAGGTTCTTTATCAAACCCCTTATGCAAAGGAATTAAATATATACGCAAATGTAATTTAGGCTTGATGTTCTATAGTTTAACCATAAACTTTATTCAGAATAACTAAATAAAAAGGAAGAATCCACATCATTTTCATGTGGACGTGGATCATGGGGCAGATCCAGGGATTGTTTTTCCACTTTCTTTAACATTGCAAGATTTTTTTACATTTTTGTAATTTCTCATAGAATGATTCATGGATCTTGATGGAAAAAAGCTGTCATTTTTTACGTTCAGATCCAAATAAAAATCTGGATCAAGTGAATTTAAGATCGAGGGACTGTTGGGCCTTGGCGGAGGTATGTGCTCTACTCCTAGTTTACTCTGCTACGTCTATGAAACGTCTCATATCGACCGATCCCGTCCGCCAACAGATAACTCAGTTGGCCTCTAGCTCAGACGTTTGCTTTTCCCCCGACTCGGCTTCTTTGGTTTAACTTTGTATACAAGACATTCAGAAAATAAAATGGTTGGAAAACCTCCATGCCAAACTGAGATACCACCTCAGGCAGCCTCGGCTCCCGTGGAACAGACTTTACATGGGCACCATGTCAAGATGTAGTCTCAATACAGAAGTGTTTTACACCGAAGGCCTGACAGGAGGCTCTTATCCGCAGCTATCACCGTCTGGCATCTGATGACTTAACATTCCTGTGTTGTTTTGATGCCCTATCCCTCCGTCTCTATTCCTGTTTTTCTTTCCACGTGAAATTTGCATCTGCTTGTCCCTGCTTCTCGCTTGTTCTCCCCCCCCCCCCCCCGCGTCTCTTCCTCAGCAGCCTCCGTGTGACACGGTGATCGGTATCAGTTTAACCATAAAGCAACGGCCCCTTGTGTTTGAACGTTGCCTCTCCCTGTGCCCGAGAGGAGCAGAGTGAGAGATGTTTTGGTGCCGGTTTGGGGTGTTAGCATTCTTTGGCCTGTTTGGTGGAGAGGACGTGTATTCCCGCCTGCGGCTTGTTGTGTTTCTGTGTCTTTTCAGATTCACACAGCCTCGTCACAGATGTCTCGTATCACAGCTTTCCATCACTGGTATCGTACAATCAAAGAAATCACACCCTGAGGGAGTTTTGATTTAAAATCGTGCAGGAACATTTGTTTTGACCACGGAAACAGAATCAGATGATAAAAGAAATACATTTTTTAACTTCTGAACTCCATTCTCAAATGGGCTCACCCTGATATTTTACAGACACGTTACCGGGGGGCCCACGGGGGAAGTTCTGGAAAATGTCAGGAGTGGCTGACCCTCCAGAAGATTTCAGGAAAATGTCGAGACTTCAGTGCAGAAAGCAGCTTTCAGATCTTAGCTTCCGTCTTTTCAAGAGGTTGCATTAACAAGTGTATCATATCTTACTGTTAATCACATGGATTAAAAAATACTAGTCATATCTCTTTATGTTTATTTTGGCGATTGCCTGTATCTAAAAAAAAAAGAAGGAATAAAGCTACTTCTGAACAAATTTAAAAAGAACTTGCACAAACCTTTAATTTACAACACACTTAACATTTGGGCAACCATGTGCATTCCCTGTCATCCGGGCTTTAGTGTGAAAGATGTGCATAAAAAAATATGCAGCTTTGAAAACTTCCACGGCGTTTTGAAGGAAACTGTGAGCTCACCTTCAGAGAGCGGCCTCGTCCAGTCGGCCATTAACGACCGAGCAGTGGAAGCACTGAAACAACCTGTGGAGGTTTGGTTTGGCTCAGCCTGAGGTTTAATCCTCAAACTGGACCTGTCTGCTTCTGCGTCATTCGCTCTACGCGTGTGTGTGTGTGTGTGTGTGTGTGTGTGTGTGTGTGTGTGTGTGTGTGTGTGTGTGTGTGTGTGTGTGTGTGTGTGTGTGTGTGTGTGTGTGTGTGTGTGTGTGTGTGTGTGTGTGTGTGTGTGTGTGTGTGTGTGTGTGTGTGTGTGTGTGTGTGTGTTTTTACGTGTTTTACATCCTCCCAGTATCCACCCTAAGTGGGATAAATCACATGTAATTTTTAAAGTCTTCCATTTCTCTTTATGGCAAATAGTACAGAGAGGGGGGGGGGGGATTGAGAGCTGCAGCGGATTGGAGGTAGAATTCAATACGCTGTTGGTTTTAGACGAGTTTCAGCCAATGGCGGGGTGCGATTTGTTTGTGTATATATGCGCAGACTAATTCAACAAAAATACTTCTCAGTTCTGGCTGCTCGCGTCCCCCCCCATACGCTCTGACTGTGTATTAAGAGTATCCTTATCCTGCAGGGACGTGGGATCAAAAATGACAACATGCCGTTGAAAGTAACTTCATACTAAATTGATTCCAGGCAAAAACATTTCATTTTTTGAAAGTATTTTTCTTTTTCCCCTTCCAGTGGTAAAGAACCTCGGTGCCTTCCTGGATGAATATTATATTAACATTAAGAGACTCTTAGCTCTCAACACCACAAGTTGGCAACATTACACCAAGTATGAACGTTTTGCTTGAGAAAATACTGCTGCTTTCTAGTAATTGAATTGTGGTGGAGATTTCTTTGTGTAAACACTCAGTGCTTCTCTGACTCGTTCCCATCTTGTCGCCTTCGTGGATTTTTCAGGCGCATTAGCGGGATTGCGATGTCGGCCTCTTGGTCCATCGACCACAGAGTTCGGTTCACGTATCCGCAGCGCCCGGAGTTTGAATCCTAACGAAACTCTCGTGATCCCCTGACTTTTCCACCAGTGCTATGGGGTTCATGGTTTTGAGTGAAGTTTCTTGAAAGCTTATTGGATTGGAACGTCTCTTGGGGTCCTGGACGGGCCCCGACGGGCCGGGCCAGGTTCGGACACAAGTTTTGAAATAAATTTCGGTCACGTTGGCTGGACTATCTAGTTGATTGACACTGCATGTGTCTGTGATCAGGGAAAACAATGGATATCGTGTGTCAGAGACAAGGAAACACAAAGTCAGTGCAGTTCATGTTAACTGTATCGGGTTCAGGACGGGCTCGGTTAGTTTTATCTCTGGTGGAGACGCACTCTAGTTCAGATATTCATGTTCCCTGTGGGATGAACTTTAATAACTTTGCTGCTCCTTTCATCTAGCATCATTATTCAACAAGGGCATTTTATTTATAAAGACACATTTCGTACACAGAGGCAGATTCAAGGTGCTTTGCAGGGACGATTAAAGAGATCAATTCAATATCAAAAAGCACATGTCAAAATTGGTAAAAAAGCAAAATGGAATAGATTAAAAAGAAATTTGTAAAAGAAGAAAAACGATAAATCTGAAAAATGTTCATAATACTAATAATGTACAAACTTATATGTTGTAGGTCCTTGTAAACTAAAAGTCTGGATTTAAGAACTGTGATGGATGGATCACAATATTGTGTTCAGTGCTAATTAGCTAATATGTTATCAAACCTAAATATGACCTCATGTCTCCATCCAAGAAAAACTACTGGGACAAGCCTGCGTTTCTAAAAATGAATCTAACAACCCCCAAATAAATGTGTGTCAATTTAAATGCATCTTTCCTGAAATGATGAGAGAATAATGATGTGAAAATACAGTCTACTCATTGTCATCTATCCTGACAGCATCTAATCATACTGTCTCTGCTGAACCGTTTCCAACAGCGTCCGGTTCTCGTCAGACAAATTGTGTCCGACTGAGGTTTTCCACTCTAATACGCTGAGGAGCTGACGATCTGTCATAAAACGCCAGGATCCAACCAGGGATAAGAAGAGTGCTGTGTCAGCAGAGTGTGTCTCCAGACGCTTTGTATGTGTGCTGGCATTGTTCGAAAAACACCAGGAGGATCTTTCTGTCAGGGGATAACCAATAATTTTCCTGTTAGTTGTCTCATGACTGTCACTTTTATGGACGGCTGCGTCTCCTTCACAGTTGTGAAGCCCGGCGAGCCAAGGCAGACATTTTTTTCCGAGTTTAAAGTTTGGCTGGTTAGTGCGTCTGACGTGCTGGGAACGTCAAGAAGATGGAAATCGATGCTATTATTTAGTTTTGACAATAGTTCAAACGGCTTAACTCTCTCCTCGTATTAAAGCTCCCCTGCCGCCCGTGTGCGCCGCAAAGATTGATGCCCACGAAAACCACGGCAGTGTCAGGTGGCGGCACGCGAATAAAAGAGCAATAAACTTGGCCAAAAGGTTTCAAGGTTTTTTTCCCCGTCATCGGTGACGTCACCGAACCAAAACCCAGCGTAGTAAAAGATTCAAGAACGCACCCGACACCGGATCTCCATCTCCTTCAGGAACAGGCTTCAGTCAGCGCTCGGCGGTGGTGATTACGAGCTGCCGGGCCACGCTCACTATAGCGGGGAGCGTGTGTACATAAACAGCTCGAAAGGGCTATATTGGGGCAGAATGGCCTCGGCGCTGCCCGTACAGCGTTTGTTTATCCAACATGCTGTAATGTTATGAGAACTGCTGCTCGGGCCCTGGTTACAAGTTGTAATGTAAATATTGATGTGCATGGAAAAGGAATGCTATTTAAGGCTTACCATATGGTCTAATAATTCGAGCCGCTGATTGACGAGGCTGGACGTCGTTTTCAGTTTCTTGTTTTGTTTTCTTCTGTCGGAGAGCAGGTGTGTCGAGGCTTTTGTGAAAAATCAAGAGGAAGAGAGCTCCGGGGTCGGTTATAGGAAACGTTCATGTTTCATTAATTTTCATTAGGATTTATAACTTCAAAGCGAGGCAGCCACAGGAGTCGATTTACGTCACAAAGTTTTTTATGTTCTTCTCAGCGTAAGGAAACATTTGTATGAAATATACATTTTCTTCTACCTCCGCCTTGTAGATGATGTTTTTCACCACTGTCCGTTTGTTTGTTGGTTTGTTTCATTGTTAGCAGGATTATGCAAAAACAACTGGACGGATTATCAAGAAACTTGGTGTAATTAAGGATTCGATACGGGTGATGGAGGAACTTATACAATTTTGATACAGATTAGAATTTTCACTTTCTTGAAAATGCAGAGAAAGGGCATTTTTTTCTAAATTTTCACTGAACTTTAAAAAAGGAATCATTCAAGGATCTTGATTTAAAAAAGCTCAGATGTTTAGGGGACTGACATTCATGAGTGTGTGTGTGTAGATCTAGATAAAAGATCTCATCACTATTTTTCAGTAGACTAGAAAAGGCTTAAAATCTGTGTTTTGTTGTGTTTCTGTATTTTATTCATCATTAGTCATTGTTATGGACTCAAACTGTCACATCACAGAAGTACAGAAACTTTTATAACCATGACATGAGCCAATCTGTGACCCGGCGTCGCCGCGGCCCCGTCTCTGAGCGCTGCTGCATGCGAGCAGTGGGCTGTGAATGAGAGCTTTCACTTCTGTCCCCCGGCTCTTTATCTGCACCATCTCTCCTCTCCCCGTGCTGCTGGGAGCACATACACTGCACATATTGTGCATCGGTTTACAGGTTGTGGCCCATTTAATAGATTTAAAATGTATGAAATTGGCCTGAATAAATAATCAGAGGAAATATATGTCAGATGTCACAGGTGCCGCTACAGACGTGTGGTTCTGAAACTGAACGTCGGCTGCGTGAATGAATACTGCTGCTTTTTATATGCCACAATGAAAGTGACACATTTTGGACCCGACGGGTGGAAAACTATGAAACCCAGCGATCCAAACAATTACCTACTGAAGCGAAGAAGCAGAGACGGGGGAAAGTCTTCCCAGGATTTCAAATAATGAGGTAGAAATGTTTTTTTTTAGAATAAATATCTGCAGCTGTGAACAGGGAAGCGTTTTTTTATCTTTATTTTCCCTGAGACAACCAATAACCACACACAACTGATTGGGATTGTGTGAGTCAACAGCGGAAAACATCTGCGCAGGAGAACGGTATAACGTTCATGTGTTAGCTCCACCGCATCAGCACTTTTTTTTATAGTCATCACATGTGCTTTGTTTTGAAGGGGAAACGTGGAAGTGTTTAAGTTGTACAGTAATTCTGGAAGTAGTTTGTGAGTCACTGCGAGTCCCACCGCTCTGGAAATGACCTCAGAGGTGACTGTGATGCAACCAGAGGAACTCCGAGACACAAATAGAACACAGATTACTTTAAATTAGCAAACACTTCCGTCATCAATCACGTGATATTCAAGACTCGCTGCATCACACACACGAGACCCAGACCTTCTACTACATCGTTTTCTGTTCCTGTACTTTATTCCTCTTTCAGGGGGCATCAATCATTTTCTATCAAAGATGTCTGATTTCTGTTTTTTGCTTTGTCAGGTTTGAGGGTTTTTTCCCCCTCGGCGTTGAAACACACTCGATGAGCTAGAATTCTGCCCATAAAATGCTTTTTAGTGTTGAGGTATTTTTCTTGAAGTCCTCCTTCTTATTTTTAAAACATCATATGTCAAATAAAAACGTTCAAAGAAAAACAACCTTTTATAAAACGTTGCAGTAAAAAGCTGTAATGATTTGCTATTGTGAAAATAGTAGAGCATGAGTCGTCTTTTTAAAGAAGAATATATGACAAAAAAATCTCACTACTCCAATGAGTGAAAGTATTAAACAGCGTAAGGTCACAGACATGGACTGTAAATAAAGATGGACGACATGACGGCTCCCGAAAAGTGAAGCCAAAGCACCTTGGTTGCCCCCTGGTGGCTGGCCCTGCCTATTCCATGTTAATGGTGGGAAGGGGGTCTGAGACTGACTGGTGATTGGTCGAGCCTGTGTCCACGGGGGTTCGATACTGCCCCCCCATCCCTCCATTTGCTGCTGCTCAGACTCTGGCTCCAACGTCCAAGATGGCAGCGTTCTAAAGTGCAATATTTTAGTTTCATTTCTGGACAGTGAGAGGAAATGGAGATGTGTCGTCCATTTTTATAAACAGATTTGTCTCTTTTAAGTTTTGATATTCATATATCTCGTATGCTAGTGTTTGCATCTTAAGTTTTTTGTGCTTTGCCGCAAGATTTAAATATCTTTATCGATCACAAACATATCTACACAACTTTTGTCTAACTTTTCAAACACAAACTCAAACAGAGCCTTTGGAGACCTGACAGGATTGATGGTTTACCTCCTATTAGAATTTAGGTGTGTGTGTGTGTGTGTGTGTGTGTGTGTGTGTGTGTGTGTGTGTGTGTGTGTGTGTGTGTGTGTGTGTGTGTGTGTGTGTGTGTGTGTGTGTGTGTGTGTGTGTGTGTGTGTGTGTGTGTGTGTGTGTGTGTCCGTGTCCGTCCATGTGCGCGCATCCCTTTGAAGTCCCGATGTCCGCCCACCCCTCTGTGGCCCTGCATTGTGCCGAACAGCTCCATTTGTCCCACCTTAATCCCCTGACGTAAACTCACATAAATCACGCTGAGTTGTTTCTAAACGTGAGCAGGCTGGAGAGCTCCGTCTCGCTCTCGTTTACAACCCCCACAGAGAGTTCGAGGGCTGCCAGCTATTCATTTAGCTGACGACCCGTATTGATAATGATTACGGCTTCGAATGAAAATAAATGCACGTAGCTTTTTTTTTTTGTGCACAGTTGGGTCGCTCTCTCACGGGGAACTCGTAGATGATTTCGGGAACTAGAATTTGGTAAAGACACTTAAATTGGGAATAACTAAAAACAAGGGTTTAAAGCACATATACAGGTGGTCAGTCCTACTTTAAAAATGTCGAGGATTTTTGTATTTGTGTGACGCTGACTGTTGAAATTCACTTTCACACTTACACAGAAGATTCATTTAACAGTGTCTGTACCTTTCTGTGGTAGTTCCGTGGTTTTAGTTCGGGAGATGGGCGAAGCGTCGTGCTCATCTCGGCCAGCCTGTCTCTATCGGTGGCTCTGGGCCAGATTAAAGTGCCGGGGCTCATTGTTTACACGGCTCGGCGGTGCCACGGCTGAGCAGGTCCCAACAATGGGCCCCTGCTCCCCTTTGTCAGGCTGAGGGGAAGAATGGAGACCTCTTGACATGGCAACCTGAAGCCTCAATGCCCCCACTTCACCTAGATGACAGGGTCAGAGCAGGGGAGAGAGGAAGAGGGAGCCGAGGGGAAGTCGGAGATAAGGAACAGAGGGAGAAAATGGAAGGGGAAGAAAGGAGGTATGATATGAAAGGGGGGGTGAATGGAGACTTATCGGGAGGAGAGATGAAGAGAGATGAAGAGAGATGACGACGGGATTCTAGAAAAGACAAATGGATGAAACTGTAATGTCTGTGTGGATTAGTTGGACCATTACAGACATTATCTTATTCTCTTTGTTGCCAAAACCTGGATAAAGAGATCAAAAATACCCTAATGCCTCTTTATTAATGAGTTAATGCCATAAAGTGATGAGCTTAGCTTAGCAACACAAGTACATGCTGGAACTTTACCTCTGGACAGTTAGCGTGGCTTATGCTAAGCTACCATGAGTAAGTAAAAAAACAGAAAACCAGGAGTTTCAAACCAGAGCCAGACCAACATGGATTTCTGGGGTCGTTGCAGATACTGATATCAGGGAGTCCAACATTTCTCATATATTTATTTTATAATAATAATAATAGTAACTTTATTTTTATAGCACTTTTCAATACGAGTAACAAAGTGCTTTACAACAAACGGTATGAAATTCACAAACAATCAGAGTAATAATAATAAGATATAGATGATTAAAGGCATAGACGACATACGATAAAAGCTTTTTTATATAGATGTCTCTAGTCTAATCTCTTCTGGCAAACTTTTAAAATAAGGTAATGAATTGCTAGATGTTGTTATCAAACCCTTATGACAAATAAATGTCACTGGGGCTCTATATTTTACAATTTAACCCTAAACTTATTATAATAGTACAATATATAACTTGGAATAAGAATTTCTTTACGTGAAAAGGACATAAATACAGATCTTTATTGCATTGCTTGTTCTTAATGTAAATAATCGACAAACGGTCTCTATTTTTAACATAACATATAAAAAGCATGAATGTTGTGCCTCCTGCCTGAGTTCAGTGTGTGTTTGTTAGACTGTGTGTGTCATTGTGAGGTTTTGTTACAGTCCAACCTCCTCCTCTCGGTTCTTTTATTTTATTTCAAAATCCTGCTTCGTTTTAAGAACTTCTTCGTCTTAAAGAACTCCACCACATATATATATTTATTTCTTTCTTTGTAGTTTCTTATGACCCGCTGAGGTTAATGTCTTGTTTCCATCGTCTCGCTGTAAAACTAATCATTAGCATTCAAAAGTGGAGGTCACCACTTCTCCCGTTTTTTTTTTGCTTGCAGGTCACTTTCTCGGCAACAATACAGTCATTGATGTGCTGCGTCGCCAGGGATACGAGGTGGAGCACACCCCTGCTGGGCAGCCCATAAACAGGTACGTTTACTGCACACACACACACACACACACACACACACACACACACACACACACACACACACACACACACACACACACACACACTATTGACGCACTATTGACGCAGTGGATTCTCTGATTGATTTTGGACGTACATGGTGCAAATTGAACTAATCCCTTAATATATTTGATCGTCCAATTTGGCAAAATTGCCCCAATTTATTCTTCTAAAATCAAAAGTAAGTTTTGTAATAATTTCACTGAACTCCTTCCAAACGGAGTTAAACTGCCAAATATCCCCTAAATGCTTCGTATTATATGTTCGCCCAAATCTGCCAAGGTAAAGGACGCAGTAATGACAGGAAATGATAAATAGCGTTTAAGTACAAACCCAGATGTGACACCAACTGACCAGTCAAAGTCTGAGAATCGCACAGACACGCCGCGCTTGGTAAGATTCAAAGAGACCAGGGGGAAAGTGAGCATTTTGTTCAGGATGTTTTCTCTTCCAGAAAGTTTCTAAGAAGCGGTTTGAGATTATTTGATTTTGAAGGAAACATTAGAGACACGAGAAGAAGAGAAACTGAGAAATAAAAGAGATGACTGATAGAGGACGAGGCAAAACAAATATTATGTTGCACGGAAAGAGCCGTTGCACGTTCCGATTTCCTCCTGAAAATCTCCAAAGCCCATATTTTATCACTTAAACGGGTGTAAGGTTCCACGTCCTGGCCACTTTCTACAGAGCGACCGCCTGCCTCTCGGCCCTGACAGGAATATATATTTCTCTCTGCTTTTTCACGGACTGGATTTCAAACGGGAAATCGTTTTCCGAGTAAGAGCGACTCCTTCGCCGGCCTGTGTTTGTTCTCAGACCCAAAACAGATGTTACCGTCCTGCGTCAGCCCTTGTGAGAAATGTGTTGCCTCCAATAAATCAAAAAATCTGCACCGGGTCGTTATCCGCTGAGTGATTCTCCCTTTTTCGTGGGCGCGCTCACTCTCCCTAAACGTCCCCTAAACATTTGTCTCTTTTTGAAGTTTGACAGTGTTTTAGTAATTTACCCGCTTGGTTGACACTGAGGGGACTGGGTTTATTATCTTGTGTCTTAACTGGCAGAGCCACTAATCTGCTGGGGAGGCTGGGGATCTCACCGGCAAGAAAATAAAGAACAAAACACAAACAACAATTAAAAAAGAACAACGGCGAATAGGTTGTGTTTTCTTATCTGAGCTTGTTTTTTTCTTATTTGCCGATTTGTTTTTTAATTGATGTTTTGTTTTCTTATTTCATTTTATTCTCGCCATTTCATTTTTGTGATTTGTGATTTATTGTTGTGTTGTTCCCGTTTGTCGTTGTGATTTGCACTTCAGGGCCACCGTAGTGAACAGCCGGGCTCAGGCCGCTGTTTTTATTCTTGTGTTCACAGAGTATTTCAGCTGAGGCCTCTCACACTTACCGGACATATATCAAGTATTATTTTCTACTGTTTTCAACACTACAGTACCAGGTCTCTTGTTTTGGATTTCTTCTGCTTCAACAACAACGCATTCATCGCCCTCTCACATTCGCGTCTTCAGCTGTTTCCACTGAATAGATGGCCCCACAGATAAGTCACCGATGAGGAGCTGTTGAAAAGACCAAGCCGAGCAGGACTCATACCTCCTGCTGTGAAGCATGTAGTGCAGTGTACCATGGCACACAGCGTGGGTGGCTATCTCGCTGCAGATCTGTGTTCTCGTTCTGTGTGCGAGTCAATGAACGACTGAGTGAATCTGCTCTCAAACACAAACCCAGTGATTGATGCGGGATGATGAGTCTAACACAAAAGTCTCTATAACCATATCTGAATGCAGCGTTTTCTGTGGAGGTGAAGAATCAAGTAAACCTCATCTGACAATGGGGGAAGCCAATTTTGAAAATACACGGATAAATTGTAATTCTAGGCACTGAAAGACCTTAATGGGCCTTGGAACTAAACTAAAAAAGGTCGTTTAGCTTATTATAAGCTTTTCACGAAAAGTTCAGAATAAGACAATTTATCCATTTGGTTGAGCTGACGTCAAGGATTTATAATTTTTTTGTTTTTTTTAAGAGATTCCATTGGCAGGACAAAGTTAGGTGTGTCAGGGTTAGAGGTAAGGAGGAGCCTTAGTTTTATTTGAAATTCTTTTCTTGTATTGTTAAAGGGTGTGTGTGTGTGTGTGCATTGCGCGTTTGTTAAAAATAGTTACTGACCTCATCAGTGACGACCAGCAGCTCATCAGAAGCTCATCAGAAGCTCATCAGAAGCTCATCAAGTGTTTCTAATCAGGAAGATTCGTTTTTCTCTTGTTCAGGACCTTTGATTTATCTTCCAGAAAATCTCAGACATGTTCTCAATTAAACTGAATATTGGTTCTCGGAACATCCACAGAATCCGGTTCTCACAGCAAGAATTCTTCCTCTTCCTTTCCTCTCCTCTCTTCTGGCCTCCTTCCTTTTCCTTTCCTTTTCCTTTCCTCTCCTCTCATTTAGAATTGCTTGCATCTGTGCCTCCTTTGTCAGTAGCACCTCCACCCTCAGCAGGTCAAATTTCCGAAACACCCAAAAGGAAATGAATAGTTTTAGAATGAAATACTGTCCGACTGTAGACTTTCAAAGATTGTAGATTGCTCCTTTGTGTTGGACTGTTCAAGGCTCCGAGAGTCACCAACATAAAACCCTGTCGCTCTCTAGTCATCCTACAGAACAGGGGACAGGGGGCTTTTCGGTCTTGTTGTCATTTTGCTTGTGCAGCTAAGGTTAAGGCACTATATGGAATTTAAATCCATGGTCTGTGCTTAACTTACTTGTTGTGACAAAAAGCATCTCCCACATCTTTCTTTTAAAAAATGTTTCTCAACTTCCTTTGATTTGTGTTTTCCAGGCGATCGTCATCGGGACCAGAGTCCGAGGACCACTACGACGAGTCCCCTCTCCTGGAGCCTTTCCTCCACGAGCTCCCCAACAAAGAGGAGGATCAGGGGCGCACCCTGGAGGACGACCTGTTACCCCACATGCTCCTGCCGGCGGACAGCCTGGAGCTGCTGGAGAAAGCAGAGAGGAAAATGCTGAAGAAAAAGAGGAGGAACAAGCAGAAGAAGCAGCGGCACCGGCACTTCAACGACCTCTGGGTTCGCATCGAGGAGAGGTAAGAGCACCCAACGAGGGCCGGGGTCACGTTTCCCCCCCGTGCATCTGTCACCACTTCTCTGTGGCTTTTGCCGCGATAAAGGCATCGGGAGGAATGTAGAGAAGGTGAGACAAAAGACCAGAGGTGGAGACAAAAGGAAAGAAAAGAGTTTAAGGGTAAACGCTCAGACGAGAAGGACAGAGAGGATGTGAGAGGAGAGGGAGGAAATTGGAATATGTTACGCAGCCTTGTCCTCAGAATATGGTGCCGCAGGCTTAAACAGCCAACGTATCACATCACCACACTCTTCATGGAGTCTGCACACACTCCAGCACACACACTCCAGCACACACACCCACACACACACACACCCTGTCGTGTGGAGTCCAAACTACTTTCTAGCTGGTATAAGTGTCCTGATGTGAAAATAGCAGCCTGGGAATTCCTGCTAAGTATCCGGTTTGGGTCTCGCAGTAGCTCCAGGCAGGGACTAACCAGACAACAAAACAAGCTCACCTTTCAGACAAAAAGGAGACCCCCCGCGCAAGGTGTGGTCGGCCATGTTGAAACTTCTCCCGGGCTCGTTGTAGGGATGAAATTTAGTGTTTCCATTCATATGATTTTGCACTTAGACAGGAAGCAAAAAGGTTAAATTTATCCATTTCCTGCACCCACTGGCGAGAGGTTTAATTTACAGAAGGGCCATTAACACATCCCGAGGTTGCAATTCACCCAACTCTTACTTCTTTTAGCTGTGGGACAGAATCAGAGAGCCTGAAGGAAACCCATGCAAAAAGAGAAGCACTTGCCAAAAGGTCCAAACAAGGAGACAAAACAATGATCCGTCATCCTTCACTGGCTGATCACTGTGAATGTATAAGCTAAAGAAACTTCAGCTCACTTAAAGTCAAAACCTTCTTTTCTAAAAGCCGTTTTCAGACATGAACTCTGTCAAAGGCATTATCTGGAGTTTGCCTTTTCACATAAGAACAATGCAGCGTTCACAACAGGAAAATGTCTGTGATATTTCGGCGAGGGGCCGGCGTCTGGGTAGAGCCTGGAGGAGACGCACCATGACATCTCATCTGCAGTGGAGATCACTTGTTTTTAGCTCTTATCGCCAAATGCTCTCAAATGTTGTCCAAGTTGACGTCTCTCTGCATCTTCCTGAGATATATATTTATTCTTTTTGTTTTCCATCCGTATTCTCGCATGGCCTCACTTGGACACTATCCTCGGCGGCTGGCAGGAAATGTTTTGGAAAATGTCCAGAGCGACTGACTGTGACTTTTTGCATTTCCACATGCAGCCCCCCTGGAAAACCTGAGGTCTGGACTTCAGTGCATGTCTGAAAGCAGCTTTATTGACTTTCGAGGGAAACTGGATTAAGAGCACATTCATCAGCCTGAAAGTCAAAGTGGCTGTCTTAACTCAAGAGATCTATCTGGACAGAATCAGAAACTTGCATGACATATTTCCCAATATGTATTTTCCCCAAACTGCAAAGTAACCCCCGACGGAAAATGAGATTTTGCTTCGTAATTAAGGATGAATTAAAGTTAAATCTGTAAGACTGAGTTTTTTATTTTCCTTTCTTTCTCCTGAAAGAGCTTGAGTCAGTTAATCCTCTCCTCGTATTCAATTAGTGTTGAACACAGCTTGTTTACTATGGTTGATATTAACATTACACAGATGGAGTGGTGTAATTCCAGCTCACTATTTGAAATTTGAGGTTTGTCTGAAAATGCCGTAACATCCCTCGAGGCTTTGTTCTATTTCCTTCTTATCTTTCTTTCTTTACACTCGTACTTTAAATAGCCTGAGATTTATTTTTACACCAGATTGACTTTGGCAGCATGAGCGCTCAGCGGTTAGCTCTGTCATCTTGTACTAACCAGCTCCAGGGTTTGACGCTCTGCACTTCATTCTTGGAGGAGTCGTCATGTTTGCGAGGGATTCCTCTGGTTCCTCTGGTTCCTCTGGTTCCTCTGGTTCCTCTGGTTCCTCTGGTTCCTCTGGTTCCTGTGGTTTCCTCCCACAGTCCAAAGACCTGCAGGTCAGGTGATATGGAAACAGAATAACAGAGTCTGTCTGGGGACTACATTTAGTTTGTGTAGTAGTGGTCGTGGCGTGGAGCCATGGTATCAAGATCCCGCCAATATATGTGCTCGGCCAACCGCGCGTCAGTCTCGCCTGTCAATCATGACGTTTCCTCCCATTTTTATCGTATTAGATAACTTATTAAAACCATAAGAACACATTTGATAATCAGTCGAACAAGAACGAGCAAAAATGACAGAAACCATCTTTGACATGTACTTTGACTTTAAATGTTGTCCCATCTGTTAACATGGTTTATGACCTTTACTGCAGCGAGCCACCAGGGAGTGATTCTTAGATGTGGCTTCACTTGTGGCGCTGTCATGTCATCCATCTTTATATATATATTTCCAGTGTTAGAATCATTATAAATATTATTAATTGCAGCTAATCAGCAGGTAGAGTTTGGTATAATTGCACCAGTGAAGGACTTTGCCCTCAGGCACAGAGTGATTTCTTACCGCTGTATGAACGTGCATATTTCTACGTACAGTATGTGACGACTCCAAACTGGAAAAGAAAAATCCAGCCGTGTAGCGTCTGTTCTCCGCGGGAACAGAGGAGGTTTGTGACCATTTGTGTACATTATGTCTGCAGAAATGATTTCCCCCTGCACGGAGAGAGGCTGCGTTTGAGCGGCGGAGGAAACAGACTGTTTGTGTACACTCTGCAAAGTGTACGCGGTGCACGTCTTTGTATATTTGAATGTCTGAAAAGGTGGCCGAGTGAGAAAGCGGGAGAGGGAGTCCAGAGAACAGAAGCGGCCACAGTGCCACAGCTCTCTGTTGTGTTTGATGCACGTCCACGGAGTGATGTGCCGCACCTGGTTTCCCTCAGCCTCTCCCAGACCCTGGAAGCTAAATAAACTTAAAAAATCAACCTCAGGCTTTCTCTGAATATTTAAACTTTTTCTCCCTGCTTCATTTTTTTTGCACGTGATACCTCACATACCTCTGTAAAACTTTTCCAACTTCTTGAGTGTTGGAAATATTCAAATTCGAGCTCATTTGTCCACAATGATCCCTCTAAAGCCGCTTTCAGAACTCAGGAGGATGTCTGCAGAATTGGGTCCGGACTTTTCTCCAGAGTTTGCATAGTGAGAGATTCTCAGACGCTTCACCAACAACACAGAAATCTGACCAGAGTGTTCAGGTTTTTAATTTTCGGGTTTTTAGACCTCGGCTCTTATCAACAAAAGCTCTCTTGATATTTTCGTTGATGAAGGTATTTCTATTCTCTTTGTGACTTATTTTTGCATCTGTCGCGTGTCAGAAACGTCTTTAAACACGCCCACTTTCTCACGGTGAATCCAGCAGAGGTTCTCCTGTGTTCTCACATCTGCTCCTTTGGACATTCTGCAGACTTCATGCAAGGCTCTCTCTGACATGTGCGTTCTCACGTTCAGCCCCTCCGGAGAATGTCCTTGTTTCAGTGCACGTCCGAAAGCAGCTTAAGTATGCTGGTATTTGTCTTCAGTCAGGATGACAGAGACATGATTTAGGGTTTGGGGCAGAATTTCATTTTTCTAAACAATGCTGCTTGTCAAAATATCTTAACCGATAAAACCTAATCCAGGAAAAGGGGGAAACCCTGTCTGAAGTTACTTTTCTTTTATACTGAATGTGGTGATGCTGCAGCCCTCTGGTATCTGCAGATCCTGAGCTGTTTGTTTGGTCTGGCCTCGTCCCCGGCTCAGCCGCACAAACACTGCGGGCTCGGCATCAAACAGGAGAGCAGAAAAGATTTAATTGCCAGACTTGAAAGGACAGATAAAGACAGAAACTGAGATGAAAAAAATAAAAAAATCAGAACGTACAGACAGAATGTGTAATATGAAGAGAAAAGGAAAAATAAATAAAGTAAAAACAGGCAGGCTGTTGGTTTGTAGCCATGAGCTGATCAATGAGTTGCACGCCCGGGGGTTTTGCTCAAATCTCCCCTGGTAGGTCGGAGCTGCTGCAGTGGATTCCTCTGTCGGGAAATTTTTCCTTTTTAGCTTTCATCATCATCATCATCATCAATATTTCCATTGTTTACCTCCTGCAGTCGGCATATTTTCTCAGGCAGTTGTGGACGATGTGGAAAAGCAGAGAGGCGTTTTCTTTCCCTCTCAACCTCCAAGAGGAGAACAGCAGTGCAGAGATGCTGCTGCAGGTTCAGAAAAGGGATGGAAATTAGTTTGGAAATGAAAACATCTCACTTAAACAAATTTTGGTGGACTGTTGGCTATTTAATTACAAATTAGAAGTACTAATAGTATACTGGATACTTCCACCAAGGCCCAACAGGCCCCTTAAATTAAATCAAACACCAATTTACATGCTCTCATTAGCTGCTTTCAGACGTTCACTGAACTTCGCAGATCCTCTGTATTTTCTCTAGATTCATGAATATATCCTGGCAATGTCTAAAAGAGGTTCGCAGGGACCTTAAGAAGATAAATGTGAATCGACAACATTTTAAAATCCGATTTCTCTCTTTCTCTTCACAGCTCGATGGTCCAGTCGCCGCCTCCGCCGCTGGTTCGCATCATCAACGGCTACATCACCGTGCAGCCACCCGACAGAGTCCACAGCCCCCACAACCACCACCACACACCTTCAGCCTCACCCACCTCCTCGTCCTCGTCGTATTCGCTCGTTCTCCTCTGCACGCTGCTCCCGCTCCTCACACGGATGGGGAGTGTGTTCCTTTAGCAGACATTTAATCTGGAATAAACTCTCATTTATTGGGTTTCGTGTATCGGCCAATAGGAAAAGTGAGGCCTGATCATGTAAGATGGCGAGGAGGGGACTGTTCAGAGAAAAAAACATGGAGCCAAGCATGTGAAATCAGCTCTAGCTGTCAGGTAACAGAACACTTCATGGACGTTAGGCTGGATAAAGTCTGCGTCGTCGGGTCCAAATGGTAAATCACACCAATACAGCTTGTCTCTTACAAATTGAGGCTTCGATGAGCGTATCAATTCATACAACCGAACGGTTTTCTTGGAACACGGAGCGCTCATAAGGTTTCGGTTATTTTCTCTAAGCGTGGCGGGAGCGAGCGCACGGGGCTGCAGCGGGAAGGACGCAAGCGAAAGCTCACAAACAGGAAGTATTAATGGGACGTCTGGCGGACGTTACACAACATGTCGGCTCCCTCATGGGTTTCAGTGTTACAGCGGACGCTCGTCAGTCAACATCCAGTGTCTCAGAGATCTCACACGAGTGACGGCTCAGCCAATGGACACAAGGACGCGTGTAGCTGAATATCAAATATCCTCAATAAGTGTGCATGTGCATATATGTGTGTGTGTGTGTGTCTGTGCGTGTGTGTGTGTGTGTGTGAGAGAGTGAGTGAGAAAGTCTATTAGCTCTTAACCCCCCCCGGACTCTTCAGAAATGAATACATAAAACGTGGGGTAAATTGTAAATATTGTTTCTAAATATTATAGATGTATTTTTTAGAGTTATAAAAAAAAAAAAAGGAAAATTATCAAAAGTGTTTGTTGTTGTTGTTGTTTATATAAATGTATAAATAGATATGCAGTATATTTTTTTGAAAAAGAAATCAGGAACTAACCACCATAGCCAGCGTCCTGTGTCTCACTGAAATGGATTTTTAAAAAAAGGGACAGGCGATTGTATTGTACTGTGTGTATCAGTGTTATCACTCGCTTCGCTGTGTGCGTCTGCTGAGAGGATTCATGTCAACGTGTTTTACACAGAGACCATTTGTTTAATTTATTTAATAGTTACTACTATAGTTTTCCTGTAGGTCAATGAAATATTCACTATGTTTTTTTTTTTTTAACGTTTTTGTCGGTATGTGTTATTTCAGAAGCAATACTACTTCAGTTTTAAACACAGAACACGTACAGCTTGGTGCTTTAGGACTTCCACATTTCACGTATGCCATGACATAACTGTAATAGTATTACCATGTTAACAATAAAATATTTATCTAGATTAAAGCTGGAGTTTAATGCTCGTGATTGGCTGTAAAGTAAATCAGAGGGACTTGAATTAGCGCAAATGCTTTCTGTGAATATTCTACGGACGTGTTCAGTATCGATGCATTTCTGACTTTTACATGATCACATCAATAGAAAATAAAATAATTTCCTGCATATCCTTCATCCTAACATATTTGCTTTTGGAAAATTGAGTTCAGTTTATCACCACATTGGACAATTTTTATTGCCCAGACGTTTAATGACGCTCCAGAGGTGTGGTTCACCCATTCATGATGCATATTCCATATTCTAAATCCATATAGCAGATTGCAACAAGGCCTCACTTCTTTTTGTAAAGTAATGACGGTATAATGTTTTACAATGTTTCTACGATGTCATTTTTAATTGTGCCCGCTAGAAGTCACTAAAGTGAGACTTTCAAATCCTATAAATAAACATATTTACTTAACAAGAAGTGTTTGCACATTAATACAACAAAATATTTGAAAGCAAAACGTATAAAAACACGTAGAAATATAAAGCATTCAATATAGAGTGTTAGAAGTTTGTGAAAGTCACTGGAGCTCATGTGTTCTAAGGCGAATATCTTGTGTTGCCCGAGTGTTTGTTTATATCATAGAAGATTAATGCTCACATCAACGACACTTGAATATTAGTAGTTGTTGACACAAGTCAGTAGTTTGGTATCACCAAAGCATTACACTGATTGTGTGTTCTGGCTGTCTGTCGCTGACGTGTGGGTGGCTACACACACACACAAACACACACACACACACACGTTGCCCTCCTGCCCTGACCTAGGGCTCATGGCATGTTTACGTGAGGTTAATGTGCTGTGATAAGGCCGCTATTAGTCGCCGTTTGATGTGTGCATGTGGTCCCCGCTACAAACAAGGCAGCCGCCCCCGCCGGTGGACGTCGTCCCTGCAGGAAACAAACAGGAAGCCAGCGCTAACGGATTCTTTAGATGCACAGGAAATGAGGGTTAATTGATTTGCTGTGTCAACAGGAAAAGAGAGCTAATTGACTTGTTAGTTTGTGCTTTGATTCAGGAGTGAGCGGCTGCGGAGGTGGAAGAGGTCACCGCGGGCTGCTCACGTCTGACGTGCACGGAACAGGAAACGTAAGATGTTTAGGCATAAATGAGGTGTGAGGCACCAGAGGTGAGCGATTCAACACACGGAGAAACATGAAATCCTGGTTACGTTTACTGATGTTTTATTTATTCTCCATTTACAGAGGGAAGAGTTACAAAGTGAAGCCGATGGGTGCGTAAGAGTCCAGGTAATGTCCTCAGTGAATACATGTTGGAAAGGAGCGACCATCACAGACCGATCCTGTTTAATTCTGGCGTCTAGATTCCCTCTGTGATTTATTTAGACTCTTCTAACACTTCGATTTATCAGGAAGCATTTGTAATCTAAAGTTATGGGTTCTTTCAAGGTCAGTGTTCCATCCTTCCACCAAGCTCCATGGAAATCTGTGCAATATAAATGAACCCACGAGCCAGCAACTGGACAGGAGTGAAAACATAACCTCCCAGGTGGTGGTACCGGAGTAAAATGATATACAAAATATTAGTTTTAAGAAGGGATTTAAAAGAGACAAGAAACTAGTCAGTCTAAGGTCAGTCACCCTCTCTCGTGAGCTGTGAATAACTGGTTCCATCATTTGTATTATGTGATTATATGCTATAAAGAAAGAAGAAAAAAGAACACTTCATAACTCCTGACTGTAGCCATGCCGACTACACAAAAACATCAAACTCGCGCCACGTAGAAAACAGAACGCGACTCAAAAACCCCCCCGGATCTGTCTTCTGCTCCGTGTAACTCGGCACTTTGCAAACAATGGACCATGTAAGTCACTCAGTCATTCCATCAGAGAATAAACAAACAGAGGCGCAGGTCACACCTCCAGCCGCCTCCCGCTGAGTGCTGCTGCTGACAGATGTCACGGGTCATTTAGCATCACTGGACGCAGAGTGCTGGGAATTCCTCGAGTCAAACCGAGGGGCAAAGGAGGTAAATGTGAAATGGTTTCAAGACATGAGATCAGGATCACTTGTAACAATGCGCTTGAAGCTTTTTTTTGTGTCCAAAATCATGTTTTGCAAGTTGTAAATCATGACGTTTGATAACAGGGGGATTCTGAATCCAGGCTCTGACCCCAAAATACCTGCAAACGAAACATGTACGAGTCACCAGCAAACACAGATATTAGTTTAATCTATATCTATATCTCAAATCTCACATTGGCCATCTGTCCCGTCACATCACATCGACACACAACATCTAAACCAGCCTGTTGTTCTGCTTTTGGCCCTTAATACAAACAACTTTTATTTTTGTGTGTGCAAATCTGGAAAAATGCCTTCGACAATCATCCATCCCTTAATACACAATTAAATAAGAAAAAAGGGCTCTTGTAAAAACATGAAGACATGCCACACCAGACAGGAGGTGGGGTTGCCAGATTGGACAAAGTAAACCTGCAGGAATTGAAAGCAGATGTGCACGCAGACGTCTGTTTCCTGTGGAGTACAAAACCAGTTAAACAAAAGAAAAGACGAGGCATTGTTAGGTATATGTCAGAGTGCGTTCTCTTCGAAGGACTGAAATGCCGCGTTGTTTATTGGTACTTTCCTGTGTAGCTGTAGCCCTCATTAAAAAGAAATCAGATGCTTTATTGGGGGAAAGTTTGGAAAATCACACCTTTCAATGACTGAATGCTTTTGAAAGTAAAGATAGAATTGGCGGACTGGTTTTTTTCTCCACTTTAAAAAGCAAAAAAAAATCCCATAAAAAACACTTGTTTGCCTCAAAGCTTCTATCTGAGTATTTATAAGATTAGGAAAATAAATCTGTGAAGTTCTCGCTACACGAGCTCAAAGTGTAACTTCACCCCGAAGTTTTGGCTGAAGTGCTTTTCCCTGGAAACTCGAATATGCCTTTAGCACGCATTGCTGGGAGGCGGGGCTAAGATATGCCTATTAATACTCTAGGTGGCCTTATGAGCCTTATTATAGATTTGGTAATAAATGTGATATCAAAACCAGCATTAATGTATTTTACCAAAGAATATGCATATAATTTAGTTAAAAAAAACACATTTAAGTGAGCAGCCTCTCTTCTCAGTCATTCTCATCTGTTTACTCTGAGGATCTAACGTTCACCCGGTTATGTTTCCATGTTCTTTTCCTCCCTTTTGGTCACAAGGTCAAATCACTTTCCCATTGTTAAAACAAGCCCAGCGTGTCACAGTCCGTCTCACGGCGCTCCGCTCATGTGCCTGCACAAATAAGCACGCGAAGGCCGAGCAGTGGTTATTATCCCTGCATCAGTCTGAGGCTTGACACTGTGTTAACTGAGAGCTACGCTAACACGCCGAGGCCTCAGTGTATTTATACAGCAAATCTCCTAAGGGTTAAATATAATGTGTTATTTGTGGCTGTCGGGGCTTTGACCAGTGTTCATAGTATTAACAACAGGATTTGTCTTTATTATATAGACGTCGCTCTTTTCCTCTATTGTCTGTCGAGCTGGTGGAGGGTAAAAGATTCTGTCTGTTTTGTCAGTGATCCTTTCTTCACCCAATTTAGTTTCTCGCCTAATTACTTGATCTTTTTTCAGAGCAAACATTTTAGAAATATTGTAGTAAAAGCACAAATAATCGAATGAACGATGCCCAAATTATCGTTCCTCATATTGTCCTTGCTTGAATACAAAAGAGTCCTTGTTAATATTATTAGTAACATCTGTGCTTTTGAACTGTGTAAAGTTCTTGTTGCCACAGAGAAGAGTGGTTTTAATGTTGTTTTCATGAATCATTTATTAAAGGATTTTTGATTGGAGAAAATTGAGCAAAGGGGTCTGAGCCCTGCAAAATTCAAGCTTACATTATAAAGAAAATATGCATATACATAATGCGCCAAGTATGAAAACTGTGGTTGTATTATGCTGTGGTTGCATCCGGGGGGGAACAGTGGAACGGTGGTGCACGGTTCCCGGTTTGAACCCTGGTTCTCTCTCTTCTCTCTTTGTGGAATTTTTATGTCTCTGTTCGTTTTTTATTTCTGAGGTCTCCAACTTTCTCCCACAAGCCAAAGACATGCAGACTGGGGCTCGGTTAATTGGACATTTTAAATTGAGCGTATAGGTGTGAATATCACAGTGAATGGCTGTTTGCCTCCGTGTGTTGGCCCTGTGAGTCCAGCTGAAGGATCAGCATCGATAATGGATGCATGGATAGTTTATGTTTAGTCTCTATCTGTAAATGAAGAGGTCGTGTTGGTAGAACGAGCTACAGCGAGGACATGAGGTCGTTCTCTTTAACCTCAATATTTCTATTTCTGTTCTTTTCTCAGGTTTAAAAAAGTAACAAAGAAATAAAAGTGAAAGTCTTAGAAGCAGCTGTGTAATCTTGCGTACACTGCATCAATATTGTGTTTCAGTGGGAGTTGTTTATGTGTGTCTGTGGCCGTCGGGGTCGGCCTGTCTGTGATTGTCAGCTTATAAACAAATGAGCTCTTCTGGTGCTGGTGCTGCACCGCAGGGTGTCACTCAGCTACAGCACAGGTCAATGGATCCCATTCATGGGAACAGGGTTTTAAAGAGTGTTATTGAGAGGAGGACGGTCACACAGGGAGCTCCAGCTGAGAGTCACCACACACACACACTCACACACACACACACACACACACACACACACACACACTCACACATCATGGTGCATATGCATGAGGGTGTATGCACGGAGACACACGTAAGTGTTAACGCAGTCCAACTGGACCACATACAGGTTCTGAGTGGGTTTGGTTCATATCCCTTTTCACCGTCAAAACATTCTCTTACCGAAAGTGACCCCCCCCCCCCCCCCCCCCCCACTCAGTGGTTCTCAGATTGAACGTCAGGAGCGTGAGCGCAGGGTCGACACAGTCACTGGGAGGGAGGTGAGGACTGGAGTTTTCCTCTCACCTGATTCCTGCGTCTCTTCTGTCAGAGAGCACTCACTCTCACAATGTACAGTAGATCAGATACATCAGTGGGGTTTCCTTTGTTTTATTCTCTTTATCTGTTGTTAAATCAACATAATGTAACTTACCAAAGAAACAATAAGACATGTTTTCTCCTAACTGCTGGCTGCATTGTGTCAGGTGCAGGTTCTTAGGATAAATGAATCACTCCATTCGTTAACAACAGGGAAGTAAACACACAGAAGCCATTTGCATTCACAGAACACGATTGGTTATTCTGGGACAAAAACAAATACACTGTCTGTGATTATGTTTCTGATGACTTGCAAAACACGCAAATTAACATTTCCTCATTGCATCACAGGAACGTGGGGTGAGGGCAGTGCTGTTGCAATTGATTTGTATATAAATGTAGTTTTCAGGCGAGTTGGAAATACAACATATATCAGCTAGCCGGCTCTAACCAGAACCTTATGGTGGCTAATGTGAGCGACCTCAAGCTTCACATTGTTCTGCATCACGCTGACATGACTGATTGAGTTTACTGACTTAATGGCCCCTTCTATTTTCTTGAACTGTAGAGCAACTTGACATTATCTTTATCCTTATAATTATCATTATCCTGTAACTTCCACTTACGGCCACATTTGTCTCCGTTGAGCAAAAGCTATACAAATTAATTTCAGGCCAGCATGACAGAATTTAGAAATATACCTTCTCCATTTAAAGTATTTTACTTTGTTGTTGACTATTACATTGTTTATCATGTTTATTGGTTCAGCACTGAAGTTAATCTGCAGCGTCATTACACATCCACAGTGGAGCAGAGTGGCAGCAGCGTGCAGACCTTCTAAAATATCAAACACCCAATTATCCTCATGAACGATAATTCCCGTTGTCATCAAATATTTACTGTCAGGTCATGAAGAGTTTAGCCGACCTGCTCCTGCATCATTTTCCTACTCATATTCCATTAGACTGTGTTTACAGCAAACACACGGAGATAAACAAATGTTGCACTGATTTAAAAATGGATGTTACACCGCAGGCACAGCAGAAATGTCACACGATGACTATAAACACAAAGATCCCGTATGTAAATAACCGCAGCGCTGATGAGAAATAGAAGAAAAACATTAATCATAATGAAATCTGATGAGTCAAAATGATAAATGTGTTTATTTAAATCAACTTTAATGAAGAAAACTGCAAATTATACCAATCAGAGCATCATGAATCACTATAGGCTGCATTTAAGCTGTGTTCAATGCTGCCCTCTGCCTGTGAGCTGAGGTACTGTGTCTCTGTCTCTCCACTCCCAGCTGCAGGTTTCATGGTTCAGCTCCTCAGGTTTGTGTCAGTATCTGAGTTTGTTGCATTTTGTCGTACAGAGTTTGACAGCGGTGCAGCTGCTGTGTGCTCCTGGGCAAAAGTGTTGATCCGGGCTGAACCTGGACCACAGAGATCTTGACCAGTGGAGAGATAAGAGATAGAAAAACAAATAGAAAGAGGCTTTAAAGTCGGCCACTGATAAGATATCACAAAGCTATATTGTTATTATATACAATGTACGAGTAAACAAATATTAACCGATACCTTTAAATTGAAACAGTTTTTTCTCAGGACCTTGGACAGGTCGCCACGAATCACCGTGGCAACAAAGACAGACATCCAATCACACTTACAGTCAATTAAGACTCTCAAATTAACTTAACCCCAATCTGCATGTGTTCAGAGTGAGAGATGAAGCCGATGGTAACAGAAATAAACGCTAACATGTAGTAAATAAAAGAACTCAGTGAATACGAAGAGAAAGTGAGAAGGATGAGGTCGGAAATCCCTCCGAGCTCCGAGCACAGAGCAAAAAAAAAGACTTTTCACAGCTTGATAAAATCCAACAAAAAGAGAAACATCTGAAATTCACAGTTGACGGGACGAACAGTCGGCGTCAGCTCCACTGGAGTCGACTCTTTTCTTCCCATCATGCCTCCTGTTCAAAGAGACAGACTTCTGTTCTCATGCTCGTGTGCTTCTTCTACACTTGAGTGACCCGTGTGCATGAATTCCACCAGTTTCCACTTGTTTGCCATCACCTTGTGTTTTCTTCTTCTCGCACTTGTACTGTGTGTGTGTGTGTGTCAGCGCTCAGGCTGGTGATGTTTGAACCCCTTGCTCATATCTGTGGGTGTTTTTAAAGGTTGAAGAGGCTCCATCGTTCCTCGTGCTCCACATTCCAGTCACATAATCCACAGTTGACATTGGAACATGTTTACATATCGGAGCGACACCAGGGTTAAATACAAACTGCTAATGCATGTATCTGTAAACATTTGATACATTATGCATGATGTTCTGTGGCCTGATACTGGCATTGAGATGCAGAGAAAGCTTCCTATAGGAGCGACTCTGTACTCAGAATGAAAGATTATGTTACAACAGCAGAGCCCAGAAACTGCTGCACGTACATGGAATGAATGGAAAATGAAAATGTGTCATGGAAGAGGATTGTAGTGAGATGATCTTATCACTTGTTCGTGGTGTATATAACACAGTGTTTTATTAAAGGTTAGACGGAATCGATTTTTTATTGGGGAGGAACACCGTCACAGGCTGATACAGAAATTAAATCTTAGACTGTAGACTAGACTTTTACAACCTTAAACTATTTTATATTTGTTTATATATATGTGTGTGTGTGTGTGTGTGTGTGTGTGTGTGTGTGTGTGTGTGTGTGTGTGTGTGTGTGTGTGTGTGTGTGTGTGTGTGTGTGTGTGTGTGTGTGTGTGAATGAGCAATCAGCCTGTTTCTGATTAGTCCTTTACGCACACAAGGAGCTTGCAGATCAAAAAATGTAACAATCCTTTTATGTATATATCATATATTCTCAATGAGAATAATTAAAATCTCACCTTGTCTTTCAAGAGGGCATTGACTTTTTAAAATTTATTAGATGACATAAATTCAGTGTCCATTATAATCCTCGGTTGAATCCTTTACGGCATGAAAATTAGCTGAAGACTTCAAGGGAATGACTTTCACCTTGTGGGAGTGACATCGTCTTTCACCTTCATCAGATCCGCCTGCGTCTGTTCATCCTTCAGACCAAAGAGCGTTCTGTGTTCATCAGGACCAAAACCAGAGGGCCACCATTTGTTTGTTTGTCTGTCGGCAGAAATAATCAAAAGCTACAAAACCGATTTACATGATATTTGGTGGAGGGCTGGGACATGACTGAAGAAAGAACCCATTCAAGTTTGGAGAGGATCCAGATTTTTATTTTACTCTTTAACATGGAGACACAGGGCGGAGGTACGCACCCCCCAGCCCCCCTTTCATTTGCTATTTGTTTCTTCTTCCTCACCTGTATTTATATATTGTTTCACAATATTGAGAAACAAACGTGTTTGAGCAGAAATAGATAAATAATTAAATGTAAAAAAATAATTAATTAATTTAGGAACACATAGACTATTTCATAATCCAAGTGTTTCATTTTTTTAACGTATATATTCAAGCATTTATTTATTTATATATAATAAAGTTATTTATTTATAAAAATGTTGGCAGTTTGTATCTCTGCCTCCTTTCATTCTTTGTGTCACTTTCCCTTTTTCTCCATCCGACCATTAGCACCAATTCCCTTGTTGTCCCATAAACACACACAAACAGAAACACACAACACACAGAAACCCACACATGCTCGTCTGCCTTCACCATTAACACCCGCACCTGCCACCCCCCCCCCCCCCCCCTTCTCTTTGCATCGATGCCGCAGTGGCATTTTTAAATGAGTATCTATTAAAATGCCATTATAAGGAATAGGGAGTGATGCGGTCCCTGGCAGGAGTTTATTGGAAAGTAAATGTAAGCTCCCACTCACAGAACACCTCATTAACCCAGTGGATATTTAAAGCAGCAGCGAGGCACAGGTACCGATCGAGGTCCTGCTCATCTTAATAGTGTCTCAGCTGACGGGACAAATTCTGCTCGGACTCAAACCTGAGCTTTTTTAATGGGATCTAATACCCACTAATCCGTGCACGGCGACTGCACCATCAGTGCACAAACAAACCACACGGCGGGGTGTCGGTATCTGTCTTGCTCAAAGGCACTTGTCTGTGACTGACTCAAAAGCTTATCGTTGAAACCGAGCTGCAAGTTACTCAGAGAGAAGCTGCAGTCAAAAGCAGTTCCTTTAAATTCAATCAAGCTATGCACACACTCCCCTATCTATGCCTGTTTTTTTTATCTCTGGGAAATTCTTGAAAATGTCAATGTTAAAGAAAGTGATACAAATTCTGCCATCCGCCCCCTGATGTGGGTCCACGCCTTTTAAGGGCGTCTTCCCGCATCCTTCCACCAAGTTTCCTGGGAATCCTCCCAGTAGTATTTGCATAATCTTGCATAAAATCCAACCAACCGACGACCAAAGACGTACAAAATAGAAAAAAAGAAATAACCCACAGAACAAACTACAGTCGTATGATTTGGTGCGTTTACCTCCGTCGCCCCCAAGATGATGATATTATATTATAATAGATATCTTGAAACACACACACACACACACAGACACAATCTGTGCTGTTTTCTGAAGTTAATAATCTCAGTTGAATAAGGTTCATTCAATCAAATTCCAATAATCGTTAAACATGCCTAATTCCACAAATTGCACATTATGATTCTATGGGACACATTAAACAAAAGCTCTTGGTCTGAATTAGCTTTAGCTCACGGTTTGCAGTCTTTCACCTGAACACAGAGCTGTGTGTTAACTCACCTGTCGCTCTGCTTAACTACACGTTTTGAGACTTGTGATTGTGGTGAAGGAAGCAGAGAATAGCTCCTGTCGCACAGGGATCGAGTATTGAAACCTTGGCGGTAAAAAGCTTTGTGGAGGCGTTTTCACTTTTCCTCCAGGTTGAATCCATTTTTGAACGATGGATGGCAGCGCCGGCAGCTCCTCTGAAATTTCCTAACCAAACACGAGCGTGAAGTGTCTCCAAGTTCCCGCTGTCTCCTCACCTCAGGTTCTGTTTCCCCAGCAACTGAAGATAACATTATTGAATAGAAAGCGCCTGGCACCGGCTCCTCGACCCTGCCGAGATCAATTTCAAGTCAGAGGCGGCAGAAAGGGAGCCAAAGACTCTTGAAATGAAACCGTGAAATATCACCTGCTCCCACAAACACGGACAAATATAAGAGTTGCTCCTGAAAAGTTGCAAAGAACAGGATTCATTTAAACCTATCGTGGGATTGTGAGGCACAGATTTGTGTGTAAGTGGGTTTTCGGCGGGTTGAAGGTGAAGACATCACTCACTTAATCCCACGGTGAATTCTCCAACGTCCAAATGAGTTAAATTGTGTCTCTGTGGTGAACGTTCCCCTGAGATTCTGCACAAACACAAACCCTGAGCCTCCCAGACTGGGCTATAGGGCAAATTAATGGATTCAGTGTTTACCTGCCTGTCAGACTCTGGCCTGTTGAGACAGCAATTAAAATGAAGCCCTCTCCTGACCCTGAGCTTTCTGTCTAATGTCTCCGTCTCTCGGCTTGGCCTTTCAGTGAGTGAGTGAGAGAGAGGGACGTTCATGAAGCCCAAAAGTTAGAGTCACTGCTTCATTAGGCCGTAGCTGTGGATGTGGTGAGTGCATAACGCTGCCTGTCATTCTGAAGTGAGGCTCAGCTCATCGGCAACAGATCTGCTCTCATCAATATAATCACAATTTTAAAAAGGGGGACTTATTACATCCCATGTAATTTATTCTGTACTCAAAACATTAGCAAAAATACGAGTCAGAAACAAAATAAACTCACTTGTCAGTTAATTAGGAACGCTGAGCCAAACCTAATGAAGTCTAATACATAACTGTAATACATTTATAATGTTCATTTAGTGTTGAAACTGTATTAGAGAGATGTTGATTCTCATTTTGAATCTGGTGTTGAATGCACTGTTTCTCATACACATCTATGGATGTGTCTCTGCCGGCCACACCTATTGATTTAAATGGGGTGGACAAAATAATAGGAACACCTGACAATGCAAGTCAACAGCAACTCCAAAATAACTCATAAATGTGGAATATTAATGTTATATTGTCACAGGACTGTGTTTTATAAGTGTTCCTAATAAACTGAGGACTGACTGTTTTCCCTAATAACTACAGGGCAATGATCATTTCCCAGCTTTTAGTGTATGGAGATAAGGATAACGGGACAATGGGCTAATTATCAATATCGGAGTCTAATTGTTTTAGCACTTAACCAATGGGGTCATAAAAGAGGTGCGAGGTGCACAGAGCAGATTTTATATAGTTTTTTATGTAACACGCTTCATTTACTTTCACTTGACTGTAGCAGTGAAAGGTGTCACCTTGAGAAAGTGGCTGTCTGGAGACTCCAATGTGATCGGAGATAATTGTAAAAGGACGAGAAATGAAAACTCTCACGTTCTCCTGACCTGCAAATCTCATTAAAAAAAAAGCACATTCAGCTCCCGCTAAGATATTATAGCCCGAATAAAGAAAAAGAGGAGATAAGATAATGCAATCACGCTTAATGGCTCCATCATCTGCTGCATATCTCCACAGCCGGATTCATCCTTTATTAGAGCGGATCTGAGTTCCAGAAGTGGAGCGAACGCTGGAGCCCTCGTGCTGCTGCTGCAGCTCGAGGCTCCTCCGGTGTTCATCGGCGAGGCTCAGGTAACCGACGCTGACAAGGCAGAGCTGGAGCAGATGAACCCCATCGACTCCTGGAAGCATCACTGATCTCAGCCGTGACGCCCGGCGGAGCGACAGCTCGTGAGGCTGACACAGGGAAGGGAGATTTGGAGGATATGTCAGGAGGTGTCAGAGCTGATGCATGTACTGCCCCCCCCCACCAATACAAAACACAGGTACCGTCCAGAACAGACAATTACTTTGAGGACTATCGAAGCCGTCGGTGATCCATGACACGAGGAGGAGAGGCTGCGACTGGACCAGTTGTAGTATTTGAACACTAGATGGCAGTTTGACACAGTATTGTTTTCTCCAGGCTTCGTGCTTCGGGCAGGGGGCTGCAATTTATTTAGCAACAATCACTGTGATTGCTGTTGTTTGGTGTAACTGATTGAGGCGAAGCGTTTAACTCCCTCTGGATTCTTATCGGGTTTAAATTGTCCTGAGCCTCATTTGATTTCCCACGACTCTGCCTGGAATATTAAACGTATTCAGTGTGTGTGCGTGTGTGTGTGTGGACGAGGTGTGTTTAAATTAAGCTTTGATAGGTTTCAGAAGTGCCTCCTAAAAGTCTCTCCTGCCTTGGCTTTAAACGGGAAGTTTATTGTGTGTGCACAGCACGATTCCAATGTGTGTGCTTTAGTGTGTGTGTGTGTGTGCGTGTAGCAACAAAACAGAGGTGTGTTTTTAAATTTAAAAGCTTATGATAAGGTTTCAGAAGTGCCTCCTAAAAGTCTCTTCTCCTCTGGGCTTCTTAAAACAGGGGAAGTTTAACTTTATTTGATGGCAACAGGACAGATATTCCAATGCAGAAGTGCCTTTAAGAGATGTTTTTGCAAGTTTACAGCTCTAACATTTCTCTGCTCACTGACGTTGTTCTGCAGTATCTGCTTCACAGCCCATGCAACACGCTGCTGTCGGCAGTATGTCGGCCACCATTAAGTTCACCTGAGGAGAGTCTGACGTGGGCGTGTGTGAAAGTAGATGCAATACTCCTCCACTGATATTTAAAGCACACATAGGAACAGCTGCTCCACAAAGGAGGAAGGAGTCTTTGTTGCAGCCTTTTGTTTTATCTTTAATCATCATCATCAAGCTGGTGTAAGTGTCAGGAAACTGCTTTGTTGTGTTTAAAGTAAAATCAAACGCTGGATTTCAGTCTCATATTTACGCAGTGGTGAAGGAAGTACATTCAAATATTTTACATTTAACTGTACTCAAGTAAAAGAAAAAGTGCCACATCAACTTTTGTACTCGAGTAAAAGTAACTAAGTACTTTTAAAATATTAAAAGTAAAAGTACTTGCAGAGTTTAGCCTATTTCAGGTGTTTCTTAGTCGCGCTTGCTCACGTTGAAGGAGGCGGGGTCAAATGTTAGCTCTCCGCTCTGATGATCAGTGGACCAGTTCTCCTCTTGATATTAAAGGATATAATCAAAACAATGTGAACATGTAATTGAAAGTACAGATATTTGCTGATGTATGTAATCGAGTAAAAGGAAAAGTACCCGAAAATAAATCTACTTAAGTAAAGTACAGATACATCTGGCCCCTGTTTTTATTTCAGTCAGTTAGTTTATTAAAGTATTAAGTTTATTAAGTCCGAAACCAAATTGGAAGTATTCAGCAAACTGTGACACACAGTGAACCAGGGGCCTCTGCGGGGCCCAGCTGCTGCCGGCTCTCAGGGACCCAGCCTGAGCCAAAAGGTCCACGAGGCTGCTCTGGTTTCATTTCTGCACTCCCCTGTGATTTGCTTTCAACCTGTTGACATAATGAGACTATGTCACGGTAATCACAAGCTTTTTTTGGCTCCAGCCAGCCATTGAATGGAATCCATATTCAGCAGTCTCTCCCGCTCTCCTCTGAGCCACGAGCACAATTATCCGGCAGAATAATGGGCAGCGAGCTACAGCGCGAGCTCTTCGCTGAAACCTGCAAAATTAAAAACACTTTGAGAGAGCGGCGTAACTTTTTTTTTTTTAATATACCCTCATTGTAAACTCAGAGAAGTCTGATAATGGGAAAACGTAATGGCACATCAGGACGGAAACCCTGGAGGGACGGCTGGTGCCTGAAGAACAAGAACAAAGAATTGATTTTCTTGCTTCCCCCCCCCCATCTGCACTCATGTGGATACATTTCATTAGATGGGAAATTGCTCACAATTCAAAATATGATGGTTTTTTTGGGGCTTTTCGCTGGCAAATGACATATGTTCACACTGAATTTGTCCTTGTTCCTGATATGAGTTTTTCATTTGGGTCTATTCAAAATTAGCGCAGGGAGTAAATGGAAAGTAAAATGGTCTGGTTTGACGAAGTACATTACTGTACATAGAATACTGTTGAAAAGAAAAAGTAACCCGAACTCCCTGCTTTCTAATTGGCTCGTCATCTCGTACATATCGCACCAATGTCCTTTTCTGACTCTTGTGGTTTGCAGATATTCGAGGCCATTTCCTGATTCCTATAAATCCACATCCTCACCTCCCACCCTTAACTTTACTCCAGCAGCTTAACTTCCTTGTGTCCGTTATCGTCCTGCAGCTCACAGGATGCCCACGGAGAAAAAAGTCCAATACGAGGATCTCGCAGTGATACCTCAAGGCTGCAGAGATAATGTTTGTTGCAGCAGGAGAAACGCACAAATAAAAAAAGGAAGTTGCATTAGACTTCTGCCCCTTGACTTGCTTATATGTCTCTATACCCACCGCGCTGTCTTCTCTTCTCCCCCCCTCAGGTGTCAGGGTGATAATATTCCTTTTATGGCGCCATATCTATTTTCTGCAAATATAATCATCCCTCTCCCTGATTGCTTTTTATTTTCATCCCTGCTCTCTCTCTCTCATCCTGTGCTCATTTTGCTCGTAGCGCTTTTCCACACCAGGACAAACACGCTCTCTCATTTGCTATTCATTTACCAGCGGAGATAGAGAGAGAGAGAGATAGAGAGAAGCAAAACAAAAAGAAATGTGTTGTGCATATGAGCCAGCTTCCAACAGATCACTTGCAGGTGGAGGATTGTAAATAAAGGAACAGTCCCAAAGAGAAACGCTTGTGACCTGCTGGTGGCAGTGTTGATGCTCAGGAGTGCGCGAGGAGCCGAGAACCCTTCGCCGCACTCGCGTCTCCTCTGATAAACGATCGGGACAACAGGGCTGGACGGGGGCTTAAAGCAGCATTTGATTCAGAGCACTGGGAACCTTTTTTTTATTTCATGGTGGTGAATTCACACAATCAATCTCTCAGTGCAACATAGAATAACACGTACAGTAAGTAACGTTATGTTCTGGAGGAGCAGTAAATATCTAAAGCAAATAAAGATTTTATGATACGTGCATTTCATCTGGAGAACATTCCGCCCGTTGTAATAGAGTAGATCCGTTAATCCATTATCTACATTATCTTACACCCTGCACAGGTCATGATGTGTATCATGGGGTCAACATACAAACAACCAAGACATAAGTCTAACCAGGAATAAAACTATAATAATTTCACTTGTGCACACACATAACACGATCCTGCAAAATCGACTGTGCCGATTTTTGTTTTTCATTGCGAGCTGGACTGACCATCTGAACTGACGGAGGCTTTCCTGCTGCGCCAAGCAAGTCGCCCTCTGGGTCGGCAGCGAGCCCAGCAACGCTGATAACAACCGATTCAATAATAATTTGAAAGATAAATCTTCCTGTAGACTGCCTGGTCGACTCCTTCGAGGCTTGTGTGTGTGTGTGTGTTTGTTTTGTTAACTCTTTCTGACCTTTTCCAGCATAAACACTTGACCTTGGTAAGACCAGTCAGCCTCATGGTCCTGATGAGGCTAAACGTCATTTCTGAAGTTTAGTGGTAAAATGTGAATTGTTGTTAGATTAAGGTAAGGTGAAGGGACAAGGTTTGGTTAGGGTGTCTGCAATGAATGGACGTTAATGCAAAGTCCTGATAAGGAGAGATACACAAGCCTGTGTGCGTATGTGCAGGAAAAAATTTACCAGAACATTGCTGCTCATGAGTTTCTCTCTGCCGGCTTCTCTTCTTGTTTTTTTCATGCACAAAGCTGATGACGACGGACTGACTGTACTGTACTGCATTTTTTTTGGCACTCATCCTGAGAGTGACATGAAAGTCTGGACCAGATTTCATCACCTGTTACTTCACTCACACACTGAGGTGACGAGTGCAGCAGGAGCCACAGTCACATGAGATCCACCACGAGATGAGCTGGTAATCATCCCTCACACTAATCCTCGGATGTGTTTAAAACACCCGGTCACACCCATGATTTCCATCCCTGCCTTCCCCTGAATATCAATTATCTCACCTGACTTTTAATTATTTTACAAAAAGGAAAAACATGACAAAGTCTGAAGGAGCCATTCTTTGATAAAAACATAGTCTTGTCCTCTGATGATCGACAGAAGGTTTATTAAAAGTCATGAGATGAAGCAACACAAGACAAACTGCCATTAGCATCTTGTTTAATAGCCCCGAGCTGTTTACCGACCAAAATAGAATTAATAAAGTGTCTCGTACGTCTTGGAATGCAAATTCCCTGCCTGGTGGCCACCTGCTAATCAAGCATAATTCCACCGTATTACCTTCAGTGTACAGCGGGAGGGGGGCTTTACTTTGCTGCTCTGATTTATTATGTCATGTTATTTGCTGGGTTTCTGCACATTGGGTAGTGAGCAGGTGCCTAAAGGTGAAGCTTGAATATCAGACTTCCAGGCAAGGCTCAGGTTTTTAAATAATATATCTGGATCCCACAAATACATTTTAATAAGCTGGTAGGAAAAGCACACTGTTGTGGCCGTGGATTACAGGGATCAGTACACACACACACACACACACACACACACACACACACACACACACACACACACACACACACACACACACACACACACACACACACACACACACACACACACACACACACACACACACACACACACAGCGAGCAGCCACACACATCCTCCTTGCTGTATTTTATTGTATTTTCTTTAGTGAGTGACCAAAGTAAGAGCTGATCCTCAATGGCAAACTGCCGCTAATGCAGTCGTCAAGCCAATTAGCCGACTGCTTTGATTACATTCCTCTAATGAACACTCACAATGTTGTTGTCTGGCCTGAGCTGTTTTATGTAGCTATTGTATTGGCTTCAATGAGCTATGAATAGATGCCGCGCTTTGGCGTTCATCTCACCAGAGAGTCTCGCCGGCTGGATGGCGTGAAACGCGTTTATTATGAAGCCACAGTCAGCGGAGGATTGTCTGCCAGAGCAGAGCCGCGCGGGAACGTAAACACCGTGCACACAACAGAGGGATCACGCCGCAGAGTCAGCGCAGGGATTTGTGACGTGTTGTTAATGGAAAAGTTCTGCTGTGTAACGATTTAACAAGTTTAAATGAACACGTTTCCACCTGTTCTATCCAGGGAAGCTCCCAGACTCAATGACAGGAAGAAATGATCAATGATATAGGCTGTATATAAAGATGGAACATGAGGGCCCCCCCCCCCAAAAAAAAGTGAAGCCAAACCATCTTGATAACCCCCTGGTGGCCGGATACAGTAGAGGTCACAAACCCCTTCCTCCTCCATGTTAGTGGATGGGACATTGGGACAAACTAAAAAGTCAAAGTACACGTCAAATAAAACTGCAGTTTGGTGTTTGATTGACCAAACTGAAATATAAAAACTGAAAAGATTATAATAAAACTACATGTTCTGCTTCCACATTAAGCTGAAACTCCACTGGGTTACTTGAGGTTAGTAGTGCAGGAGGAGTGAATCACCCCCACTTGTCTTTTTAAGTGCCTTATATCTCTTTAAAATTTGAATTATCCAACTTAACTGCACAGTTCTACTGGTTCTACTGGGGCTTCTATTGAGGCAGAAAAACATCATTTCCAGACGACTCTTGGCAGGAAATGATTTCTCCGCCCTGAAAAAGTAAAAAAGGGCAAAGTTTCTTTTTCCGTCAGGAGGTAAAATATGTTATTACAGAGAGCTGCGTGATTTAGATTTAATGCACCGCTTTTCAGTATATGTACTGTAGTACTTCAATGCTTCATAGAACTGTGCAGGTTGGAGAGTACGTCAGAGCAAGTCGAAGGGAACAGGTTCAAAGCTTCTGCAGATCAAGACGTCCCCTCTGGCTATTGATAATCAAGGATTGTGTATGATATCCTATAGATTCCTCTTCACACTGCAGGCAAAGTCACAACAAGGTGGCTTCAGATTCACATATCTGAGAAATTGAAAGCCACTTAAACAATACTTGTGTTGTTTGCTTCATGCGGGAAAGGCTGAGAAACTGGACTTGTGTGATAAGAAGAAATGAGGGGAAGAGGATATAAACAAATTTCAAGTTGTGTTTGTCCATCCGTGTGCCGAATACTCACCGAGTGTGTGTCTTCTTTCATATGCTATCTGCCTGGAGTCTAATGAAGCTGTGTGTGAGTCAGGGAGCATTTAGAGTTCACCGGTGCAGATGGTGCAAAGATGTAGCCTCCAGTGTACTCTGGCTGTGCTCAACATTACAATTTAATTCCAGTGTTGCTTGAAAGAGCCACTAAGAGCTTTCTGAGTTACCACAACATGTAGTTTGATGTGAAATAATACAGTGTCTGCTCAAAGCAAGATGACTTTTAAATGCTGTCGGTTATTGATCACACACATCCTGTGTCCACGGCTTATAGGGTCAAGTATGGAACTTTAAATGAACACATAATAATACAAAATAAGAATTCTCACAAAAATATATTCTAAGAAGAAGAAATGAAGATGAACAACCGACTTGTCAGGTAACAACAAAGTTGCTCCTTTGTCGTGACAGACCATGAATCATTTCTTCATTGTTGTGTCTTTAACTGCACTTTCACTTTCTTTTGGGAAAAGGTTAAATCAATACACTGAAAAAAACAACACAAACAACGCTAGAAAACAACGTTGTCACAAGTAACTGTAGAAGTTACACACACACACACACACACACACACACACACACACACACACACACACACACACACACACACACACAAGCACTGGATGAATTGCTTTGACAATTGTTAAAGGTATTCACAGGCCCCAGAAGATGAACCCAGTGGACTTTTTGCAATTTCCTGGCATTAACTATAGCGCCCCCAGCAGGTCAAAGTTTATACCCTTATTTTTTTTTATTTATCTCAGCATCTTCCAAACAAACTTTTGCACAGACATTCATGCTTCCCAGAGGATGATTCATATTAGGGTCCAGACTGAATAACAAAAAACTCTTGGATGAATTGCTTTTAGAACCCCTCGATCTTTCCCTGTCATTATCTCTAGCGCCACCAGCAGGTCGCCACCAGCAGGTCACTCATCGTCTGAAACCTTACACAAACTTTAGTGCAGACATTCGTGGTTCCCAGAGGATGAATCATATAGACATTGATGACTTTGTGTTTGTCCTAGCTAGCACTACTTAGTGTTGGCATGTTAATATTAGCTTTTACATTGACTGTTCATGGCTCTATAGACTCTATAGGCTAAGTTTAGTTTAGCATAGTAATGATTTAAAACAGCTAAGCCACTAAAAATTCAGTTTGCTTCTCACTGACATCATGACTCTAACTAGCAGCAATCACTCGGTGCTAAGAATGCTAAGATTTATAGTGTTTATAAACACGGGAGCAAATCAGATTCGTTATTTTGAGAAATTATGATGACGGAATTTTACCACAAGCTCGTTCCTGCGAAAGAGCAGATTTGCGATGACTGTGCACTTTTTTCCTCTCCAACTTATAAAAGAGAGTCAGCAGAAGAGTAACTGGTGGGGGGGGGGAGCAGAGAGCAGGCGGACTGCATCACTCCTCCCAGATGGCCGTCTGATTGTGCCACAGTGATGGAAGGCAGGCTGTCATTTTGTGTTTTGGGTTTATCATCGTTAGGTGAACTGACGAAAAGCCCGAGCGTCGCTTTTGTCTCACCCCCCCCGCTCTCTCACAAACACAAACAGAATTCAGTGACTTTTGGCAGAGACACGCTCCGATGCCGGGCTCTCAACCCGCTTGTCACCGGAACAGACACAGCGTTGATTCATGAGCAGCCGAAAATGTCACGGGGGGTTCAAGGGGACGTTTTCGATGTCAACTGTAAATTGAAATACGAGTAACTTCTCTGCTCTGCTCTTCTCTTCGCAGCAAGACAAAAACAAAACGGACAGAAACTTTCTAGTTCAACTCTGCAACTGTAAAGTGGAAGAATCCTCTATCCTTAGCCTCCCGAGGATCCATTATCTTCACCACGAAGGGGAACTCTCTAATGTCAGCGGCCAAGAGATAAGTAACTTTATTATCAGGGACTCTCATCGGTCCCTCTCACTTCTCTGCAGCTTCAGTGAGTGCCCTCCCTGCCTCAGTCAAGATCTGTGCTTTTGATGGATTCGATGTTTTACTAACGGTGCTACACTCTATTTACTGATCTTCTTAATTTTGCCTCATATACTTGAATATAAATGATCCTTGTGATTTGTATATTAATGTGTATTAATAATAAATTGTACAAATTGATGTCTTCTTTACCCTAGAATGGGCCCTTTATATTTAAATACTTTATATTTACATCAGGAGCGGGGTATTCAGCTGCAACATGCAACTTCACCACTAGATGTCACTAAATTCGACACACTAACCTTTAAATGGTGCATGGGGGTACAACGGGTCGTCCACGCAAATTGCCCCCTGATGACAGAGCCAGTATGATAAATGCTGCACGTGTATACAATGTATGTTTAGTGGAATATAATGAAAACTCCGGTATTACAACAGCAGTTTTCAAATGAAGTTATCCCCTAGTAAGGATTTCAGAGTTCTGTTGAAAACCTTCATAAACCAGTAAGCACCAGCTGCTATGTTGACTTCCCCACAGCAAATGGCCAGTCAGTGTCATACAGTTTGTTTCAGTGACGTTGCTGAGGAAACGTAATTCTGTCTATTTTAACTGAACTAATTCTGACTAATTGCATTTAATTTTCCTTCTGCATCAGAATTACGTGGTTAAGAGGTTCTCGCAATTACTGTGAAATGAAGAGACTGTACATTAGAAAGGTTACCGCTGCGGCTGCTGTTATCAGCTGGTGAACTCTCGGCAAAAGCAAAACTTCATAAACTTTAAAATGAGACACACGGAAGTTGCAGGCTGTTACCAAGGAACAGTAAAGAATAAAATCCATTAATTCACATAACGCTCATAATGAAACCCATAGTTAATGTCTGTACAGCAAGTTAATGGACTGTGTGCTACTAAAACCATTATATTTCTACTTTAAGAGAAGGGAGGAGAAAATATAACTCTGTTGTTCCGTAATCTCTCTCCTGTGAGAGTCCACCGAGTTATTCTTTGTTTCTTTTCATCTTCTTCATCTCTCCCTCCGCTCGGCTTCTTCACCTCCTGTTGTCTCGCGTCTTATTTGTTGCCCAACATATTTGGCTGAGTGTCACGTATTGCGCCTCTGCTCGACTTACTTTTCTTTTTTTTCGAATTTTGGTTGGTTGTAAATCGTGAATCCGAAAAACAACTACTCCCACAGCACTAACATGCATAAAAACACGATACGTCCATGAAACTGCGAATTAGAGTAACTTTAGCTTTCGAGGAGGAAGGAGGACGTGTATAAAATGACCTACTAGAAGCTGGAGTGTTGTAAAGTTGTGTTTACTTGAGGCTGTGTGTGTTTCTGATGTCAGCCGCCCCGCTCTCTCTCCTGGGGTCACTGAAGCGACTGCTCTGTACTTCCCATTTTCACAGAAGACAATTGTTTCCCCAATGTTTACAACCTCTCTTCACCTCTATCCCCCCCCCCCTTCTCCCTCCGTTTCGTCTTTGTTCCCCCCTGTCACTCCGCCGATCCCCCCTCGCCAATAATGGAGTGCTTGTCATCCCCCTGGTCGGCCGTGTGCAACAGGTGTGTGCGGCGAGCGTTTAGTGTCACCTGTCATTGTCACTGTCCCCGCCGTCTCCCCCTGCACTCCCTACCCAGGCGGCGAATGTCCTATCAACACACTTGATCTGTTTGTGATTGGCTGCCTGTGCCGCCGCCGCTCGGCAGCACACGGGCACGCGGGATGGAGGCTGATAAAGGATTTAGATAAGTAAAAAAGCGGTTATACATCGAATCATCCCATGAGTTTCTACTTTATAAACCTATCAGGTGGAAGATTGAAATGGACTCCTGTCTCTTGGGGACATCTCCATCATCTCCATCCTCTCTCACACGCGCCCAGAGGGTCTCACTTATCTTGCAAAATCGGCGGCAATCATCTAGATGCTTTGGACCAGTGGCCGTTGACAACCAATGATAAAACCAAGAATGGCAAGAGTCGACTCAAGGCGTCATCATGGCTTAATAATTTACCCTGAGCTCTGTGTGACGGATAAAACCTTCTCCACTGTCACCTCTCCATCTCTGTCAAATTGTGATTTTCCCAAACACTGGTTTTAAGAGGCAGACCTCCTCTGAGCATCTCTCTCTCCTCGTATTATTAAAATGCACATTATTGACAATAATCAGTATTATACAACCATACAATACAAAGCCCCTGGTAAATATGGTTTCTAAGAAATCCAATGCTTTATAACTGTAGTGAATTGCTCTTGTTACGGGTGTTTTTCGATACACATCTGTCCCATACATCTGGTTATTATGGGCTGTTGTCTCCAATTTATTGCATTGATCCAGTTCATGGAGACTGGAGATTTCCAAAGAGAGGATCGTTTTATATCAGGTTTCTCTTGTTCAGCTGCAGCTCAGTCACAAGCGAGAGGACGGATCTGAAAAGATGTGCTGAGAAACATAACACATGCAGATGCTTCCCCACAGGGCACATGGATCACTGGCTGTGAAAATGAGTTGTAATTGTTCCGTGTGTGTCCTTCACAGTCACCAGATCTCAACCCAGCTGAACTGTGACAGATCTTTAACGCACATTCCACCACAAATCATGAATCTATTGTAAAGAACGACGCGTGATTTACAAGTTTGATTAAAACAATGTTTTTCATTATCCTCCCGAAAGGTTGAGCTGCAGGTTGAGAATCAAAAGTCTACAAACAGTAGCATAAATACTGTATTAAAATGAAAATGCAAAATAATAACATGCACTAAACGTTCTTTAACCATTAACCACACTGCAACAACAATTCTCGTCTGCAGGCATAAGGAGAAACATCCACAGAGGATAACAGCGCTGTCTGCCTGCGGTGTATGAATGAATGTGGTGATCCACGGCGCTCCCTGGTGGTCTTCTTCTGCCCTCGGGCTGCTGTTTGGTATGTGCAGCAAGTGGAGGGGACAGCGAGGATTACACGAGCTGGTATTAGGAGCAGCCGAGTGGAGTTGAGTGTACGGGGTTTGTAGAGAGCTCTCAGCTTCTACTCAGAGTATTCAAAGGTCAATGTGCTTCCATCTGTGTGGCTGGGAGTCTGTTTGTTGGGGTGAGATGGGAGAGTTGGTGGAAAATCTAAAATTGGACACTGGTGTGAGGATATGGCTGTTTCCTGGAGCTACGTTTAGAGGTGTTTTAGTGACTGGACTCCAAATGAAGAACTCTGACTTTATTTTAAGTTTACATGCCGAGGCACAGGGCTGGAGGCAGGGTTACAGCTGGCAGAGGCAGGGCAGACGGCTGGTGTGCGGCAAGCGACTGGGGCAGCGAGCAGGAGCAGCCATTTGGAGCTGGAGCCGTTCCAAACCAGGCAGGTTGTTGAGCGGTGGGCAGGCAGATGGCGGAGCACACCGGGCCGGGTGATGGGACTTAGCGGGCCATGGCAGGTAGCTGGGGTAAGGGCTGGGGGGAAGGACCTGAGGCACAGGAAACCTGTGAATGCAACTAAAAGATTTGGTGTTGGCTGGAGGGGAGATGAGTCGGTCGATGGAGTCTCTGCTGTGCAGGAGAATTGGCAGGAGGTGGTATCCGGAAGCCAAACACACTTACTGACCAGACTGACACGGGGATAGGAAAAAGAACCACGATGCATTTGGAGGGGCGGGGCATGAGCCAAGGAAGACAGATCAGATATTGGAATGGATCCGTCTTTCTTTGCAGCATTTCCAACATAATTGATTGAATCTAGGGTGCTGGAGAAAGAGACGTTCTCACGAGAGAGAGAGAGAGAGAGAGAGAGAGAGAGAGAGAGAGAGAGAGAGAGAGAGAGAGAGAGAGAGAGAGAGAGAGAGAGAGAGAGAGAGAGAGAGAGAGAAGAGAGTAGAGAGAAGAGAAGAGAGAGAGTAGATCAGCTAGAGTACAGATAGGACGACACTCACTCCTTCACATTTGATTAACTTGCTTCACAAGTTAAAGATTCCTTTTTTGGGGTTCATAGTGAAACTGTGCCAGGACAAATTAGAAAATGACGGACTGCCACTGTCCTAGATAATTAATGGGGAACGCTGCTTTGCCATGAGCCCTGGTGGAGGTAGCTGCTCTCAAATCACCCTCTTACTTACGTTTGACTTTGAAAACATTTGCAAACATTTTAAAACCATCTCATCGTTTTAATACACGTGTAAGAAAATTAGTTTCTAGTGCAGTCTGCAAAACCACCGACTCCCAGACAAACACACATCCCTCTGCAGCGCCTGAAAGGTACCGAGGTACTGAGGTGTAAAATTGGCAGGTATCTGGGAGTTTTGATCAAATGGGATCTCCTGTAAGATGAAGTATTGAGACTTGCCAGTCCACTTAATCTAAAATGTCAGCAGGGCCTATCCTCAATCCATCACAGATGTGCACTCATCTGCACAGTGTACACACACACACACACACACACACAGAACTCTACACACACCTATACACCACTCACACACTGAACCACACTAATATAAAAACGTCTCCCCCAAACCACAGTGAATCTTGCACAACAGCCTATAAAACCTGCTGTGGGTTTCTACAGACGTGAAACAACACTTGTTTCATTATTAAAACTTTGTCTGTCGCCCTCAAACCATGTTGAATGTTCTTTCTGTGCATCTCTGGTCCTGGTAAAAAAAAAAAAGAAACAATCCACCCGTGTCCAACTTAGAATTTTACCCAGAATCCATTGTGCCGTGCTGTGCTGGTAAACAGTTAACTGGAAGCACAGAGACCAAGTTCAGTAGCCTGCTCAACTGTGAAATAGACTTAGAATTGCATGTAATTACTGCATAATGATCTCAGTGTGTTCCATACCAGACCCTTACAATCATCTTGAATGCATTAAAGTTTTAATTACAAAATCACCATAGGGTATTTGTAAGCTTAAACATAATTGATAACTTTTGATCACATACTGTTCATCTCAAATTTCCATAAGTTTTTGATTTACTCAAACTTGTGGAATAATTTGATATTTCAGGCCAATGCAAATCAATACAATGTAGAACAGGACTCAGGGTTACATCCACGTGAGCTAAAGAAAAGAAGATTTATTTAATTAAAAAATAAATCTATTTAAATTGAAGACACACACGACCACAGTCCACAGCAGTAATCTGAGGCATGTAATCAAGAGATAAACCACAGTGTAGCGGGGGGGGGCGTCAGTAAAACCCACTTGCAATCCACTTTTTTTTCAATCCACTTAGATGCTAATAAATTTGAATCTGCTTCCATACGCGACTGCAGAGAATCGTGTTTATCCCCGTCATGGAGTGACAGGTCGGTTTTACTTTGCGTTGTCTGCCGTCCCCCCCGAACGCACGTCCGTCCACCTCCTCACCCGACGCCCTGAACACACACAGAGATCTCAATAATTCAACACGCTCAAACAAAGACATGTCCCCAGTGCAGTGTGGGTAATGAAATCCATTACTTAAGGGCATCCAGTGTTTTTGACCTCTTCCCCTCTTGTTTTATTTTTCCCGTCTTATTGTTCCCGGGCATCTCCACTCTCTAATTGGAGACGTCTGCATACGGCAACCTTGAATCAGGACACTGTGTCTGCAGTGGAAATTGCGTTTTCTTGTTTCAGGCCATTTGGTACCCTCCCCATGGTAGACTGTTGATTTACTGACGTTGTTGCCGTGGAGATGTACCGTGCAGCAGGAAGCACAAAGCAATAAAAAGGAGGACAAGATATCTTGAAGCAATATCTACCGGTGAACGCTGCTATCTATTTAAATACATTTATGTTTTATTGTTCTTTTTGATGGTATACGTACTTTTGTAGGTTTGTATTGAAAAAAATACATTTTCGTTTGCTATTCGCTGGGAAGAAAACAAGCTGTCTGTGAACACCAGACCAAAGCAGGTCGCAGCATCCACTGGGAAGAGGCCAGAGGCGTCCGGAGGGATCTCCGTGCTGCCGATGGTGGAAACAGAGATCATGGTTTTAGGTGTAGAACACAGAACATAAGGCAAGAAGTACATTTTTCTTGTGCAATTAAAAACATGCAAAAGTGTCATTACAAAAAAAAACTAGTCAGTAATAATTTGTTTTACTCCTTAACAAGAATACAAAGTGGAGAGGGTGCAAGTGTCTCCTCTCATACTTAGTGTGTGATGCACTTTGCTAAAGGCTGATGTGTTTACCCACTTTGATTTGTGCACGTGGACATTTTTGTGAAAGCCAAATGTCACCTGCATCTAAAAATCGATGAATCGACAAATGAACTCACGCCTTATGTTCGGTGGTTAATGAAATGATGACGGTAGATGTGAAGTCTTCAGGCTCACACATGGGATTAAATTCACCCTCAGCTTTTTCCCCCTTTTTCTGCTGAGCGGAGACATTAGCAGCACGAGAGGTACCAATGGGATGTGTTGCTGCTCTGAGTATTTAAAAGGCCCATTGTGTTCCCTGCAGATGAAGTAAGTTTTAGTCAGAGCATCTATAAGAGAGAGTTATACTTTCACTGCAAGAAATCAATTACATTGTGCCCCGGGCAAAATGTAATGTATCACTGGGAGCTGTTGTAAGTCTTTCAGCCTGGACTCTGAGGTCATTAATTAAAGCAGTTCAGCTTCTGGGGGCAGATTGGTGAGTGCTTTAACTGTCAACAAACCAACTTGTGCACATATATTTTAAATACGTAAGGACATTTATGTGTGGACACACTCAGGAGCAACAAGCTGTGATGCACCCTCTGCAATTCAGGCACTATTGATCACACAGGTCTCCAGCAAGGTTTGGTTTTTGTGTTTGGTGGAGCAGGCGTTGTACCAGGCTGAACAATTTAAGGGAGGTAAGGATTCAATTAGTATCTCGTCAATCTTGGAGTCCTTCTGCCAATGTCTGGCGAGGAATCAGCCTCCGGGGGCAGCAGCCAATAGTTTGGGGCTCCCAGTGTGGAAAGCACACAGCCAAGCCAAGACTCTGTATTCCATCAACTGCGACTAGATTCTTTTTAACACACAAGTTGAACGTTTCTTGGCACAAAACACAAGCAGTGATACTTTAAAAGGTTTTGTAGGTCAGAATTGTATTTGGCTAATCTCTATCAACAGCTATCTGCATTAGAATGCAGATAAATTAAAAAGTTGTTAACCTGCAGGCAATCAAACCTGCTCAAACAAAATGAGTCAAACCAGAGATGGAAACCAGAGGTTTTCCAGGTGTAAACTCTTGTCCCTCATATACAGGTTCTGCATATTTACATTTGAATCTGTTTATAGAGATTAGTGTTACGTAAAGCAGCGTTGAAATGTCCTGAGCTCCCTCAGCAGGTGAAGGTATTTCTGGGCTCCAGCTGGCCCTTCAACACTGAGGGACTGGAAAAGGAAAATACGCTGTGAGTCGGCTTTGTCTGTGCTCCCGCAGGACAGCTCCTCTGTGGTGATGTTGATCTCCGGGGAGCTTTATCCCCAGAATGTGTGCACCAGGTTGTTTACAGCCCGACGGTGTTCAGACACAGCAGCGGTGCCAGTCAGCTGGGCCTCTGGGGCTGTGTCGTTGGTGTACTTTAAGAGTGTCACTCCGTCACAGCTGCAGGACGTGTTGTTGGTGTAAATAGAGAATCGAGCGGTGGAAACTCAACCTTGGGGTTTTCCTCGAAGGTTGTGGCAGCACCGTCACCCAACAACAGATGTGTCACATATTGTCAGGACATATCACGTATTTATTATATATCTGGAATAGTTCACTTTGTGACACAAAGCAATGCTCAGAATGTTTGCTCCTGCAACTTTCTGCCAACCACAAAGAAAAGCTGAGAAAAACAATTGTTATCTTGTTTGCTGGATGACAAAATGTACAGTGACTGTGTCCATCATCACTTGAATGTGAAGATCTGAAGAGAGAGAAGAGATGAACTGGGCCTTTCTTCGACTCTCACCAGAGAAAACAAGCTTACCAATTGCAGTGCCTCCATTAAGGCACCACAGACCCACAATATGTCTGTGTCAGAAAGTCGTTTGGCCGCTGTGAGTCAAGTTATCCTTAGCGTTTGGTCGACCCTGCACAGAAGAACATACAGACAAACATTACAAGTTTGTTTTACTTGAATAACCGCTGTCACCCAGAGCCTGTCATCACAGAAGGACACGAGCATCAGCAAATTAAAACTACGTACAGCTTTACTGAAGTTGCTGCTTTCAGACATGAACCGAACATTTTCCTGAAAAGTTCCAGAGGGGCTGTAAGAAAGCAAATGTCCGAATAACTTGCTCCTGACACTTTCCAGAGTAAAGTGTTTCTGAAGGTGTCCGATCTAGATTATCTCCTGTTGCATTTTTTATTCGTGGCACACTCCTGAAAATGTCTGTACCCAACTTTTTGGACATTTGCTGGAGTTTGTGTTTTAAAATTAAGTTAGAAGTTAAAAGAAAGGTTTACCCTGCAGGTGTTGGGTAAAGTCAATTCCCCCTTTCTCTTAAATGACACCGTGCCGCTGCAAACTGCTCACTTGCTAATTTGAGTTTACTGTCCCCTCTGGTGTGGTGGGTAATGGCAGCTTCAGTCGTGGAAATGAGTTAGGCTCCTTATAGATCTCCTTCAGTCATCTGTGTTTCCTTCTGTGCTGTTGAACAACGAGCAGAGTCAGTGTTCAGCTTATTTTATGCTAATTCGCTGGGTTTTGGAGTAGTCGGTGCCCTCTGTGTTTTCAGGGGTTGCCGGCACCTCAGCGGGAAAGTTGAATATGCAAGACAGAACAGGAGTGTGTACAGGTTTTGGGGATTTTTGACCGTCTGTTTCTTGTCTGGAGGGGCTGGATCTATCACTGTTTATGTCCCAGGACAGATGCAAACTCACCTGCACTGCCAGAAATAACATCGTGTGTCTCAGACAAAAAGCCTTTTTATTGTGTTGTTGCTGTGTGGATACTTCTGTTCTATTCCCAGTAGAGGAGCAGACAGAGAAGCACACTGCCCAAAGAGAAGAATCAAAAGAAACACTTTTATGTTTGATGTAATTAAATAGACGTCGAACAGAGCAGAACCAACGTTATTTTCTCATATACTTCCACGCCTGCAGCCGTGACTTTAGTCTTCCCTGTTTCTTCTTCCCAGCGTCACGGAGCCGTAGCTGGCTGTGCGAAATCTGCAATCAACTTCACTCTGGCTCTCCAGATACTGTTACTCAACGCTGGATTGCTCAGCTTTTCTCAGTGGTGGCCAGCATGTCGGCTGTGTTACCTCGTGCTTGAACTGACTTGCCTTTCTTTGTCACCAGCCTGCTCGCTCCTCCGACTCAGCTTGCACGCGCCTCGCACCTTTTCGATAACCAGCCACACGCTGGCAAGCCACGCTGCCCACTGATCCAAACAAAGACCTTTTTGTTCATTCACCACACTGTGTCTGTGTCTGCCTTCTGGGCCCAGACCTGAAAGGAGCTGTAACACAAGAAGAATGGCCTGTTTGGGAGAGATTTGAGGGAACGTATTTGCACAATCTGATCATGAAATGGAGAAACGGTGCAGGGAGAATGTAAAATGACAGTTTGAAAACATCTGTTTCAGGCACAAAGAAGGCATCGTTTTAAAATGGGCTAGAGAGTCGGGACTAGTTGTTCTGTTGCACAGACACAAAAGCTCATGTTTCTCTTATTGTACTTCAAACACAAGACAATTGTATTAACACAAAATATAAAAAAGGTGTCTTTTGTATTTTAAAATGCAGGAAAAAGCACACTTGGTATTTGTCGGTCCTTGATACGCCGCATTTGATAAAAGATGCTGAGTAAAAGCCAAACGAGTCCTCATGTAGTTCTGAGGTTTGAACACCAAGACGCACGTGTTGGAGAGAACAAGTCCTCACTAGGCAAACCTCCTTTCACTGAACACGATCCAACTGGATTTACATGACTCGACTTGAAAGTGTTTATTTTGCTCTAATGGCTGAATATCCAGCTGGTCCTCTGAGACCAAATGTACAGTAGAGCAGCCGACCCCCCGGATTATACCAGCTAAGTCCCAGCTTTTCTTAATGATGATCCACACTGCTGTGTCAAGAGGGAGCACATTCACAGTGAGGGCGAAGCAGGGACGGCTCAGTGCTGGAAACTGTTCCCTCACGGCGCAATGTTCTTGGGCTGGAGCTGTCTGGGTTTTAAATTTGCATGTTGTCCTCGTGTTTTCCTGCGGCTGGTTTGGTTCCTCCACGGTCAAGTGCAGGTTTGATGAACTGGAATCTCTCACATGCCTGTGGGAGAGACTGGGAGAGGCTCCGACCCAGTGCACAGAACAGGGTATATGTGGAGAAATAGATTTTTAAATGCAAAGTACTCTGATCGCCAGTGGGATCGAAAATAACTCAGAGCTTGATGCTTTTACAAATATGTAAGTAGTCAGTTTCCTTGGTTTATAATCAGGAGATAATGTCTGACTTTTTCATAATATTCATAATTTATAATTCTAAACTGGATTTAGAGCAAAGTCGTACGATTGAGCAGTTAAAATAATGATTATATTAAATGATTATATAAATAAATTTTCATTTTAATATCAAACAAGGGGTTTACAGACGTAATCTTAATGTCCTTGATGAGATCGGAGTCTCCCTGATTTCCTATTGTAAATATTTGATCATTCTGATTGAAAGTCCAGGAGAGCTGAGAGCAAGCGGAGAGCAAGCTGAGAGCAAGCTGAGAGCAAGGTGACCAGAAACCTTCACCAACCACATGTTGTGCACTCGTGTTTAGAACTAAAACAAGGCTGCTGACAGCACTAATAAGACTTTTGTATCTTGGGCCAGATGGACGACCTTGTGCGATTGTGGCAACAGTACAAGAACTTGTTTTTATTTCTTTTATAACATTTTCAGTGTCTAACATAAGTAAAAATCCAACCAGCTGACGATGCCAGCAGTCCGCCTCCACGGTGGTTTTTGTTCTGGGGTCACGCAAGTTTCTGTGAGTTCCCTGGAATCACCCACTCACTCCTGTGATTAAGAATCAGTCACATCTCTCGTTATGTCGTGGTTTTAAAACCATTTAAGATTTGAAAAACCCACTTGTGTGCAGCCGGCATTACTTCGTATTTGGACAAATACATTGAGTCCCATCTTTAATAATTTGCAATTCCAACCACAGCAAGTTACAATTTACCATCTCGCTCGATTAAATCTTAATTTCACAGTAAATAATCCAGACTACACCAAACACAAGTAAACATAAGTAGAAAATAAGAACGAGAAAAGAAAATGGAGCTCCAGCCTCTGAGACTTTTGTTGTCCCTCCTGAATATTATTCATCCTTCGGTCCACGGGTCAGTCATTAAGTAACGGTACAAAACAACACTGTATATAACTGCATGTATGTGTCCTACTTCCATATTCTTTAAGGTTTTGTGTTTATTACCAGCAAACATGTAATTGCTAATGCTACATAATTAATAGGGCAATACTGAGACCTTGCTTAAAGAATGATGAAGCCCTCGTTTTCCCTCCGTAGTTCAGCTTCACCCGGCAGTAAACTGATAACTGCAGTACTGGAGCTGGAAAAGTTTAACAGTATTAAAAGTAGAGTCAAAGATGCTCAGTGCATTTACTGCAAATTATCTTCCCCACTGCAATAAGGTGCAGAACTGAATAAAACCCCAGATCTGTGAATTTAAATGTGGTTTCACAAGGGGCTGTTATGTGCGGTGTACTTGTTTGTTCTCTACTGAGTGCCATTCTAGCTTTGTATGCATTGTTGATATTCTGTTCTGTTCTGTACTCTCTGAACTTAATAGATGCTGACAAACCTCCAGCTTCCTCAACCCCCGGTGTGGTTTTCTTCCTCCAACTTGAGACACTCGCTAAAGGAAGATTGTTGCAGGACTGGAATGAAACTGACGTGTCATCGTTAGGGCGCGCAGGAAACTCGTGTTTAGTTTACCCAGAATGCACAAATCCGCTAGATTGTGTGCTCTAACAACGCTGAGTGCTGCTTTGCAACTTGTTTTCCTCTCACAGGAAGTGGCTGTGGCACTGACCGTGCTTGAACGTGTGGGCTTGGGATTAATTAGCCATTATTAGTTTTGCCATTTCAAAAAAAATTTGTACTTAATATTGATCTTTACATTTACATCTAATTTAAGCAATTTGAATAAATGCAATACATTTTCAGAACCAATGGGTTAAAATATACAGTGAGAAGGAATAATGCTTATCGCAGCCACATTTGCAGATCTGGGGAACACAAATGTCCATGCCAAAGATTTTGGAGCAATCCATACAGTAATTTCAAAGATGGTTTACTCTGGATTAAAGTGGTGGATAGGCCGCCTGACACTTGACATCCAGAGAGCTGTGCCTCAGCGATGACAGGCTCAAACAGAGCAGTCAAAATCTCATCTAATCTCCTCTGGCATCGAAATGATGCTCCAGATCTCCTTTTTGCATGATATTAGATAATCCGCCCGTTGTGACACGCAGCATCGCCTCCCCAGCCTTGACGCGTGGAGGAAGTGATGTCATATCAATTAAAGCCACTCTTATCACTAATATTAATCTTTCAGTGCTATCAGACAGGCCAATGTATTATTAATACGGCCCGAGCGAGGCGCTGCGCAGGATTTCCTTCCCTCCGGCGGGAAACGTAGGAAACGCTTACGAGTTTCTCTTTCACCTGCACATCAAACACAAACTCTGGTCAAATTGCTTTTCATTTTCCCGCCCCAATCAGATCCACACAGCTTTAAGCCCCTGCTGGACCGGAGCATTTCATTCCCCCTTAATTACTGACCAGTCAAGCATAGAAGAATACGTCTTTGTGTCCATCACTGACCTTGACTTAGTCACTCTCACTGCTGACTCATGTGTGTCTCAATGCCGGGTTGTGACAAAAAACTGCATCTGTCTCGCCTGTCAAAGAAATAATAACAGCTTTCAACACTGCGAATAGTGTTTTTTTTTTAAATGTATCATTTAACAAAATACATATAATTTATACCCATTTTCTCTGAGCCGTTGTCGCAGCAGGGCTCTGTGGATGGCGGTGTTGGTCTGTTAGCTTGTCCTGGCTGAAATATCTCTACCTGAGGATGGATGGTGCAAAAATGCATTTTAGACATTTATCTTCCGCCTCAGGATGAACTGTAATCACTAATCGTCATCCCCTCACCCCACGTCTAGCGCCATCATCAGGACTAAATGTCAATTTGTCCAATTCTCTGATGTATGATCAAATAATTTATGAAAAACTATAATGTCACACCCGGCCGCCTGCAGCTTTGCTTTGTGTTTAGTGCTGACAAGCTTCTTAGTCTTGTTTAATATCTGAAAGGGATATCAATAATTTCTTCATTTTGAAAAATGCAGCCACACTGCCTCATGAACGATTATAGATGTGCTAGTGGGGAAAATGTCAGGGCTAAAAACGTATACCAGTAGGTTTTATAATAATGCATAAAAACGTTGGTCATTTTATAGCTCTGCGACATTCTATGGCTCGACCATCATCTTGATCCATTCCTTCTCCATGAATCAACTGTTAAACTTCAAAACTATTAAATTTTTGCTTTGAGTAAGCAGAAATCAGAGGACTGGAAGTTTCCCCAGCCGAAGCAGCAGTGCAGCCTCTCATTGGCCACAGGGCACAGCTGAACGCAACAGGACAAATTCAGATGGACGAGCTTCAAGTGTCTCAGGAAGGTGTCTCAGGAAGGTGTCTCAGGAAGGTGTCTCAGGAAGGTGTTTGTCTGTAAGTTCAGCGTTGTGTGGAGAACGTTCTACACAGGCCTCTGGGATGTGTTTTGATCCTAGTGGTAGCGGTGGCCACCGGAGCCAACGCTCCTAATCCTGTATCGATCTGCGTACATTTTATTTTACAATGAACAATGTGCTTGAGAATGAGAAGCATATTTCTGGCTGTGTCCACGTGTCTCACAGCAAAGGAGTCTGGAGCGTTTATTTGCTTGCAACATGACACACAAAGCTTTTTGTTTGGTTTTGCATATTGTCGTCAGCCTACTGTCTTTTTGTCTCCATCTGTTGATGACGTTGAAGCCAAATGAGGCCGTCAGCTGTTTGCTTTCCATCCTTCACTGCATAATTCTCTGGGCTGTATTCAATATAGTATACAATAAGAAGTTGTACAACAACCATGCTCATGTAACCAACGCGTGGAAGTATGCTGGCAGTGACTGTTCCCTCAGGTGAAACCTCAATGTTACATCCAGGTGGTTCCTGTGCATACTATGAAATATAATCCCTGTGGCGCCCCCTGATGGTGGGCAGTGTTGTCCGTCACGTCAGTCTAAAATCTCTGGGTCTGTTAAAGGTGGCGTCTCAAAAGACCAAATGATATCACATCATACCTCGAACCATCCAAGGAGAGCTTGTGCACTGGATGGAACCATCTGCACTTGTTATATTTCTTCATGCATTTATTCAGCTGCTTCTTCTCCTGTAGGATGAATACCTAATGTGTGTGTGTGTATGTGTGTGTGTGTTTTATGTGCATTACATTTTCTCCCAGTTTATTCAAGAAGAAAAAACAATGCAACAATTAGATCATCAGCTCAGCGTGTAGGGATGTGATGTACAGTGCGTGTTTGCACATGCAGCGTACTGTATCTCCTGAGGTGCGTCTTGTTCATCGAGGTCTCGTCACTTTTACTCGTGTGTTCAACCTGCCGTTCCCCCGCCGCCCGGCACACGTTGAATTATACATGGTGATTTTTGGCCTCGCAGCTGCTTTCCTTGTTTCTGCTGTTTTAACAGAGCAAAGTTAACCTGTGAATTACCAGGACTGAGCTGCTCTGAGGTCAGTTAACAGGCTCCTCCTTGTACTGTGAATATCTCAGGATGGAAGTGTGGAGTTTACCCAAATGTTGGATTTCTTTTTCTTTATGAGCTCATGATGTTTTCTCCCATATGCATGAACAAAGCAATGTTTGCATGGATGCATCAGAGGGAACCTGGAACTGATCTCCATATTCTCTGCAGAGTTTTGGTTTATTGATTGGTTCAAAGACTATTATGCTGTGTATCGGACAGTAAATAAACCCAGAGAAAAAGCAGTTGACGGAGTTAAGGGGGGGGGGGGGCAAATAAAGACAGAGAGCCTAGAAATAGACGAGGGAAGAATATGAAAGTGAGGCTGAGGGGGAGAGTCCGGAGAGACACGGAGACAGTTTGAAGAGGAAAAGTACCCACAGTTGGTAGCAGGGAGGAGGAGGAGGAGGAAAAACAACAAAGAAAATCAGTCCCTGGCATCTATGGTGGAGAGCAAAAAGTGAGAGGGGGGGGGGGATACAGAGAATTGAATCCTGGATCCAGCTGAGTGCCTAAGCAGAGAGGGAAAGGAAGCGGAGCGAGAATAAATATGCTATTCCCCATATCGCTCTGTCTTTCCTCTGTTGTGAGGAGGAGGAGGAGGAGGAGGAGGAAGAGAGAGAGAGAGGTGGCCTGTGGTGTGTGGTTTGTGGGGGGGGGGGGCGGTCAGGGGAAATTTGTGCCACTGTGTGATGAGCCCGAATCCCCGCTGACAAATTACAACATTGCACCCAAACAAGAGCGTGCTCAGCTGGTTGTTTGTAAAAAGCCTCTGAGGATTCTGACAAGACGCATCATTGGGCCTCTAATGAAAGACGCTCTCACAACATGAGCTCTGTTCTGCTTCCAATCATCATGTAGAAACCATTTAAAATGTATTAAAATTAAAAATTGAATTCGACTTATTAATTGGAAAATAGTAAAAAAAAAACGAATCAAGCTACCGTCCACAGGCTTGTATGTTTAGGAAATCCAACAGAAATCCAATATCTCACAGTTGCAAATGAATGTAAAACATGCATGATTGATTATGCCATCATTGCTCTATCCAGTCCATCTAATATGAAATTATAATAATCACTGTAGATCTGTGATTCTTTAGTTTCTTTCAATTAAAACAGTTTCATTTCAAAGCTTTCATTTCCCCGCAAATGAGCTGATATCCACTGAACAACGATCCGGGATTAAAACTACACACGTCTGTTGATTTGTGGGTGATTGAAAGCCGTTTATTTTGATGCAAATGTCCACACACAAACTGGCTCTTTTTCATGCAACACACCCTCTAGTTATTAAAAGCACACACACATGCACACTATTCATATATTCAGTCTTTCAAACCTCTCGCCCACGAGCAAAGACAGATGCACACACACACCCCGTTTTGCAATTGTGTTCGAACGTGAAAAACCAACTCAGATTGAAGCCATTTTCGTTGCCGCATCACTGCACATCATGGTGACATGAGATTTAAGGAATGGGCACATGGGACTGGCATTCATAAGAAAAAAAGACAGACAAAAGTAAAAGTCTGTGACAGACATGAAAAAGTGATTTATTACAAAAGGCTGGTTCATGAGGTTTGTGACTTATATGTTTAGCCAGTTGGCAATTCCAAGGGGGACGAGGGGCTGAAGCCATCCCCTTTAAATTGAGAATCCACCCCTCTTAATAACCTGCCAGAAAATGTGTGTGCAGGGGAGCATCCTATGGTTAGTGCTGTTATTTAAATCACAGTATCCACAGTTTTTATTTTTAAAGTTCCAACCGGATGACATTGAAAATACTCGCGTCACTGGCCATTAAAACATCCATAAAAGAGTTTAGCATCTTTGGCAGGCGGGCAGGATTCTGCATGAACTCGGTACATACCCTTTCTCTTCTGTTGGGGTGTGGTCCCCCACATCCTCGACCAATCAGCTACAAAAGTCTGCAGATGTCCTCCCAAGTTCCCACTCACACACCAGGGAATGTCAACAACTCACCTCCTGAGTCTAGTGATGTGTTGTAGCAACAATAGTTTGCTTGTAGACGTTTAAACATGCCAGACAATCAGTCGCAAAAAAATGAATGAATGCCCTGCAACAGAAAAGTCCATAAAAAAGACATATTAATTGCTAATAGGAAGGTGGGCACGCTAACCGAGAGTACAATTAATGCCTCTGAGCCTGAAGTAGAAAGAAAAATTGAAGTTGACTTTGTGAAAATGAAAAGTCGTGAGGAGGAAGTGGGGGATGAATGCAAATGTGGGTTTTAGTTTCTTTTGAGGGCTGGTAGCTTCTCATTATCACTTATTAGCCTCAGTCTACATTAAACAGCCGCCCTCATTATTCTGGGACGCTGCTTTAATCAAGAGTTGTAGCCGTAACACAGTGGCTCTTTTATTTCAGATTTCTGACTGTTTTAATGTGTCTCTGTCATTTACCCTGTTAGAAATCAAGAAACATGGGGGATCAGGTCATGTTTTCTTTGAAGTGGATAGTCATGCTAATCCGAAGTATGTGTGTGTGTGTGTCTGTGTGTGTGTGTGGATTCCTCACCTACACTATGAAAAGTCCTTGTGCAGTCTTTCAAGCAGGGATTTAATAGACAATCTCTGGATCTCACCGTCTATCATTCTGTGTGTGTGTGGGTGGAAATATATTCAAGTATGTGGCAGATAAATTCCATAACTGTCCAGTGTATGTGTTTACAGATGCATGCGCCCATTTGTGTGGGCACTGGCTCTCAGCATCTCTCCAGTTTTGTCTCGGAAGATTAACGAGGTGCGTTTATCCGTCCTCCGGTTTCCCTAATCAGGCTGCAGGTGCCTTCTCTCCCGTCCAGCTGCGGGACGGAGAGGAGACGCCACAACAACGCGTCTGAAAATGCACGCCAATCCCTTCACTCCCATTGATCTTTTTCTTTTAGTTATTGGAGGCAGCGCTAAATGCTATTGGCAGGTGCAAATAACTGTTGACACAGGAGCAGCCTTATCTAAAACCGGCGTTAACAGACTGCGAACGCGGGGCTAATTAAAAATAATGAGCTGTGTGCAGTGTCCGTGCCCGAGCCATATAAGCTACTGATATAATAAGCCTCCATTACAACTTCAAATATTAATTTTAGAGCAGACAATTTTCACATTTGCCTGAACATGGATGTACAGTAGCTCCCGCACTGATCCGAGGGCAAACACAGGACCCAGCAGACCTCGACGCTTTGACTCGTCACAGCAGGACGAGCTCAGTGTAACTAATAACGTTAACGCCGGCTACGCTTCGTGTAAAAGGCTCAGTGAGCTGTACCAGTGAGAAAGATTTAGGTGAGAGGGATCTATTGGCAGAATCTGAATATAAAATAGTTCTAGTGATGTTTTCACTTGTGTGTTTAATCTAAATTGTAGGAGTTGTTGTTTTCTTTACCCTAGAATGGGCTCTTTATATTTAAATACTTTATATTTACATCAGGGGCGGGTCCTCTCTACGGAAGCCACTATGTTTTTTACAGTAGCCCCAAACAGGACAAACTAAACATCTTTTGAGTTTTTATGACAACTGAAGGCTTCCACAGGTTCTCTTTCATGTTTGGAAGCGAAGGGGGGGTGAGGGGTGTTCAGCTGCATCATGCAACTTCACCACTAGATGTCGCTAAATTCTACACACTGACCCTTTAAGTGTCTGTGAAATTGCTTTGAAAAGAAGGAACTTGAAGGGCACTTTGAGATGTGCCACGCTGAAGAAGTTCTGCAGATTCTGAGTTCTTCTCCATATTGTACAAACCCAGAGAAATCTTCAATTTTGTTCAAGTAACAGGGCGTTTCATTCGGTCGCCTTTTCAACTGCCCACAAAACATTTTAAATGTTTTAAATGCATTGTGGGAAACAATGAGTCCACAGTATTAAGGTATGAATATTCGGACAGCACTACAAAATGGCGAACTCACTATATAGTGGACTCTAAAGTGATGAGTCAGGGATTTCAGACACAGCCTAGGTCTTTTGTTATTGTTTTGATTCAGAGACCCCTAGTGGCCAAACCTACATGCTGATTTAAAGCAGGCAAATATACTGTCAACGATGAAAATAAATCAAACTGGAAGTACAACAGAAATTTGATATGTAATACTGGGGTTGAAATATGGCTAATGGGCCAGTGTTAATACGCCAGTTGGACAAAAAGAGATGGATTATTTTTTGTAACTTTTTTTAAATAATGTTCTTGGGCCCGCAGACATGAATCATCCCACACAGATTAAAACATTTATTAAATAAATAGCATGTTCCCAGCGTCAGGAAAATGTCAGTGGCCTTGAGGAAAGGCTATATGAAATTACATATCAATTTAAAATGTCGTTTAGCACAAATGCTATAATTACAAAGCGTCCCGCCCCAGCCTGGCTTGATTTGAAATACACGGAGATAGTGTCCGTGAATCTCCCCAGTGACGCTGCGAGGAGGATCCTGAATCACTGTTAATTACCACACAGTGAAATAATGTAAATGAAAAATATTCATGGCCGAAAGGCTCAGTGAAGGATAAAATGAAAAGAGAAGAGCTGCTAAATTAGTAATTTGTTATATAATTGGAAGACCACACGGAGGTTTGGAAAAGACATATAGGATTCATACATGTAGGAGTATCTTCAGTGTCTGATCTGATCTAATGTTCTCTTCTAATTGCCTCCTTTCGTGTTTAATATCTGATATTTCTGTACTTTTGTCGATTCTACCTGACGCACCAGTCATGCAGAGTGACAGTGAATTATATAAATGGATGCAGTGGTTGATGAGCTCACTGGGGCCTGTCTGAAGGTGGATCAGTGTTATTTTCTTTGACCACTTCCTCTGTAATTATTGTTGTAAATGAACTCTCATTGACTAATTAATGAAAAGAGTAGACAGCGGTATCATTAAAGTAATGATTGGATTAAAGCCTGTGAGTGTTTAACGTCAAAGGGATCCAGCTGATGACTAATGGGCATCAGTGTTAAGTCACTGTTCATATCTCTATGATAATTGAGTAAACAAGCATAAATTAATTTTTTAAAAATGGCTTCAATGAGTCACACAAAGAACACAGACATGCAAAATAACCCAAAACATGCATGACATCCAAACAAATTAATAATAAAAATGCTAAATTACCAACAAGATAGAGAATGAACACAAAGGTCCACAAAAAAACACACAAACAACAGAAAACAGCTACAAAAACAAGCAAAGAGACTCAAAAGAGGCACATTTACCAGAAAGACATGACTTGAAAGCAACGCCATGCAACTTTTATACCTTGAAACAGCAGCATCAAAGTATTTTATATAGTTTACTAACTTGGCATGGGGAGAATCGTGCCACTTTCATTCCATCTCCTCATCCAGAACATCCGCTCTTGCACTTTTTCTCGCCGGTCCAACGAGACGTGCGATAACTATCGCAGCTTAAATTGCAAGAAGCAGGTTCAGCGAGTTAAAGAGTAATGCCGAACTCTAGATCTGTTGAAAAGACTTAGAAGTAATTAAAAACTAGAATTAACGAGGAAACAAATTGATAAACACGTCAGGCTGCAGAGGGCGCTGTTGCTCAGTAAGAATTACATAGTGTTGCTTTAATTCTGGGCTCTTGCTCTTATGTAAAAGGTTGAGGCAGGGCAATGAAGCCCTTTGTGTGTTTGGCCACTTTTAAAAAGGTTTTTTAATATCTATGGTTTAAATAATCTCTCAATTTGGAAGTAATGCTTATTCCTTTTGTTCCCACGGCAACAGGACTTTCATCCCACTGGCCTCCAGTTCCCCCACCAGGACACACAGCCGCGCTCGAACCCATCGTGACTCGAGCAAGAGGAAAGCGCTGCGGTGGCGATGAAGGGTTTGGTTAAAAGCTGAAACTTAAGGATCTACCACTGTGTTTGCATAAGTGAGAACAAAAGCTCAAGGGAGTGTGAATGTTGTGAGCACCGGGAAGAAATGAGAAGTGGTGGATGTGCAATAAAAAGGTGCTCTGAGAGGGGGGGAGGGGGGGGGGGGATTAAATGTGGTGTTAAACAGCACATCTGCTCAGCACTAACTCACTGCAAGTACTGCTAGATTAAGCCCAATCTGTTTTCTGCATCTAACGATGAACTGCAGCAAAGAATTGGGACTTATGCTTTTATTTTAATAATAACTTTCCTCCATGTTAAAGCTACAAATGTGTTTCAATCAGCGAAAAGCAATTAAGTGTCTGATGTTCAGGATTTAAGGAGGAAACGACACAAATGGAAGACGGAAGAATCATCGTGTTTACGTTAACTTAGAATGAACTTAGAGTTGAATCGACACAGGAAATTGAGGGACACACTAGATGCCACTAAATCCTACACACTGAACCTTTAATATCAAAGACGAAGCTTTTATAAGTTTGCAAAATGTGTGTAACCCCCCCGTAATTTGGTTTCAGGCCATTCCACTGGCAGTGGGGGTAATTAAGATGGAAATCTGAGTTAACTTTCTTTAAAGCAGATCCTTTTAACATTAATCTGACTCTGCAAAAAAATGCTGCATTGTTAAACATATTCAAATCATCTTCCCCCCCCCCCCCCCCCCGAAGCGAGTGAAGCAGCACAAACTGTTTAGAGACGTGGATAAGATGATTCCTGAACTCCCGGTGCTGCGTTCTGAGCTGATTACACCGGTCCACAGAGAGAGAGAGAGGGAGGCAGGGGGGCATGGCGGGGCGGGGTTTTTTTATTGCCGTCCCACGTCAACTGGCCTACTTGATGCAGATACAAAGGAGGAGAAAGGGAAGGAAGAGGAGGGATGGAAACCACGGAGGGATTTCAAACTAAATAGATGGAGGATTGTTGCAAACTCCCGAGGAATCTCTTCTGTGACTTGCCTGGTGTTGAAGCTACGGATACGAAAAAGAAAATACGACTTTTAATTTTGATGCAATGTCCATTTAGCGTTTTTCAAGTGGAGTTGAGGTTTAGCCAAACTATGTGAATACAAATCTAAAAGAAATGTGTGTGAATGGAGAGGCAGCGTCAAACCTCTCTGAAATATAACTAGCCAATTCAATTTAAAACAACTTGGTCCAAAGCTTGTGATCTAAGGCAGACAGGTGCTACTCATCCAGATTATTGTGCTTCATTTGTATTAAAACAATTCACTGACGGCCCAGAAAAACAGACACACCTCTATGATGTAACACAATACAACAACCTGCAACTTTCTCATGACGCAATACTTTGACATTTATTTGGAAGTTCTCCTTTGTATAGTTTTGTATTGAGTGAACTGACAGATGCTGCCGTTTGCCTCCAGGACACAAATGAATTCTTTATTATTAATAAAAACAATAATCGAAATATCATCCTTAGAAATTCAAGAGATTTTGCGACTCCCGTGACCTTTTAAAAACCAAATGTTTTATTAACTCTATAAAGATTTCATGGTCTTAGCAGTGTCTGCAGTAAATCTATCAACTCGAGTGCTTTACGCTCAGATGAACACACGATTCAAAGAACGTGACATTAATAGATATTGTTTATAACTTTTGTTTTTCGACGAACTGTTCAACCTTTAGACAAATGGGCTCATTCACTTTCATGTCAGGAGTTAAATAAGAAGATCGAAACCCGTCTCGGACTCGGAGCAGACGCTTCAATAATTGATAAACATTAATACAGCAGAACCAGAGGTATTGTCAGTTTTCATTTCACTTTCTTTTTCTTTGTCCAAACCGGGAGCCGGACTCAACTCGACCGCCAACAGACCGGCTGCGTAAAAGCTGAAAGCCAGTGGCCTCGAGCAAAGATGAGGAGCAGGGCTCCATGAGGTCGCCCACATCCTCCGATTTATCTTTTTCCATTGTCGAGCTCGTAGCTCCAACACACGACATCACTTGATGCAGTTCATTAAATTTCGCGAAGCTCGCTCTGGAGCCACAAAAGGCTTCAGCTGTAAACAGACAATATCATGAAAATATATCCGTGTGAACACAACCACCGCAGGGCCCAAAAGTAAAGTAAAGTAAAAGTGGCTCATTTAGATTAAACTACAATATAGTGCGACTACCTTCACTCTTTATTTTGCACCACATTGATAAACTTGCTGTTATCTACGTTCACACAACATCCACATTGTACCTAAAACTGACGTGTGTTGAAATGTCCGATTTAAAATAAAGAAAAATTAACATCGATACTAAAACACAACTTCCCGTGTGTTAACCACTTCAGTTCCTTCTGTCTTTGTTGAGACTCATGTGAATATACAACTTTTAACAGAAACAACTCTTTATATGTATATTTCTATTCATCAAGAATTCTATTAATTCAAGAATTTTTGAATGCATCCAATAAAATGTAACTTCTTTTTCTTTTTTGTGATTTTCTGCTGGTTCATATTAAGTTTCTGATTGTTTTTGTTTAGCTGTTATTTTGGGGGGAGGATGCACTTTTATGTTGTGTGTAATATTGTCAATGTGTTGTTTGTATTGAATTTAAAAATCACGAATTCATGAGGGGAATTAAACACATTACTCTTCAGGTCGTTTTTTTGTGTTGCAGCTGACTGTGGAGTTTTCATTTTTTCAGGTCAGTTCTTGACACAGAGTGGCCCCCTCGTTAAATGGCTTAATTTCACATTATTAGAGTGAGCAGGATACATGTCAGTCCCTCCCACTCTCCCCTTCACTCCAGCTTTGTGCCTTTAATTTCAGGAGGCAGCTGACAGCCAATTATCCGCCGCCGTGGCTCAGACACTGCATTGGACTCGTTCAGCCTGAGAACGGTAGAAACATGAAACCCGAAGAATCTTCAAGTCGCAAATCAACTCGTCCATAATTCCGCGGCGGTGACGTTGGCACTTCATGTTTCAGAGAGACAACTCTCCTCAGGGTTTCAAAATAGGTTGTGGAGGTGTTGTGTGACGAACATGCATTGTTTGGCTTTTGTGTTTCAACAGATGGTGCTGCCTCATTTAAAGTTTCAGGAAATGTTGGACTCTACAGGAAACCCAAAAAGTTTTTTGGGGGGATTTTTTTTGTTTCTTTGCCTGGTCAGCTCCAAGCTGTTGGCAGCACAACACGAGTTTAGATGGTCCTCCTCTCTCGTGGGCTCGGAGAGTTTGTTATTGAAGGCCAACTGCCGTGGTATCCTGTGGTAGAAGGTTTGACAGTTATTGGCGCACAGTGTCGAGTGGATGAGAACACACCAGTGCTTGAAGTGCAGGGGGGGGGAGAGAGAACACACTCTAAGAAATAGTCTTCAATCTTTCTTCTTTCATAGGATCAGTTTTTTTTGTGGAGCACTTCTGGGGTCCGCTGAGCCAGAGGCCTTTCAGACATAAGTGAGCGGCAGCACATAGGACGCGCTAAATAATGTTAAGCCAGTGATATCTGGCCATTTCCAGCACCGCTTGTTTGCTATCCATTCTTTTCTTTTCTCCCGCGGAGGGACATGAGGCCTGAACAGTCAGGCGGCAAGTGGTCCAGCGACAGAAAGGGATAACGTGTGTTTGTGTTGAGCCGAGCACAGCGGGCGAGGGAGCAAGAAAGGAAAACGCAGCGATACACGGAAAAGTGCTTTTCTGTTACCAAAATACTTCTGTGGGAGTTTTTCCTCAGATACGCAGCCTTAGTCGACCAGATGGAAAGTGAACTTGGGTGTAAAACAGCCCAGAGTGGTTTAGTGGTATTTATAAGAATTCACTAATTGTTCAGTGTGATAATATAATAATTATAATAACTTTTTTTATAAAGCTCCTTTACAAACAGGGTTTACAAAGTGTATAAACAGAATGGAAACAATAAAAAAAAACATTAAACAACATTATACGCAAGCCAATCCAATGAAAAGAGTAAAACGCAATAGGTCGTTCAGAAGCCAATGGGTCCTGATGGCAAACACATGGTCACCTTCAGACTTGAGCCTTGACTTAGAGAGATTTTTTGAACATGGTGGAATAGGGCGTTATGAAAGGAATGAAAACATAAATTTGGCAACAAACTTACCGAGATTGTCTTAAATTGCAAACCGGCGAGTTTAAGGGACACAGATCAAATCATCAATCCGCTGTCGCAATGTAGCCAGAGATGCTGGGTTAACTTATTTTCACCCTAATTTAGCTCTGCCACTCCCCAGCGTGCCCCCTCTTCATCATTCCTTATCTTTCATTTCTGTGGCTGCCACCTCCGGGCTCACAGCAGCACACGCGCTCCACAGGAGTCTCTGCACACGGACACGAGAGAATGCTCCAAACACCAACCTGCACTGTGGTGCGGCACTGCGAATATCACATTATCAATAGATTAACGCCAAAGCCCCTTTCGCATATGAAAAAAGGAGAAGCTCACTCCATATTTTATACCCTGGCTGCACTGGTTCTCTCCTCTGACGCGTCCCACCACGCGTCCTCAGCTCGGTTTCAGTTAATGGGCGCTAACTGCCCCGGCTCGGAGACTCCAGCATTTATCCGTGGCAGCTCCACGGGCTAGCTTATGAATTAGTCAGGGAGCTCAGAGGGTAAACAACAACATAATTAGGGAACTCCACCATCACATTGTGCACACAGTAATAGGGAATTAGTTTCTTTCTGTATTCCTCCGAGACGCACGTAATCTCTAAACACACATATTGGCAGCGGAGCCACGGAGCAGGAGTGAAAATGTACAAAAGCTCTTGCACGGTATCTGAAAGTGAATATTGAAAAGTGGTGTATTCAGCTCATTTTCCTCAAATTTGAAAAAATATGAAGGAATTTACTGAAGGGGGCTTGAGTTGAACAATGATAGAACATAATAATTGTGCTTGTTATAGATGAAGAAGTCTACTTCAAGAGTAGTCTGACTTTACTACAGAGCTGCCAGACATAGATGAATTAGTTGAACTGCAACTTTAAATGATCCAGCAGCAATCTTGACCCATGGTTTTACCCACAGTGCATCACTCCTGTCATCCTGTAATGCACTGGGGGTATAGCAACGATGATGGATGGTCATCATCTTTGTTTCGTGTCTCTCTTTCATTCTCTCCCCCTTGTTCTCATGTATTCTACATTGCCTCATTTGTCCGCTTGTTTTGTTTTTTCCCCCCCGTTCCTCTTCACTCCCTCCCCGTTCCTCTTCACTCCCTCTCTCCGACTGTAATGACAACCGGCTTCCAAACTGTGGCACCTGGTGAAGTTTTTCAATGCCACAAACAATGTAGCGTGTAATTTCCTCCCTCGTGTGCAGCGCTGCTCTACCCGTGGGACCAAATTACACATTTCATGGCTCAAAAACATAAAAATCGGTGTTGTTTCTTGCGTCTTCTGTTCGTCAAAAGTTTGTTTTAAAAACACAGAGTCATGAAACTGAGCTTTAATCACTGTCTTTACACAGAAAGGACCATTTAGTGCCTTTCATTTGTTTTCCACCAAACAGACAAACACTGGCTGCCCGTATAAACCCTGCTCTCAGGACACGCTGAATGAAATCCATATAATGGCCGATGCGGATGAGTGGCGTTGGATCGAACACAGATTAAAAGGCTCCAAACGAAGGTCAGTTTATAACGATGATTGTTCAGTTTAAACTCCCATATTCTTGGGATATAAACAGTTTAAGAATGGTTCATTTTCTACTTGTTAAACACAGTTACATGATTTCAAGCTGAAGAAGTTCAAGCCTTGATTTAATGACCTCTTCTAAAATGCCAATCTGCCATCTGAACTGTTATTACTTATTCATCTATTATAGCCTTCAGTATTTTTTAAAGAAATCTCACTTTGAGCTCGTTGCAGCTGAACAGCTCTGTAATGGATTTTCATTGTGTTACTGTTTCAGTGGAGGTGCAAGTCTCTACCATGTTTTTTAGTCTCATTTTAATTCCCTTAAGCCAAATTGCCTTTCAGAATTAATAAAGTTGTGTTGTGTTCTGTAAACTCACAATTATCTGATCCATTGCAGGAATACTGGTGGGTGGGTAGTGGGTAGTGGGTGGCTAGTGCATCATCATCATAAGGCCTGATGACCTATGTTTTCCTAACTTCTACCAAGGGTGTTAGTTGTCTAACCTGAACCATGTATTATTTGTCTATTGTCATGAGTGAGTATCGCAGAGAGCACGATATTGGTCGGGGGGGGGGGGGGGGCGGGGCTATGGGAGATCGCTCTGAACCATCTGATAAAGACACTATTACCTTAATACCGTAATAACCTTATACGTCAATACTAGATATAAGCATTCGGTGATTGAGGGTATACCTTATGGTGGCTGATGGTTTTGAATATCCTGACATTTGGGGAAATGTGATTATATGCTCTCCTGCCAATAGTTATATGAGAAGACTAATACCAGTAATACTCCCAGTTTTCTGCGTTCATATGAAGCTTACAGTGATTAGTTCTCGATAAATCCCGAAAAAAAACAACCCTCCTCTGGTCCCCCCCCCCCCAAAAGGTACAAGTAAGAAAATCCACCCACCACAACAGCTTCATTTCAAACTGAGCAAGATAGAAAATAAGCATAGTATATCCTAAGCTCCGACAACAAATTGTTCTGGCGCTCGAAAATGTCCAAAAGAAGAGTTAAAACCCTTCAGGAGTAACAGGCAGCTGCAGAGGCCACAGAACAACAAGCACCATTTCTCCAGCTTGGTTCAATTTAGGCGATGTAAGAGCCGCTCGCCAGCGGGGATATTGATGTATTGACCTCGGCTCTGGCGGTCCCACAAGTCACTATCCTGTTAGACAGAACTGAGCAGCAGCAGAGGCAGGAATCTAAAGCGTTTTAACAAACAACACCTCACATGAAAAGGCTCCCCCTCTCAGATGTTAGTAATCCATATCATAACAACTGCTAAGTTGGAATATATATATATATATATATAAGACTCTGATTAAGTGAGATATATTGTGTTTTTTTCCTGTTTTTCTTTCCTTTAGTGTGTCATGTAGTGTTTTTTTAAGAATGTTAAAGGTCAGCAAAGTTAAAAGGGAGAACGTCTGAGTAAAGGGAGCTCATCTCCTCCACTGCACCTGAACCTCCAGAGACACCTCGTCAGCAGTCTGGCATCATTGTGCATAATGCATGCGTAGTGGCTATAGGCTGGCACGCCCCCTATCAAAGCCAGCTAAAGAGCAGAGGCTAACATTTACTACATGCACTGGAACCACTTGGCCAATCACAACAGGGTGGGCCGACTGGCCAATCAGAGCAGACTGGGCTCCTGAAGAGACAGGAGGTTAAATCAAGCGTTTTAGACGGAGGATGAAAAAGAGGAGCTGCAGCAATGGACACTATGAGAAAAGTGATGTATTTTCTAAACATCAAAATGTGTAAACCTTCTCAAGTGACAATTCAATTTAAGAATCTGAATGTGAGCAGAATCTGTCTCCTTTAAGAAGTCCATTAGGTTCAAAAAGAATCTCCTGATGTTAGATTCAGAGGCTTAAGATAAAACCGCAAGTCCTATTTCTCTGTCAACGATGTGTACTTGGAATATGCACAAATTCAGTGTCACTAACATTTTCTCATAGTCTGTTTCTTCCGTCTGTGTGTGTGAGACAGAGAGAGGCCGAGGGGAACTGGGCCACAGACAGAGGGGACAGCCGCTGAGCATGAAGTGATGTTAGACACAGCAGAATGACTTTGACAGATCACAAATGCCCAGTAAGGATTTTTTTTTTTTTAAAAAGCAACAAGAGGGCTAGTAGCCTCTCATACATATTTGTATAACTCATACAAGATAAAAAACCTCTCAGGGCCGGAGGGCTGTGTTAAATAGATCTGTCTGCGGCCGCTTCCTCGCCATTTTGGGAAGCGCTGCTCCGTTTCCAGTGTGAGAACCAAAGAGCGGCTGAAACAGATTATTACATTTTGCATATTATTTCCCCTGCAAGCTGCACTGATCAGATTGGTCATGGATCAGGGGGCAGACGTGTTTCGGCAGGAATAGATATTGCATAGCTTCTGGCTCCCCGGCCCTATTACAAACCATTAAAAGGCATTTTGCACTCTTCCCTCTTAATGCCATTTCCTTTCCCCCCCCGAGAGGAGTCTTGTCTTTCTAAATGGAGTTCTAATCACGGGCCTGATGGTTTGTTAATGAAAAGTAAATAGACGCTAAACAAATGGGAAATTATTGACACTGACAATACACGGAGCGTTTCACTTGTATCCGCATTATGACTTCATTCAATAAGTTATTGTTGGAAATCTCTGCAGATTTAGTTGTTGGCATATTGTTGGAATGAATTTAATTAACAAAACTGGACAAGGATTTTCTCTCAATGAGGGTGTAGATATTCCACAGTAGTCCGTCGGCAATTAAGAAGAAAATACACTGCACAGCTCAAATAAAACACAGATTCCACATCAGCATGTCTGCGGTGTTCCTGCACGCAAGCCTCCCCCTGCTGCATACGTGTTACACAAATGCACAACTTCCAGTGAGGTACTAAACCACAAGAGTTGTGCATGCAAATTATGAATCAACCGTTAAATAGCAGAAACTGAGATGTTAAGAAACGGTGACGTAGACAATCATAACCACTTGCTGATTGGGTCTATTCAGTCTTGACATGCAGGTGGATTATTTTATACGTGAGTTAATGGAATACTTGATCAGAAAACATAACCTTTATGTTAAAAGTACCTTTTTCCAGGACTCCAGCCTAATGAGACCCTTAACGATAAAATGTCGGCTCCACTGCGAGGAGAAAGAAATCTGAAAACGAGGTTAACGACATAATGAAGTCACACCAGAGTCTGTGAGTCACACACACAATCCTAAGAGAAACCGTACTGATGCACTTTAAATGAAATGTGAACGGCAGCTTTTAATAACAAGTTGTAATTCCAAGTTGACCCAACAAAAGTAAACTGCCACCACCAAAGCAGAATATTCCTTTACTTCAACTGCTCCTCGAATACACCTTTGAGATTGTGCCTCCTCCATCAGAGACAACAAGTTCATTAACGCCGCTACAACCCTGAGCACCACTTCTTTCTGATTTATCAAAAACTTCAACAGACTTTATTATCAAAAACTTTGTGCGCCACATGTTCCCTCTGGCATCCTGCGAAGATGCCCTCCAACACAGCAGGGGGAAAACAAGGTAAAAAAACTAAATAAATCTTCAAAGTCCTTGCGCTGAACAAGAAAGAACAAGTAGATCCATTTAGCTCCCCTGAAGGACCGACTCGTAAGAGGAAACATCTGCTCAATAATGTAACTACCAAAAATCATTGGAGGCCGGTGAAATACCTTGGTTAGGATATTGGCTTTTGAATCTCCAGGGCTGCACTGGCCCTGTAAGGGTGAAGCCTGTGACTGATGAGAGTGCTGGCCTGCTCTGATTTACACAAGCGTATTGATATGGGACGCTTGATTAAGATGGTTTTCCAGCTCAGGGCCGGGTGGAGTGATCCATGGGAGACGTGCCACGAGCGGGCGCGGAGTCCGGTGGATGCACTTGGAGAAATTAAAAAGAGGAGTACGGGCTACGGCAATTACAGGAATGATTCCCGGCAAGTGAGGAAAGGGGGCACGGCGAGATGTCAGGAGCATTTTAAGAGGCTTTGCACTGAGCCACATCTGTGAAGGAACAATGATTTAGGGAGCGCTTGCTTTTTCTTCCATCCAGTCAATCAGCTAAAAGCAGCAAAGGCCACAGGAAGCCGTCAGTGTTGTCCACGCCACGTTCCCTCCTCTTCATTTTCATGGGGGCGTTTAATCCCATTTCATCTTTGTGCAACAGAGAAAGCTTTTGCTGAGCTTGCGCTTTCACTTACAGTAACATCAAATACAGTAAGTGTCTAGAAATGCAATATACAAATTACGTCTCTTGCACTTTTTGTTCTAAGGATTGTTTGAAAAGTAGGACTTTCAGTGTAGATGTCAGACTTGTGACGATAAACATGAGAAAAGAAATACAAGGATTTTCTTTACCTTTGGCAGTAGCTGTTTTTAAAGTCATTCACTGGACATGAACTGGTTAAATTCCATTTTGGATATTGGTGTTGTAAATCTTTTCGATGGCTCGTGTACTATACTGTGATTACCTCCATATTTAAATACCGTGAATGTCAGAGGAAAGAGGAGTGAGATATTGGAAGTCAGTGAACTGTAAATTTGAAAGTTTATCTTGAGCCTGAAGGAACACGGGAGCATTGAGCGTTGACGCAGGAGAGGGATCTATCTGCACATGGCCGGTGACTTTATAACAGCTTCCTGTGGGCAATGCAGAGTTTCCATTGAGCTGTATGATCCCACCGCTACATGTACATATTCATCTTTCATCTTTCCAGTTTTTCTGCGTGATGCTTTCAGTTGTTTTTGTGTGAAAACTAATTAAAGGGGAATGCTGCCTCACCGAGAGTCCCGTGATCAGAGGAAGTTCAACGTGGTTTCAGTGCCAGAATCTGCCCGGCACAGTCTGGTCCGGTCACACTACTCGGATGCTAACTTGGCAGCTTCCCTGTGTCAGGCCAATGCAAGATGAGTGGTGGTGAAGATCTAAGAGCTTGGCCACCAGAAAGCAATCAAACGGCCCTTTTGAGTGTCTCTTTCCATCCCAGTTAATCCGAAGTTTCGAAAAAAGGCTTTTTATGAAAATATTTCACCAACGAGAGCTCGCGCGACGGCAGCAAGGGGAAAAAATGTTACTCTGCTCGTTTCACTGCCAACATCCTCACTTGTTGCTCTTATGTGAGATGTCTCAGCCATAAAAGTGGGGGTTAAGAGTCTCCATGCAAATGTAAAACAAATTTAACCAAAATTAATACATGTTAATACATGTCACTTCTATTATGCAAATTTGTATGATTTGTCAATCTGGAGACCAGAATTCTCCAGTTGGGTCGCATGCATCATAAATTCATTCACTACGTCTGTTTCCAATGTGCTTTGCTGAATTTGTTTTTGATGATGCACCAACTTCTCCCGAATCAGCCAAGCCTACAAAGTTGTTAAATGAATGTGATGGATTGAACGTGGCCCGTGGTCCCTTCTCTCTTTCAATATGTTCCAATGACTTCTCAAAGGAAACCTCAGTGGATTTCTAATTTGAGGAATATAAACATTAATTACCACAGTTTGAGGAGATACAACCATCACAAATAAGTTATCAGTCTGCTTTGAAAGGACAACTTGGATTTAACCGTGTGGTCTCATGACATCACTCTGAAAAATGATTAATTAAACACCTTTATATGACCTGAAAATTAAAAAAAATGGCCTCTGTGAAGATGAAGTTAAAAGAAATTTACAGATGTTCTAACTGGCTAAAAAAGCATGAATAGAATCCTGTAGGCAGCTCTGCCCTTTGAGTCCTCCCTTTTTTAGTGCCATGACTGTGCTTCACGCGTTAGAAATCAGTTACTCTACATTTTTATGCTACACAATGAAAGGACTTTGTGCAAATCGCGTAAATTATTTTTCCGACATCATTACTCTGAACTCGATACCAAACCCTCGCTCGTTATCCCCGTCCCAACTGCCTAATTACTCCTCGTGCAAAAAATACTGGGGAGAGAAGTCGACGTGTGCCACTCTAAAACCTTTTGACAGGAATAAACTGTGGCTGAGCCTCGAGAAACTTTAATGCTCTCTATACCTTATGCAACCCATGTATCTCAGCTACTTTGTGTTTCTGTCTCCGTCCCAGTTCAGTGTCTGACTCAATAAGACGGGGTCATTGCATTGAGTCACTGCTGTCATGCAGATTTCAGTAGAACGTAAACTATTAAAACTTCCACCTCTCCTGCCTCCGTTTTCCTGCACCTGCTTTAACCTTCTCATTATGAGTTATAAACTGACCCTTATGTATCGTATTCACATGTATAGACAGTTAGTACATCCAGAGGACTATAGGCTACAGTTTGGACAACTCTTAAAGGAGAGTTTTTCTTTTGTTTATTGTGTTATATAGGTTTTTTTGTGTATGGAAAAAGTTAAAAAGTTAAAAAGTCCAAAGTCTGTGGTAGAGGGAGCTCATCGTCGGTAAACTTGCCAATATTTCCGCATCATCATCATCATCATCACAATTACCCCACATTTGTATAATGACCACCTCGCGGCCAATCAGAGCAGACTGGGGCCTGAAAGAGAGAGGAGCTCAAACCAAGTATTTCAGACAGAGGCTGAATGGAGGAGCTGCAGCATTTGGACAGTTTGAGGAAGGTGATGTGTTTTCTGAACACGAGAGCATCTAAACATTTTCAAATAAGAATTCAAATAAAAATTACGAGCCTGAATATGAGCGTAATATTTCTCCCTTAAATATGTGAAGTTTAGTCCATCTAACAGCACCAACAGCCGAGTAACTGTGGTCAACGGTGCAATCATGGGGAATATGTGAAATGATAAATTCATGTTGCCTTGTGCACACGGTCCCTTGTTCTTTCTAAGTAACTAGCAGCATTTTTAATTTACTGCCAATGATACTTCTGAGTGGCTGAACCAAAAAAAGAAGTGATGAAGTCCATAGGTGGAACCTCGTAAATCACCCATACTGGAATCTGTCAGGGAAACAACAGCAGCTTCTCCCTGCAGCTTCCCTCCTCCCGGGACGCACTGAAGAAGCTGCTCCTCTAAATCTCATCCAATCACTGTGCGGTGCAGAGTGTGCTGTTACAGATCCATTCTGATTACAGCAGGAGTCGGGGGTCAATCTGCTGGTTGACTGTCAGGCCTGCATGCACAGGCCATTTACCATCTTAAAAGCTTTGCAGCATGATGAACGCCATCGATGTTTATAGAGTTCTTCATCTTAATACGGTGCCACCCTTTTCAAGCACTCTGGGCCCAGCTTTTTAATTATAGTTGCCTTATAATAATGTGGGGAGTGTGGAATCTATACCATGGAAAGGACTGGGTGATGATAAAAAGACATGATGGTTTGGACTTTTAGAAAACGCCCCTAAGTTTAGAAGCACACATCTCAGAGACAGAGGCAGATGGAGAAATGTCCTTTTACTCAAACTGAACTTTTTACTTTTTGGGCTGTCTCGTCTTTAATTATTTAGCATTTTCTATACATTCTTTAAATTCCAGCCTCGCTCGAGTGGCCGGAGGACAGTGCATTCATTGTTTAGGAATGAATTCTAACAAATTGCCTGTTTCTAGACTCATGTTTAATGCGTCAACCTTCTGCAAATTGTTTTTGTCAGATTCCCTGTACGCACACCATTTCTCTCACCGTGTGATTTATCTTGCAGAGAGAAGAATTCCAACTGACGTGAAGGCGACGGTTCACACAAAAGTTGCAGGCAGCCAAGTTTAAATCTTAATATCCTGAGCTCCCACAGCAGCACCGTGCTCTTTCCAGAAGATCAATAATGCACCACCAGACGATACATCAACATGCTGCGGCTGTAGCAGGACTAGCTGGTGCGAGTCACCGGTGACACGCAGGCTGAATTTGTAGAACTTTCCGTCATCCTCGTTGTTCATTGTGCTTCAATTTTGCCTCCATCAAAACTCCGGCAGCTCCCCACGTCCCGTAAGATCGATGTAATCAGCTGGAGAAAATGCAGATCCGCTGCACGGCCCAAATCCCTCAGCAGCACGTTTTACTTACTACTAAGAAATTCAGCTGGTGGCATTTCATGGATTAGATTTTTTTAATTTATTTTTTTGCCTTTACTCAGCCAAGACAAGTTAAAATGCTCCCAGAAACAATAACCGCAGTCTCCCACCTCCTTTACAATACTTAAATTTATGACTTGAGAAGTTGTAACCGTCCCCATTTATTTTACTACATAAACTCTCGCTCCGTCGCCATTTTGCACCTGTTTATAGTTAATCAGCCGCTGAGCTATTTGAGGCCCACAGAGCACCCATTATACCTGCATGCTGCTCCAATCGATTTCAGTATTAGTGTGACCTTAATGGTCATTGGGCTCAGTCCCCGCTGTTTCCAGTCTGGATCGGGACCCGTGCTGCGCTCACTCTAAATAGAGCCTCGAGGGGAGTTGTTTTTTTTTTAGCTGCACCTGCGGGTCTTAAGTTTTATTTTCTGGATTTTTGATCCGTTCACCGCGACCACATGACATCATGACAGGGACATAAATCAGCGGGGTTGGGAGTGAGCGGGGGGAAACAGCCCATAACAATCCCCAGATGTAAACTGGGAGGTGTCTGGAATGTCTGACTGCCACAGACCTGACTGGAGCACGACATCTGTTCCCAGAGACGCTCAATGTCACTTTATGTACAAGTGCATACATGAAAGTACTCTAATAATACATCTCACTTCCACTGCAGCGACTTGTTTTTGTGTGTTTCCACCTCTAAGTACTTCTGTCATCGTGTGTGATCGCGTCGTTTGGCAGAAATCACACGAAAGGTTCACATTTTAAACTTGAAAGTGTTGCTCAGTGTCTGTGTCTCACTATTCTTCTTATTTATCTGCAAAGGTTCAGGGAGTCACTCTTTGAAGGCTCTTTTGAACCTTCTGCAGTTGAAAGCTTTTTTTTTGTTGCTTTTAGTTGTTTTAGCTTCTAACGTCATCATCTTCCACCGGAATCTCAGGTTGCACGATTAAAAAAACTAAACTCTCAGGGAAAATGTGCACAGGTAACTTCAAAAGGACTTAAAATAAAGATGGAATATAATACCTTCCTCGTATAAATACTGAGTTTTATAGCAAACACACTTGGAAATAATGTCAAAACACACAACTGTGAATCCCTTGAAGTGGAAGTAATTCAAAATCAGAAGAGTCAAAAACTGTGTCCTTCAAAACTGACAACTTTAGCAAAAAAACGACAACTCTGAAATGATCCACAATCAAATCTGACATGAATGGTAGCTTCAGTAATGGGGAATATATTTGAACTATTGAACGCATGCGTTTCTTTTATTTGTGGAGAACACATTTCTCTGGAGTCTCGGTCCAGTATCCACTGGAACGTCCACATTCAGCCACCAGGGGGACTCGTATGGTATCAGAATGGCCTTTGACCTCTGGCATTATCAGCTCCCCCCTGACATCTGTTTGTTTACCTTTTTCCTTTTTCTGTCTTTGGGGAAGCTGAGAGAATTTTAATTTGTTGAGCGGTTAATGGTGAATGCTCAGCAGACTATTGGATATCAATAACTGTCCCAGTGGACAAAACTGTATTTTAGTTTTAGTATTGTTATACTGCATTGGTTCACCACAGCTCCCTGGATGGTGCTGTCGACAGAAAACTTTGTTCAATCCAGAGGGACGATAGTTTTTCCCCGAAATCTGAGTTGGATGGTGAAAAATATCTTCTACTGACATCCAGCGACTTGCAATAGTCGCACCAATGAAATACTCCTCTTCATTGTATAACAACATTTATTCATTGATCAAGATATGGAAACTGCCTATTTTGAATTTGAGTACAAGGTGATATTTGACTGGCTCTACCATCTCCAGATTCATGACCATCCCCCTGTTTAACGTGATTAGTGTATAGCGCCTAAAACCAAATAATAATTTATATAATTTACAACAGTCGTTTTAGTTGATCCTGGCAAAATTTAAAATCAGTAATTGTAACCTCACATTAGTTTTTTTTCTCAAGTATTTTACTTTGCTGTATTAAAAGTTGAAATAGTTTCAAAGTAAAAGTGATGAACTTATGATTTACCCATCAACATGAATCCTGCCTTGCTTCATGACCACAGTGCACGCTGGGTTTGGCCAAACCATAAATACCGATGGTAGAATCCTTTAGCGAGTTGAACGCCGCCTTTCTGCCGTTTAACGAGCTCCTTCCAGTTCAGCGTTTGAAACCTGTCGCAGCAGTGAGACCAGAGAGGCCGAATGAACCTGGTTCTGATTGACTGTTGGTGACTTCTTGTTGTACAAGACTCGCAGAGTGACACACAGGCAGGTGTGTGTAGCAAGTGACTGGTCATTACAGAGGTGAGCGCGCCTGTGTTGCTTAGCAACGCAGCTTTTTTTTCCGACTGCAGCTTCTGTGGAGTTTACATTGTTTATGCGTCTCCGCCTTTACCGCTGCTGCATCCTGCTGTTAATTGTAAAAGACGAGTGGGACTATTGGATTTATGGATTTATAGAGTTGTAGAAGTTGTGAATTATCAGTGTAGACCAGTCTATGGTGTAGACAGGCTGCAAAGTGCAATTTATTGGTTGCTCACTGTGTGGGTCTCATTTGTAAATTGCATACTATATGTGTCTTGAAATACACATGTGTATGCATATAAATCTGGTGGCATAAAGATGTTATATAATTGAATAGTTTTAGCATATATTCTTAGTGTTTTTATCACCGCATAACATTTTCTCACCGCTCCCTGTCACTTCTTATTGTCACTGACTTACCTTCTAATTTCATCAGAAAACACTTTCTACAGAAGTAATTTTAAATTGACAACCTTCTTTGGCATAATAACAGTGTCTGATATCTAAGATGTAAACAAGATGAACCTCTTCCCTTCGTATTTTGCTCCTCTTCGCAAACCGTGAACAACAGGCTAATAAAACAGGTATGTTTATCTCTCTATGTTGGAATCAATCCAGGTAGAGACGTCTGCCAGGCTTGTAGATAATGCTTTTATGTGGTCCTGGTGCTTTGGAATAATGTTCAATCATAAACTCCCATCTGCCAGCTTTACTCTTGACAAGGCCCTCACTGGTCTTTTGCATCCTCTTTGCCTGTGATCTACAACTGGAATGTATCACGGAGCTTCCCGGGCCATTAACAACTTAAGCGTTCCGTAGCTGGGATTAATAATGCATCATGTTTTGCTCAAGGAACTCTTCCACAGCTCATTACAAAAAAACAAAAAAGACTTTTAAAGGGAAACAGGTCCGAGGGCAAACCGTCAGACAAGACTGAGAAAAAGGAGATGAATTAAAGTACTGAACAACAGAGCTGAGCAAAATTCCCACAGCAACAAAGCACATTTTTGCATTCATGTGTAATATTTATGAAGAAAAAAGTATCAAAAAAGAATCATCCAGTATGAAGCATAGTGATTATGAGTACATTAACCTCTGGACGTCTTCAGGTCCGTCTCGTCTCTCTCATTAACCGGCTCTTCTCCTTTCCCTCCGCTGAGCAGCGCTGTCACCGCTGGCGGGTCTTATCGATTTCCAGGTCGAGCAAGAAGAGGAATGAGATTCACCCGGAGAGACGAATGTTGCCGACTGAAAAGACCTTTCTCACGGTACACGCTTTGATCTGTCCAAACACAGCTGTAACTAAACATCAGTGATGGCTGCGTACCATTTAAATGTGCCTGGTAGTTTATGGTCTGGCGGAGCCGCACAGAACCAAAAAAGATGAGCTCAATCAGCGCTTTCAAACAACCACAGCTCAGAGTCGGGTTTGTACGTTGAAATAAGTTCGAGATTTAGAGAAGTTTCTTTACTTAAATTCAGATTATTTCTTCTGCTATAGTTAACGATTTCAACAGTTTTTCCCTGTTACAATCAATTTGATCAATTCATGTGGACTATGGGTTTGAGATAACGTTTTTAACTGTACCCATTACGTTTCTACGATTACTATCCCCTAGTGTTTCCTCATTACTGTAGCTAGCCTATTAATTATTTAGATGTATACATTTAGCCTTTTTCCCCCATTATCCTTAATTTCAAGCTAACAATTCATATAAAGCTACACCTCCTTTTTCTCAGTACTTTAGCTATAGGCTATTCCAACGTCTGAGCTAACTAACTGGTTTCATGTGTAACTGTCTCAACCATTCATTGGTAACTATTTCTAAGTGTCTGTTAATTCGCTAACTAGTTTTTATGCACTGTGGTGAAAACTGTCTCAGGCTTATGGGTTTACTAGTTTCTGGTTAATTCATGACACAATGACAAATGCACATAGCATATTTTTTTTAGTTGAGAAACGAGGCGTCATTAATATTATCTGACAAGTCAAAACGTTCACTTGGTCTCAAGGATGAAAAGATTCTATTTCGGGAGCAAAAGGTCAAATGTCAGCGTGACCCATTTTTGCCATAAGTCAACAACTGTTACGCCACTTGTGGTAAAGTTTCCTAATACGATAAAAATGAAAAAGTGGAGACGTTTTATATCCAATAGGTCAAATCAACCTCCTGTGATATAATGTTCTTTCAAACTATTATTCAACACCATAAACGCAGGAAGAGGAACAGAACAGAGACAATATTTCACATTTGGTTTGAAACTGAATTGGCGACACAATCAAGGTGGCTCACTTTCAAAATGTGTGGGCTGTAAATCCTATGAGCTTCTATATTTAGGATCCACATTCGAGAATCTGTCGCTTTAAATCAAAAACTACACTTAATAGCTTTTCTAAAATCCCTTCAAAGTCCTCTTTACGACTGAAACTTATACAAGCGTGGTCAGACATGGGTGTAAACTGCAACTTGACAGCGTGGCAGAGGTGTATAGCCATGAGGCAGTAATTCTAGCTTTTAGGAGAGCGTGCTGCCTTCTGCTAAGAATGTTATTTTTGGTTGAGAACTTATCAAAAGCTTTTATTCAGCGAAGCATATTCCTATCTCTGCCGAGTGTGTGCAATATATTCAGAGTTTATGTAACGTATTCAGTGTGGCTCTGAAACCATATCGTGTGCATCAAAGATCATGCCAGCGCCTATTTTATGGAAAACTTAATACTGATTGCAACTTTTTCAAAAATACTGATTAGTCCTGGTTGTTGGTCATTTGAGCTACATCAAAGCCACAATGTAAGTCTGAATGTAGCTGATCAAAGTGATGGTCTCCGTCTAAATCCACACGACGTTGTAAAAAAGGAAAATAAAGCGGTTAACTTCACACAGGCCCAAAAATGTGTCTGGAACTCACAGGACAGATATAAACTATTTCATTTTGACGATAACTTCTGCATTTCATGAATTATTAAATGCGCCAGCAGCAGTCACTCAGCGGCGAGGAGAACGAAATCAGCGCTCGGGAAGAGAGTCGCCTAAAAAAAAAAAAATGAATTGGACTTCAGCTCCTAATGAAATGCTTGCTCGGGGAGGGAGTGAAGGATGGGACGTGGAAGTGGCTGAACAAAATTGACTGCGTGATGCAGTGTGAAGAGGTTGATGCATTGGATCTACTTTTCCCCCCCCGTCCGCCGCTCGGTTTTCTCTGGCATGGGTGTAACACGCAGGAAATTAACATAGACTAGTCTGTAGGGCAAAGGTCCAACGCCAAAATCCTCTGCCTCTGACAGATAGAGGAACGCTTTGAGTGTGAGAGGAGGCATGAAAAGACTTCATTCAAGCATAATAAAAAAAACTGATTTATACCGCACACTAACTAAATCACACACACACACACAAGTTTTATGTTTTTTCCAAATCTAAACAAATGGGAGCCCCCGTGCACCTCCACGCTTAAAGAAATAATTTAAACCTCTAAACTGTGTGAGGGTGGCTCAGGCGGCGGTTTTCCATCCAAACCCAAACCCAAGTTGGAGAGAGAACTGATCAAGTGCAACCTGAACCAGACAGACGTTCTATTTTAGCGTCTGAACCGACCCTTCACCGGTTTCAGGCACGTGCAGTGAGAGAAACAAAGTAGATCTCCCAGCCAACGTGACCCGACTCAACCCCGAACCCGAACCCGATCCCTGCAGAGCCTGACTGACTCAATGACTCAAGTGTTGACTTCCAACCTTTTGGTGAGTGAGTGAACAAAGTCAAAATTCTGTGGTCAGCATTTGTAGACCATAGAAAATGGCTTATAATGAATCCTTTATACTGGTATATCTGTATTGTAAGTTGTATCAGCATTGAGAAGTTTCATTCACTACACACACACACACACACACTATTAAACTGTACTAAACACTACAATATGTCAAACATATCACTCTCTAATAACTACAGGTCAACAGGCTAGGTCTGCTTTTCTTCGCTGGGTTGAAACTGTAGTAAAATACATTACAATCTCCAAAGTTTGAACCATTTACATGCCTCCATTATGTTTTGGGGTTGTTCGTCCGTCCGTCCAGAATTGGGTTGACCAAGCTCCAAGGTCAACACTGACTTGAGGGAATATTTCAGTGGTCAAAGGTCACAGTGACCTTATATGAATCTGGAATAAAAACGAATGTGCCCCTTGACTGCACTTGTTGGCGAAGGCACAAAACAGCAGTGCGGTTATTTTAGTTTGATAGGATTTTAAAAGTAACTGCAGAATGTCAGTCATCCAAACTGTTTCAGAAGGCAGCAGAAGACTGACTTGACAACAACTGCTGAAAGAACTGGAGGCTGCGACATCTCACAATGAAACTACAATAAGTTGACAGAATGAATTCAGTTATAAGCAGCTTCTGCTCCCAGATCAGGACATTTTCAATGTGTTAGATGTTCTAATGTCAGAATCATGACATTTGTGCAGTGTGTCCAAACTCTTTTCAGAAGCGATTGATCTATTTTGAATAGACGATGGCCATAAAAAACAAGTATTCACAAGCTGTGTGTGCGTTTGCTCACTTCCCTCGTTTTCACTCGTGTGCATATGAGCTTGTCCACGATGACAATGAACATCTGTTGTCATTTGTTCTCCAGCTGTGTGTCTCATAACTAATGGTAGATGATTTTGCCTGTAGCCCGACACCGTGTTTTTCCTCATCTTTATAAGGCAATTTGAAAAACAATAAACATGTATATTTGGCAAAGTTGTGGCCGCAATGCATCTCAATCCTTAAACGCTTGTTTGGTCACTTTCTAATTCATGCCCAGTTGGTTTTAGCTGAAAGTGTAAATTTGTTCATTGCTTAATTCACGTTGTACATTGTGCAGCAGTTATAAGTTGGAACTACAATAAAAGTACTTAGAATAATTGAATCCATCACTTTTATTTAACAGATATTTGGAAATGTTAAACCCAAGTGACCTCTGATTCAGAAACAAACAGACATGTGAGTAAATCCTATTTATTTTCATATTAACAGATATTTCAGATATAAATATTTATTGAGTTGATCAAAGTTATTTAAGCATAAAAATCTGTTTAATGTCCAAACCAAAAACTACATTGAACTGAAGAAATAAAGCAATACCTGCAGGGGAATCAATATAAAACTCATCAGAAGTAAAATATATTTGGACCAAAATCTTCTTCCTTGAATGGTTGAAACTTGAAGCTGTTATTGATTCCCACAGTAATGTATAATATTTAGACGTGTATACTTTTTAATGGTAAACTCAACAGCACAATGTGGATGCTCAAATGTCAATATAATAACAAACTTTTTTAAAGCCACCATTGGGACACGGGGAAGAGTTTCTCTATTTCATCACATTAAACGTGTCTATAGTTTAAGCCTGTGCCCTGACCCAGTCTGGGCGGTGGTGCTGACTGGATACTGAACACTGAGAAGTGTATCAGCTCCACAGATTTCTCACCCATAGACACTAGCAGGAGAGATTCCAGTCCCAGTTATAAATGCCATTTTCACCCCCGAAGCCAACAAGTACAGGCCACCGGAGACCAGAAGCCTTTCAGCCAATTTCTGTCACCTCCAGGAGTTCCTCTGAACTTTGAATAACCTGTAAACTACGGCCATGGGGCTTTTGGCAGCTAGTCTCTAATTGGCTCATTTTCTCTCTTCTTTGTGGTGATACTTTGGGTCTTCACATGTCTGTCCACTCTGCCCCCCCCCCCCCCCCCCCCCCACCTCCCTGCTGAGTACAGTCAACTCTTCCATCTACAGAGGTGCACCCCCCCGACTGAGGAAGAGCATTATGCCCCTTTTGAACTCAGATGTCATTATCATCCCCACTGACACTGAATTATTTACATTGCAGTAAATTAGCTTTCTTGCTTTTGCTGTGTCGACAATGAATTATTTGTGACTTTTTTCTTTTACGTAAAAAAAGTTCAGTTGATCTAATTAGTCACCGACGAGGACGACCGGCTACAGAAAAAAAAAAGCTATTCCCGTGCATTGGTTACAGACCAACGAGACACCCCACCAAGAGGAGAGACACACGAGTGCTGAATAGAGTGAACGACAGAATAAACGAGTCTTATTACCAGTTGGACAAGTAGCAGCCTGCACGTCAGTGACGAAATGTCTCGTCCACGACTGTAATTAGCTGAAGGATGAACACGGTATCTGACAGAAAATCCACCCACATCTGTCTGATCTGCATCGGGCCGTGATGGCTTTCCAGTAAGATGGTGTCAATCAGATGCTTTTCTTCCAGGGGATAATAAGTTGTGCTCAACTACAGTACATGTATTATTTACTCCGCAGTCCCACACGGTCGAATTGTCGAAAGGATTGCAAGCGAAAACAACTAAACGTGAAAAAATGCGATGGTGCCATTATTCGCCCCTATTTGAGGCTGAAAGCCACCAATCTTACATAGCATGTGTTTGAGACTGTCATTTGTCAGTGGCCATTTGCCATCTCTTGTTGTCCAATCGTGTATCTGGCAGGCGGCGACAGGACTTCACTGGGCTGGAGGAGGCAGTCGGCCAGACACGTCCTTGACAAAGAGCAGTAATGCCGCACATATGGTGATAGAAAGGACGGGCGCCACCGATCGCTGGAGGAGCCATCTTTGTTTGGTCTGGATGTATCACTTGGCTTTGATTCAACCAGATCTCTCTGTGTAGGTCTGTGGAAACCCCCAATCAGAGAACTGACCACAGCTAATTTATTGGCCTGAATGGAACTACCAAGTAAGACGGAGAAGCTTTTTTGGCCCAAACTCTCCACTTCTACTGCAGAATACTTTCTAACATCACATCACATGTCTCACGCTGTTCTCTCTGTTTCTTTTTTTTTTTTTCATTTTTGTGCCATTGCTCTAGCTTTCATTTATATTTCCTTTTATGGCCAAATGGAGCATTGAGCACAGAGTGTCGGCCAATTATGTGTCCAGATTAGCTCTAAATTGAGGTATTTACCGGCAGTCCAATTAGTGGCCAGGAACAGAGTGAAATGCAACAAAGAAAGGAAGTAAAAGATTCAAATCAGTTGTAATAAGTGGTGGTTAGCAGACGGGAAAAAAAATGTACTGGAACTTGAGTGTGTTAATGTATAGTGTGTGATAGGTGTTCATATTTCCATCGCAGCAAGAACTCCAAAGTGAAATACTTCTGAGGTACATTTCAAGGTTCAGACTCTATTCTATAAGGGGAAAAAAAGTTCTGCTGTTTTGTTACTGAACTCAGCAGAAACTTTATCAAACTTAAGATGTAGACTCAACGATTCTAATCCAATAGACTCTTTGTCAATTTCTGTGTATGTCTCTTCACGGCCTGCTAGCTGTCCTTTCTGTGTATGTCTCTTCACGGCCTGCTAGCTGTCCTTTCTGTGTGTGTGCGCTGAAAAATAAAAGTAGTTTCCACACAGCCCTGGATCTGTAAATGAGCCTGAGCCACACGACACTGTGGCGCCACTATTGCAGCCAAAACCAACTGAGGGGTCAGTGCTACTTAGACAAGTCAGCTTACATTATATTTTTAAACACGGACTCATGAAAAACCTTGTAGGCCGGACTGAGACCTAAACTCACATTATTGCGAAAATGAAATGTGAACACTTTCTCTCGAGGACAGGTGAGAGCTCCATCTTCCCCCTCACGCAGTTCCTGAGGGATCAGAGAAGATCCGTCACGCCAAAATCTGACACTAACAGAATTGGCCTCGGTCATATTTCTGAAACGCGTGAAAGACCTATGTCCCCCCCCCCCCCCCTTTCACACACTCTTGTCTGTCATCTCCGCTTTCCTTTGGACCTTTTATTTTCAATTTATATCTACGCTCCCTCATGAGTTCCCTGGATGGAATAGCTGATATCCTCCCAGCAGCCCCGCTATCAGGACATTTTCAATAGTGCGGCTGAAAATAGACAGAAGGTGGCGGGGGGGGGGGGGGGGGGGGGGGGGGGGTTACCTAACCTAGCTGTCGTCACCTTGGGGTTACAGATAAAAAAAAATGTGTGCAGCAGCGCAGAGGACCATCACTATGAACATGAGAGACTTTGAGCACTTTATTTTTACCAACTGTTATCATCCTGAGTCAATATTTAACCAAAAGACCACGAACTCCTCCACGAGTAAAACAAGAAAGTGCACTCTTCACCTCGGATGGAACCACTGAAGCACGGGCGTCTGAGCAGTGGAGCAAGTGGAGCATCACTACTATTCAATTAAGGGAAGCTGTTACCCCAGTTTCTCTATTATAGAAAAATATATTGTGTCAGTTAATCATATTTAATCAAGCTATATCATTGATTATTTGACTATTTCCAGCAAAAACACGTTATGAAAACCCATTTCTGGACGAACCTTTGAGGTGGTCCAGTCTGATCCAGACTCAAAGTGCAGTGACGCACTGAGGACAAAAGCTTTTTCCTGAATTAACAAACACCCTCGATTGGACTAACAGTCGTATACTTAGCGATGAAAGGCGACTTCTTTATACCACAGACTGCTGATGTAGTTTTTTTTCTCAGAGTGTATTTTGAAAAACGAGGATGTCAAGTTCTGTCCTTTTATCCGGCTGCTCTGCGCCGCGCTGTCATTATTATAATCATTCTCTCATCTTCTCATCAGGGTGAATGCACTCCGAGGGGCGGTTTCACAGTGAGGTCTGGTCTTCAGATGAAATGGCCCTTTTAAATCTGGAGGAGCAATAGTCACCTCCTGAATTGCGCATTAAAGATGTCTTGATATGCCATAATGTGGGTTAAAAGGATGTGCTTTCGAAGTATGAGTTTTTCTAGTGGTGCTGTGAGAATTGCTGCCACTAGAGTCTATTTGTGAAACAAACTGGAATTGGAATTAGGTTTTATTACTATAAATTTTGAATCATATGTGATTATGGTCACTCTATATTGAGACATTGTGTCATTTGTTATATCTCAAAAGGTCGCACGCCCTCTTTCTGATGGGGAAATCGTCTCTCTCTCATTTGTGGCCTGTTAAGATTTTCCATACATTGACAAAGCAGAGAAAGTGAAACATCCACATAGAAGAGATCAGCTCTGTGAACTGCAATGAATTCAGCGTCTCTTCCGTTTGATTAACAACTTTCAACTCATTATGCAGCTCAAATTAATTCTTCCGACTCATAAATAGGAACTTTGGAAGATGTGGAGTTAGAAAGTGGAATTATATCTTCTCTTCAAAGTCCACATGTTTGTGGGAAGTTAAATTCTGTCCCTTTTCTTTTGCCGTGTCAAAACGAACACAGCCTGGCAGGTCCTGCATAGGCATCATGTGAATATGTAGCGGTGAAACCCTGTCAGAGGGAGAATGGAAAAAAATGGTCGTCAACAACAACAACAACAACAACACACTGTCATCAGCCCAAAAAAGGGGAGGCTAGAATTTAACATCAAAAGCACAAAGGGTTCAAATACCAAAGTTAATTTGAACTTTTAACAAGTTTAAATTGTGAAGTGTGACTGCAGATTAACACGCTGAGCGCTCACACTTCATTTCAGCTGAATGAAAGAGGAAATGTATAATCAATTTGTGTGTGAGGAACCTATTTGAGCTCTTGACTTTTTGATTACATGCACAGCAGGTTCACATTATAGTGTTTACATCTACTAAAATTGAACATGAGTCTAGACTGTACTGTTAATATATATATTTAATATATTATGGAATACTATAAAGGATAGACACTGGATAAACTGCATTTATCCGGTGTTTTCAACCAAAGGGCTTTACAGCACAAGTTGCCTTCACCCATTACTTCTATATACAGTATTTTTCTCTACCACACAACTTGCACCGTTGGAACACCCAGGTTCTTTAAGTGGAGGAGCCACGGATCAAAGCATCGTGGGCGACCCTCTCTACCCCCTGAGCCACAGCCACCCCTGTGCAATAACAACAACACAAAGGTTATGGCTCTGTTTATTTTTCTATTTCTTTTACTCCCACTGTAGAAGGCACAACCCCAATCCACCTTCCTTTCTGAGGTAAGTCTGAGCAGAGTGGCCTTAACATTGTAGGAGGCAGAAACAGTAGAAGATAAGTTCAAATAAAAACAACAATATAACAGTTGAGTCAGTTTACCAGAATAAAATTGATCTTTATGCATTAATCATAATTTACTGCTTCATTTTACTCAACATACATAAAATAACAGTCCCAAAAACCCACCACCCCTGCCCTCACACTTGGTTGCTCCCTGTGACATCAATGCTGATGTCACCCAGGATATAAATACAGGAAGTGTTCAGGCTCCTCCTCTTTTTGTTCCTGAAGCACATGTCATTTAAGGTGAGCACCAAATAAATTAAGAATATCATCTTGTGAAAAACACCAAACTGAACCAACAAACATTGATTAAACGTAACTATACCTGTCTGATTTAATTTAATTATGACTGTATGAGAATTTGAACTTGAAAACAACACAGATAATGTGTGTTTCAAAGCAACCGCTCAAAGACTCTATGGTGGAAACAAACAAGGACGAAGCATGGTTAAATTATATGTGCTGTGATAAAAGGGACGAATGACAAGTTTTCCCCGACTATGTCATGAAAGTTTATGAGAGTTTATGAGAGTTTATGAGAGTTTATGATAGTTTATGAGAGTTTATGAGAGGGATGTTTGACAAACCCTCGAGGGACCGGAGGTTGAAACAAATTCATTTCCATGTTAATGGAAAATATAGAAGAAGAGTCTGTGGCAGCTGCAGTGCACAGAAAGTTTGTTGCCTAATTTACATGATTATTACTCACTGTTAAATTAGTTTCATTTTTTTCTTTTTTTTTTACTGGAAATGTTCCAAATGTCTAAATTTAACTACAACTTCATATAGCACCACTGATATGATTGACTGTAAATACCATAATGGTATTATGAATATTAATACATAATAAGAGAAATTGCAATGACATTTACTGCAACATTCAGTTTGCCGCGTATGTATAATTCCTGGTGGCAACATCATTAACAACATGAGGGGGGGGTCGGGAAGGGAAAAGGTTAGAGGAAGGGCTTTCTTGCCAAAAATCGTTTCCTCTTGAGGAATAATTTGAAGTCCTTCCCTTTGCAGACTGACTGCAACTGCATACTGTTTTAATGTTGTTGTTGTTATTAATACAATTGTTGAACTTTTTAATTTTTTGGTTTACATTGTCCATTGTCTGCCCGGTTACCGCGTGTATTGAGACCTGTCCTGGAGAGTGTGATGACTGTTTCCCTGGTGTCGTATCTGACCTGCAGGCTTATTGGAGAGTAGCATCTCTCTGTGTGCCAGTTGTTTGCTGGTCATAGGTTATAAAGAACTCTGTGAACACTTTCCTAATCTGTCTCGCTCTGAATCTCGGCAGATCAACACAGATTCTTTGACGTTCTCTTTGCAATTCACAGAGAATCCTATCACTGCCTTTGGAAATGTGTACATATTGAATGCAGCTCTTAAAAATGGATTTCAGCGATGTATTTATATTATATTATATCACACGCTCTGCCCTGTAGGCTTCCTGAATACATTAGTCATTATTATCACATAAATTTTGGGGAAATTTAAGCCATTTTTCTCTTTGTATTGCTTTCGGACTAAGCTGTTTAAGAATGCAGACCAGCGAGCGCTGTCTCTGCTGCATGAAAACTTAATACACTTCAGGATGTTATTCAAGTGATATCTCACTGCCTCATTGCTCCATGGTTTTAGTGTTGGATTATACCAGTCAGCTGCTTTCTAGCTGTATCTTGGTGTAAATGCTCAGTCTGATTTGCTTAAATAAATAAATGCAGGGTTAAATCCATTCAAAAACAGATTGACAACGAGCAGATGCTCCAAAAACTTCTCTCCTCCACTGTGTTTCCCCCTCAGGGCGAATACTTCATCCATCCGTCCAGCTTGAAAGAAGTTGTTTACTACAGATCAAGCGCATTTGACCTTGACTTGCATTATCGTGTACCAAGTTTCCATTCCTTAGTTTATTCACACAAGCCTCACCATCTCATGGCCTGTAAACTGCGAGTTTGACCAGCCTACACATGTAAAAGTGTAGAAGCACACTGGAGGAGGACACACTGAACCTGCTTATTAAAACAATATCGAGCAGGAGCACGCTGAATCTAGGATCCTTCAAGAATCCAGGACCCCGGACCCAGCCTGAGTGTTCCAGCAGCAGAGGTGGCATTTCAAAGACAATGGCAAAGTGGTACATCATTGATAGTGTAGTAACAATACATTTCATTTATAGGCGCCTTTCACAGCACTCAAGGTCACAAGGCAGAGACAACAACAGTGCATCAAAAAGATCAATAAAATGAACAGTGAATAAAACATGTAGGTATTTGAAAATGGAGAGAGTCAATGTTATGGATGTCTGGTGGGAGGGAGGGAGGGAAGCAGAGCGGCTGAAGGCTCTAGATCCCATGGTGGTCCAGCGGGCAGGTGGTACAGTGAGGTGGATGGAAGAAGAAGAAGACCTGAGAGTGCGGGAGGTGTCCTCAAGCTCTTTCTCCAAACCCAACCTGCAAACACCCAGAAGACGAGAAACAGGTCATCTGAATCTTTTAGGTAAAGATAAAAGAAGACCCAACAGCACCCCTGACGCTGGACTCGCATGCATGCGTTGCGTTAATGCTTGACGGGGGGGGGGGGGGGTCCGAGTCATGGTGCTGACGCAATCCTCATAAAGACAACAATCACTGTTAGAACACCATTTGATTGGCTTGTGCCTCCGTTCCTGCATCAGTTTAAGCCTCCAATGCATCTGTGCGAGTCCAGGGTAATTAACAAACCTTAACCAAAGTTAGCTTATCATATCTTGTACGTTTGAGACGTCTCAAAATTCATGTACCAGGTATGAGAATTGTCTCTTCATCTAACTCTAGTCAAGATATATTTCACAAACTTTCTCTTGTGGTTACAGCCACAGTACGTTTGAACTCAAGTTGCGTTGTTTGAACTCGCCACAACTTTTATTTTCAGTTTAATCATCAAACTTTTCTGAGACGTCGTTTGCCAAAAGAAGGAGCCTCGAGGACTTGCAAATGGATTTCTCCCACTGAGACTGTGTCTCACTGCATTTTAACATTTGCCACAGTGTGGATCTGTTTATCAATGACACTTGATCGACACCTGGTGCCAACAACATAACAAATTATGATGCAGAGCACAAATGAAACACCCAGTTCACTGAATATATTGAAACTTTTTCCAGTGGCACTTATATAAACAATATATCAACTTTTTGAATAAATAGATTAAAATTCTCTGTCTTGATTCCAGTGTAATGAAGCAAAGGCACATTTATCCAATTAGAAAGAAGAAACTAAATCACAAGGTATCTTACGATCCACAACACAGCTATTTGTACATTAAATCAGAGCAGGGATTTATCATTGTCAACCTCCAGACTTATTATTTCACTGCCTGCTCCTCGCAGACCAGATGTCAAGGAACAAGTGGCCAATAAGGAAATCCATCTTCAGGGAAAGAAGTGAAAACGCCAATTTCAGCTCATAGACTTGTAGACTATTGAAATATTGCTTCATCGCCCATTAAGGAGAAGTAAAATCAATCTGAACTTCACACCCTTCGTACGCTTCTGCAAATGTAACCAATCCCCAATAGACCAGGATATCTTCAAGTACTTTGACCTAAAGGCTTTAGAAAATATATCTTTGATGTATTGCTACATGCAACCGCAGAGACGGCACCTTTTCAGCTGTAGTGCTTTTAGAAAGAAGTGCTCAAGACTGATTTTAGTTCTGTTAATCCTGGGTACGACCTTGACAGCATTTATCCTAATGGTGATTGACTGCCTTCATCAATGAGTTGATATGGCAGCTTCAGCACTGAGTGTAGAGACGCTGCTTCTGCATATGTAACTTTATCCCTCAAATTCTGCAATTTCTCCTCTATTTTTAATATGCTGTTCTCTTTTGTTTGCACCAGACCTCCTCCCTCCTTGTTCTCCCATCTGCAAAGTGCTGGATCTTACACCAACCTGCAGAACGAGACAGGGAAGAGCAGGTAAGGACAGTAGCAGAGTCTCAACTTTGGGATGCACAAGTTGATTGTCTCCTATCTAAAGGTTAGAGATGACTGTTTGCAGATGAATATTAAAATGAGACTTTTTTCTTCATTTTTCTTCCGTCTGGAAAAGGTCATCCACGCATGAAGCTGTCCTGTGGCAGCTATAGAAAAGATTATTTTATTTTTTACTTTTTATTTTATGTCTGCAGTTGTTCCATTTCTTCATTGCTTCTCACTTGTGTAGTGATCACGTCAAAAGCTTTCGCTTGGATGTGTTCTTGTGTCGGAGAACAAAGCAAAACTAAATGTCAAAACGACGCATCGCACTTCTTACCAAAGTAAAGTTAAATTCAGATTTCTCTAGTTTTCTAATTATTTTATGACAATATAACAATATATTCTGAAATCATCATCATCAGTGTTCCGTATATTACAGATCACTTCTTAAAATGATCATGCAAAGCACCTAAAAATATACTCACATAATATTTCTATTATGAATGTGACTCTGATTATTGCTCTTATATTACTGTTAGTTAGGTAAGTTTTAATATAAAATGATAATGTAAAAGATACGACTTAAAACAACTCGAATATGCAATGCTAAGGTCTGGGAAATTCAAACTCTGCAAAATACAAACGTCTGCCTTGCCTTGCCTTGCTTGAAGCCAATATTTAATTTGAATCAATGTTATTCTTATTATTATTTTTCACAAGGCTTCAATTGCTGGTATTGTCTATGAGTAGCGCCGGGTTCTCTTACGGTCTTATCCGAAAATATGTTTATTTACAGGCGTAGACCTTGTTTCTTTGTACTTGTAAAATTGACACCTTCCTTTTGCTTCCTCTTCCTCGCCCGGCTGCATCCTCCTCACTTCCTCCTCCCTCTTCCTCTGGAGGAGCCCTTGATGATTTCCTCCGCCCCTCCTTTTCGTTTGACTCCTGGAGTCTTTGCCGCCTGAACCATGTTAATTGTGAGTAAATTTAGAATTCAGGATCCTGGGCTTGTTTAAAGACCCTGTGCACATAATTCATTAAAATGAAGATCAGTTATAACTCCTCGGGGCTATAAGCACTTTTAAATTGTCCACAGACACCCGTTCGGTCAAATTCTAGATGACATGAGACTCTGGGTTTGGGAAAGAAAGGGATTTATAACTCATAGTCTGCTGCTGATGCAATGCCACTGGTATCACTCAGCCTCATATATCAATGTTTCAGTGTTTACTCTCCAACTAAAACTATTTCTGCTCCATCTTCTTTGAGCGAGAGAAACTGGGGCTTTCATTTTTTTGTTTACCTTGCAGGGAAATCTTAACTTCCTAGAGTCTTTCCAAGCTCCGGTGTATAGGGTTCATCAGTTTGACAATCTCCAGCTTTCCGTGCACATTACGTTTTTATTTGACACACACACACACACACACACACACACACAGACTGGTGCATCCCTAATTCATGCATGTAAACTCTTTCCAGGTCATTTCCAAGCCCACCCCAGCTCATTTTCAGCAGGCTTTTTTTGCAGGCATTTTCCAAAATGAATTTTCCATTATCTTATATTCTCAATTCAAATAACTCGTCAAAGGTATGACGTACAGTATGAAATTGGCAGATTGACCGTGGCACAGACTTGGCTCCAGGCGGCCGCTGCACCACTTTCTTCTCGACTGATGAAACTGTTGGATGGATTGTGATGAAATGTACAGACATTCATGTTTGGATAAATCCTACAGTTTTGGGTGTTATCCTGTGAATTTTCCTCTACAGCCAACATAACATAAAAGTGTTTTCATAATGAAAGCTGTCACCAAACTTTTAGGGATTGCCGTGAAATTTGCCAAACGTATGCCCCCTTCAGGATGAATTGCCGTAATTTGGACCGACCCTTTTCCTTTAGCACCGTTATCGATAAAAGTATTACAATGCTGAATAAAGTCCTTTGTGGTTTGATTTGGTCACTTGCTTCCCCTCCCTGGATATTTACCCCCGTGTTCATGTAACTCTGTCTTCACTTTTAAAGAGGCCCTCTTTCTTTATTCTCTTGGATACAAATGTGGATCCACGGCAACCTGCTCGGAACTGAAATCTTCTCAAAGCTAAAGGCAGCGTTAGCTTTGAGAAGATTTCTTTGAACTTGAGAAGCAAACTTCATTCAAGTGAGAAGTTACCACTTTAAGGAAAGACCTCAGAGCAACTTTAGCCCAATAATGGTTCGTTCCAAGAGACACTGAGATCAGGATTGGTCATGTGGAGTCAAATGGTGGCAGTCGGTGTGAGAGCTACAGGGGGATGAGGGGCGGAGGAGACGTTGGCCGGCTTGAGGAACAAGACTTTCCTCCCAAACTAAATAAGTGAAAATGTATTTACGCACGGCAGCAGTAAAGTTACATCCTCACTTTGGAACAACATAATCAATAACAGAACCCTGATGCAGTCTTATTGGCCCTGCAAGCCATCTTTCTTTGCCATTGACCAGAGATCTATGAGGTCTGTGATGTTTATGTCCTCGTTAAAATGTCCTGGCTGTAGAAAGCAGAGGGTAGATATCCAATAAATCTCTCTTTCCCAACTTGCTTTTTATTCTTTTACTTGCTGTCCCAGTTCGGCTGCAGTGAAAGGCAACAGTCGTTCATTTAAAGCACATTTGGGGGGGGAAAAACTGCATTTACTTCTGTTGTGTAGATCAACATTGATAGCTTTTACATTTTTCTTCCTCTTTAGGTTCCAGTTTCAAACTTGAAAGACACAGGTTGGAGGAAATATGCCAGAAAACTGTCTGTGTGATTAGTGCAGAATAAACAATTCTGACCTGAAGAAGACCGAGACGGGCAGTAGGTGTGAAAAACGAATTGTTTCTGCAGAATATCATATAAAAACGAGCCCATAGTTTTTGCATACAGCCTATTACTACCATAGAATTTGAATAAAGACGGACAATGTGTTTCTGACACTTTCCTCACACCTGCCTCCACCACCGGGGGAATTAAATGGAAACGACACCAAGGTCCAGTCTCGTGGTTTGTCGAAATTCAGATTTGAGATCTTTACAACACATAATTACACAGACATGACATTTGATAACCTGTGACATATTTCCTGTCTGTTTCTTAAAGGTGAACTTATCTAATCACTGTGGAGCCTTTTCACTACCTTTGATTTCCTGCTGACTTCTTTACCTCTTTCTTCCAGTCTGTGTCTCTCCACCCTCTCGCTCTCCCTGTGTTTTGTATTCCCTCCGGTGCAGCTGAAGATCCCAGCGGCAGACGCCTGGAGATGAGGAGTTCTTGTGCAGAAACAGCCCATTGCAAGTCATTTATCACACACAGTGTCACTGATTCCCTGCTCGTCCTGTCACTCTGAGCCCCAGACGAGTAAAACACACATAAACACACACACGTACACACAGATGCACTCTTGCAAGCAATTTGCTGTGAAACACACTCCACTCCACTCCTTCTGCTGGATTTTGCGAATTAAATTTGTATGATCTCTCTTGTGAGTGAGCTAAATCAAATAATCCTGTGTCAGCCTCTCCGAGAAGCTGAGAGAAGTTATTATTCTGAGTCAAACTCGTGCGAAAACTGCTCATTCAGGAAAGTCTTTGGCGCGTGAGTTACAGTCATCAAGGTTTATCCCATTTTGTAATAGGCTCAAATGAAATTACGACTACTGAGTGACGGTGAGCTCCGTGATATCGGTGCGCACCTTGAGTGCTCACTTATAATGGAATATTTTGAAAAGTGGGAGAGGGCTTGAATTGGAAGCGCCTGCCCATTTAGATGCGTATTAATTATTCAGTTGTTTGTTCCCTGTGGAAATAAGAAGGCAGTGTAATCAAAGCATGCACAGATTTGCTTTATTTATTATCAGAGGCCCTGTCTTCACTCTCTTGACTACCAGCGCTCTTTCCCCCCCCCGCACGTCTTCCCACCTACTTGATCTCCCTCATTTATTTATTCATATTGCTTCATATTTCTTCAGTTGTTTCCTCTCTCGTGTGCGACTCTCCCCCTTCCGCCGTGCACTTTAGATGTAATTGAACTATCATCAGTGCTCAGCTCACTTCACATATTTATAATGGGCGACGTCTTCCCTCCGGTTTCAATTACATCTCCGCGCCGACTTCTTTTTTTTTTTCTTAGGGGATAAAAGGGGCGAAAAGCAACAAGGCAACTCTTTAAAATGTTGTTTACATTTCAGCAAATCAAACGGGGCCCCTCATAAATATATTCAGCAGAGCCTCCGGGGCCACTGCGGCATCACAGTCACTCAGCTCTTTAGAGGGGCGCTGCTGATAATTGCCGCTGTCGCCGTGCTGAGCAGGATCAGATAATAAACGTTTCCGATGCCGGAGAAGAAAAGCATCTCAAAATCAACACAACGGCAAATTTCATCACCGGTTTCAAATTAAAGCGAAGCTCAAATGAACATCATCACAAAGACAATCAGCATCACGGAATAAAACTCGACTCAGCAGTGCTTTTAATTTCCTCCTCAGTCCCTCTCCTTTATCCCTCTCACCTTTATTCCCATGATGTTATTGAATACACAGCACCATCATGCAGGCGGCTCGTGTGGGCTGTATTGAGCTTCTTCACCATACTCTCTGCTCAGGTGCCTTTTCAACACATATTGAAATCGGCTGTAATGGAAAACCGTTGAATCAGGATGAATAGTTGCCGCTCAGAACAGCCGAATGGACGACTGTTACTCAAGATATGTTTTCATACGCGACTTTCCTGCTCCCTGTGGTCACACTTAACCTCTGCATCACATTGGATGAAAAGACAAACGCTGGTATAGCATAAAGGTGATAAAGTCTTTGAAACTTGACAGTTCAAAAACACTCCCTTTTTGCGTTTGTGCTGAGAACTATGACAAAAACCTACTGTCATTTTTCTGTCTTCACACGATGTACGTTTTCATGCCTCAAAGTGAATCTCATGTCCACACCAAACCCTGCCGCTCCATTTTCCCCATTCCTCTTCATACCAGCCTCATCACTCACCGATTCCCTGCTCAGAAAGATTGCTCTAAAAACATTTTGAAGTACGAATGAACTTTTTTAATAAACCTTGAAACGATCTTTCCCTGCAGCCACACCAGCCTGGACAGACCAGGTTGCTCCTGTGATGCAACAACTGTAAGAGGCCAACTTTCTGTTGCCTTCAGCTCTCGGGGATCGTTCGTTTTTTTAACTGAAGGATCATGCTAACAGTATTTATACAGAAACACTGAACTATGCAGTGTGTCAGTGCTGCATTTGTCACTGGTCAAGAGCTTTAAATCATTTCTCAGTTTGGTACCGACAGGTATTGCTCCTCGGCTTTGTGCGGCACAGAGCGCAGCAGATTAATGTTTGACAGCTTTTCAGGGGCTTTTACAATCCTGTTCATAAACGCAAATCCCATTCTGTCGCAGTTCATATATTTGCCAGCATGTCGAATGTATTTCTTCATTATTAATGTACCTGCTTGACATTTCCGTGCAGCCGCTTTTCTCGTGTAAGATTCTAATCAAGCATGACACAAGGGGCGGAAAGGTCAAAGTGACAGACTCCAGCTTAGAATGAAATAACAGTCGTCAAGTTCATCTTGTTATTATGGACGAGCGGGGGGGAACTGATTGTTTACTCTGCAAATGAAAAAAAAAAACTTATTACACTGCAAGTTGAATAGATGATTCAATCAATCGTTCGGTCTTGAAAGGGTTTATGGGAGATTTAATATGCAATAGTCATTTGGTTTCATTAGGTGTGAGTTAATGTTAATGAGTCAGGACCCACGGTTATTGTTTTAAAATTACCTTTCTCTTAATGTATTTTTTATTTCCACACTTACGAAACATAAATAAAATGTTATGACGGTGTTATTGCCATAAGAGATGAAAACACAACTGCTGTACAGTCTAGGTTATTGCTGTTGCATGCTCGTTCATGTATGGCTCAGGGGGAGCAGTGGGTCATCCACTGATCGCAGGGTTTGGGTGGTTCGATCTCCAGCATCTCCTTGCTTCCATTAGTGTGTTTATGGGAATGGGTGCATTGCAAATTGTAAAGCATTGTGTAAATGCAGCCATTTTTTCATGGTTTAACACTCAGTAAACATCTAACGTACTTGTATAGCCGCACATAGTCACTTCCATGTAGAAACTTGGAATGAAATATTTTATAGACATTCATATTTACATATCTGACAATTGCAAAATGTCGAGTAAATGCATCTAAAATATAGTAGAATTACTTATATCAAGAATGTAAACCATGAAATAAAAGTTGTAATCTGTAATGAATATAACTGTAATTCATAGATTTCTTTTAAAAGAATGATTCAATTGCTTAACGGTCTTAAATGTATTGAATTCTATGTAAAAGTACAAAAAAATGTTTCTGTAAACTAACTAAAGTTTTTTTTACCATAAGTTGATGGAAAGTGTTTGCCAACTTTTTACCATTGTTCTTTTGATTATTTATTTCCCAGTTAAGTGTGTGATAGTCAGTTTGTCACAGGTCCCATCTGATTGTGCACACAGACTGCAAAGCCTGGGCTGACGGCATATTAATTACCGTGTGTTTACCATGACTGACGTTGTTGGGTTTGTGAACGATAGACGCAGACGTTGTGGAGATGTGACACAAAGACCTTTCAACACTATTACCAACAATCTCTGCAGCAACAGTTTCCCCCCACGGTGCTGAGAGACTTCTGAGCCCAGATATTGGACGTAAAAACCCAATAGTCCCGCTGGAGCAGGTGGTGGGATGCCGGGCGGAGGGAAACAGAAACAAAAGGGGGAGCGAGATGATGAAGTGGGCCACATCTAACCGGCATCATGCTAATGTTGTTCATCAAGGAAAAAAAAAAATTACAAAAAACAGCATTAAAAATTCACGATCCACTGGCGCTGCTGCAGAATGCTGCTGAGAAACTAACTGCCTCTAGAACAACACAACAGAGATTGATTAGGTGTCATCGCGGGAGCATCCACTTACAACAACAGATGTAAAAACTGCAGCGAGAGACTCACAATCACCGCTGTAGCCATTTTCAAACGTGTTGAGATCCCAGACGGTGGCACCTGACCGACCCACCAGCCACTTACACTCTCTGAGTCACCCCCCCTTATCTCTCTGTCTTTCCGGGGGTCTCGGTAACGCTGTGTTCTAATCTCTTCATCTCCTCTTCTTCACCGGCGGAACAATGTGTCCCGACAGTCGACAAGACTCCGTCCTCCCAGGGGCATAAACAGCTGTGACTGGTAACCTGATTAAGAGGTCCGAGATAACATCTCACGTGGGGACTGAAAGAGAGAGGGAACAGAAAGAGAGAGAGAGAGAGAGATTGGAACGATAGAAAGAAGAGATAACAGGCGGATTGATGAATGACCCACAGCAGTGGTCTTTGCCTCCTGACTCCTTGGGGGAGACACCGGACTGTCATTGTCTGTTACTCTGTTACTCGAAATTATGAGATAGTCAGAATTATGGGAAAGCAAGGCGGAGTTATAAGGTAGTAAATCAAAATCATAACTCGGTAAGTCATTATTATTATTGTAAATAATTGTTTTTAAGAAACCAAGTCATTATTTTGAGATACTGAGTCGTGTTTTTGAGATACTAACTCACTATATTTGTGAAAGTTCCTCATTGTAATGACTTACAATATTTTCTTTATAGCTTCCATATGTGCAATTTACGTAGCTCGCTAGAGATTTGGTTTTTTTTCAGCTTCACGCTCCGACAATGGAGTCCTGCACATTATGTCAAAACATTGTCTTACAGTTGCAAACCTTATCTCGTCTCCCTTCTCCCTGTTTCTCCGTCCGTCTCCTCCTCCGCGGCTCCCTCAGAGATTAACCACAATCCCTCACTCCCTGCATGGTTATCCCTTTTCTGGTCTGGGCTTTATTGGGTTCTGAAGTGTTTATTAGAGAAAAGCCTCAGAGGATAGGGGCCTTGATAAAAGACGGAGGTGGGAGACCAGTTGGAATGAAAGGTAAATCCTCTTCATCTCAGATTTATGAAGTCAACCTGGCGTGACATTTTAATTACTTAAAAAGACAAATCAGAGGAGTCCGTTGGTAAATGACAGATGCATTAATAGATATAAGACGTGCAGTAGATTTCAAGTCTATACGGAAACTAGACTTTGTAGCTTCAGTTCAGGAGGATGACACTGATCCTTCACTTGTCAATTACTCCATCATTATTATCTATAGTTAAACATCAACATAAATACCTTCCCAAGCTCAGGGTGATTGTTTTTATTTGAGACAATATTATGTAAAACACTAATTGAGACAAAAGTTGAACGCAAAGCCACGAGTTCAATAATTAGAGTTTCATCCCGAACTAGATTTGGGTTCATCTCTAGTTTGTTTGGTCCACAGCCGCCACTCGAGCTCACTAGTCTTAGCTTCAAAGAACCACATCCTGCCTGACACCCTACACAAAGCAGAAAAGACAAGACACATATTCTCCGCAGATCCAAACAATACAAAATAAAATAACACAGGAACAAGATCAGTGGTTTTAGAAAATGGGATTGCAGCGGAGGCTCTTTTTTAAAGTACTTTTCTAAACTGACAGACTCTATTGAGAAATCCCTACAAACCGAGGCCCCCTCTCAGACAGCTGTCTGAGCCTCAACTTATACGGCGGTCCTCCGCAGTTGTTTGCATCTTATACTGAAATCTCACAGATTTGAAAAGAGCTCTGTTGTCAAAAACTATCCCGTCCATGGATTTAGCAACTGTCTGTACAAGCAGTGACTATCAAGGGGCCCCGTTTTTTCTTCAAAAACAATGGTTTCCCAATCTAATTATCCCCATTTAGCTCAAACCCTACAGTTCTTTATGAAGTTTTATGTCCAGCAATGAAGCTAAACCCTCGTAGATCTTTGTATGATTAATATATATATTTGCGATTAAGCTACACAGAAGTAAACGGGCACACCCTTTTGAAAATAGTTTCTAAATCCCCAGGAGGATCCCCAGGGCCCCATCCTGGGCTCCATTACTATTTTCTTTCAAGTAAAGTTTATTTTACAAATGAAAACATCTGCTTCCTCAGTTACGCTGATGACATCTCGCTTTACCTGCAATTCCAACCACTTGTGATGTGTGAGATCCACATGAAACTGGATCACACACAAAACTTAATTATGATAAACCTCTCGCACACGCTCCAGAACGATACAGAAGGATGTTTATTCCCTCAGTCTTGCCAATTACATAAACACCTCTATTGAAACTTCGTTATATATTTATATCACTTAAGAAATAGCTGTCAGCCTCTGAAACATCATGGAGACGTATAGGTATCCATCGTCTCTGGATGAAACTTCTTCTGATCTCCTGTCTCTGCAACGAGGTCAGAAACTACTCCTACTACTACTAGCAGCCTGAGAGAAGAATATCGCATTGATCCTATTTTGGCTCGATGGCTCAACTTTTTCAAGTATTTCCGAACTTTTCAAAGCCTCATACAAACACGTTCATAACCACACTCACCACACTCCGCAGTGAAAGTCTTGATTTTGACTCGTTTTTATTTCTATATAACTTTTAAAGTTATCGTTCTTCTGGACTGCTTTAGTTTTGTATCTAATCTAATTTTCTGATATAGCCAGTTCTATCATACTCCATGATCCATACTTTAATTTCTATTGTGTTCCGCAGCAGACACGGTGCAGACCAAGCGCTGTTGATTTGGTTTTTAAATATAAAACAAAACATTGGCATTAACTGTCCCTCTATTAAAAAAAAAAACAACCAGCCAAGATGTGCCAGGCTTTTACTGGCACAGAACACCACCATGCGTTTCACATTCCAAGCTCGGTCCTCTGAAGTGTCAAATCAGGATTTTTCCCTTCAGTCACAGGAGGGATTTGGGACTTTTATGCTTGATGGTTGGGCCCGATAGTTACACGCCAGCCAAAGGTAATTTATAAATTAGTCAAAGCTAATTATTTCCTTGTGTTTGCACGTGATCTCCTTGGCTGTTTTTTGTCCAGACCAATGTTTTTTGGCCATTGTTTTTGCTTGGGCTTTGTTTCTGGTCCGACAGTTCAGTGCCGCCTCTCCCATCTCCAGGTCCTCCTGTGAGCCAACTGGAGCCTGTGATGGGCAGCGTGTTGTGTGGAAGCGAGAGAGTAAAAGCCGAGCATGAGCTTCTGTTTCTCTGCATGCCATCGTGTTAAACGCTCACTGACTGTCAGCGCTGTGGTAAGTGTGGCAAGTATCAGACCAGGCCCAGGTGCAAAATCGCTCCACTCTGCTCTTTCTTTCTTGAAACCATTTTCTACATGGGTTACATGGGCACTTTGAAGCCGAGGCATGGAAATCAGTTTTAAACACGCAATCTCCCTCTTCAGTGTCGTCCTTCAGGAATTCAGCCAAACAATCAATAAGCCCAAGGAGCGAAGGGCGAACAGAATCTGTGATGTGTCGCAGATAAACGGCAAAAGGAAACATCCCAGGCTGAAAAGTGAAATGTAAAAAAAAAAAAGACTGACACACCTCGGCATCTCAAACAACAACAGGTGCATTTATGAGCGCTGACAGGAAACAACAGCCACTAATGACTGTGATGTTTCACATGATAATTATATACAGAGTGATTCATTTTCAAAGAGGTAAAAGGTTGCCACGCGGTGTAGACGGTTGTAGATGTGGCCAGAGATGAAGAAGATTCTCATTTATCTTCCGTTTCAACACAATAAATATGAAAAAGTAGAAGTGCCTCATTCTCTGTATCTGCTCCAAAAGTGTTTGCCACACGCTTTTTCCTTCTACACGCTAGAAACAATCAAGAGGCTGCACACACCCTTTAAATAACTCTCCCCCCGACAGGTGTCTCTGCTGCCTGACATGGAGAACGGACGATTGTTTGTTGGATGGTCAGGTTTGTTTCAGAGGCCGTCCGTCTACCGAAGCTCAAAACGTTCCATCCTCTCCAAACCTTAACTGATTCTGACAGCAACAATGTCAATGTGACTAAAGCATTATGAAGGGACAGCGCGTCGTACCGCTCCTCTGTGGAAGGGCTGCAGCAAGGTAGTCACAAGGCATAATCAAAAAGCATTTAAACTCGTCTCTGTCAAGACGTCGTGGTTCTGTTCTGCTGCCGGTGTGTTTATCCACTCACATCCTTCACAATCACTTCAATGTACAAAGGATTTCATATTGTGTTTGACAGACTGGTTGGTTACTTCCATGGAGATGACAGGTCGTATCCACCAGCTCTGCCTCCGGTAATAACAAACATGAACTAAAGACAACAAGAGGGAACAGACCCAATTAAACTAGTCAATTTAAAATTAGAACTGTTGTTGAGGGACACAGTTTATAATGATGAAACCAAAGCAGATCAGTGCATCTAATTTGCAAAAGGCTAAATTCGGGCAAAATTAAAACCCAGACAAACAGCTTTATTTGAGGGTATTTGTGAAGCGGGGACAAGGAAAACAATGGCTCACGTATACAAACACACAAGAACATGACTGACATAACAGAAGGAGATTTGGATGCCTTATCAACGGGTGTTTGCATTTTGAGCAGACGAGACGTACCGTCGCCCAGAGACTTCTTCACAGAGGGAAGGCTTGTGTCTGTGTTTCTAATGAGCCGATGCCGTCTCATTTTGAAAAGGGAAAATTGAAGCTATTTGGGCTCCTTAAAAACAAATATTGACTTTCACAGTTCAGAGTGGCCATCGGAGCCTTTTTTCTTCAAATCCTCCAGAAAGCAAGCGAACCGGGTCTGAATGTTGATGCCGGAGCAGTTTTCAAACCGATCCTTACATCCCACGTGGGAGGGAGGGACATCGATACTGCCGGATTAACGGCTCTCCTGGAGTCGAGTATTTCCAACTCGTGCATTCAGTTAGAGGAGCACAATTAAGATCCGTCCAACAAGCAGACGTCGCGTGTCATAAGAAATCAAAACGTACTCCAGACCAACAGAGGATAAAGGTGCGTGATGTCCAACTTGTAAACATCGCACAGTGTTCACAAAGTCATTAATTCTGCACATTTTGCTCAGATAAAGAAATAAAGAAAGTAGAAAACAGCCGTATGCTCTAATGATGGGAAATCATGACTGAAGCAGCCGATGCCCGTCAGCCACTGCTGTGCCTGAGTTAACCCTTTGCCCCATTTGTTGCTGTTTCTAACACATCATGACCTGTGTGCAGACAGCCTGAAGTCCTATGGGAACCAGTTAACAATTTTCCGACTGCTCCTTTCAGAAGTCAGAATGGATTTGTTTGTGTGGCACCTGAAGTTAACTCATCCTGTGTGATTTTCTGACAAGAGGGCTCGGGAGGTAGAGAGGGTCGTGCACTAACCAGTGGGATGTTGGTTTGATCCCCGGCTCCTCCAGTCTGCCTTCTCCAAAATGCTGAACCCCAAATTATCCCTGATGGCTGTGCAGACAGTGTATGAATGTTGTGTTATAGAAAAAGAACCGGGTATAGAAGAGCTGTATTAGGGTTTGTGTGAATTCACTGTCAGTGGTCGATAAGACGAGACAAAGTGCTAAATAAACACATTCCATTTACCATTCATGAAGATTACGCAGTCCTAAACCTGTGTTTGCAAAATTCTACTTTGTTCACTTCATTACTAAGTCACTGAGCTGCTTCTGAACATTAAATCCCGGTCACATTAACATTTTACCACCTACACGCCAGCAGATGCCACTTATCTCCCCCCCCCCTCTGATTCCTACTACATGTTGTCGTGTAAGGTGGTGTGAGTGTTTACATTTTACCAGCGAGTGTGGGTAGGCGTGGGTTATGGGATTTAGAATTTGTGCAGAGGGGGTTAAGTGGTTTAGAGGCGCACAGCAGAGAGTCGACAGGCTTGGTTTTTTTACGAGGCTGCCTGTGACATGAATTCAGAAACGTCTCTGTGAGCATCCATTTGAAAAGGTACGGGCGGCTGCATCTGTGGCCTAATGAAGAGGCCACACACTGTCCCCTACATGATTTGCACTCACAAATTTCAGCGCACTGCCATCTCCATCTCTCACTGTGGGCACCATGCAGTCTGTGGTTGTCCTAATCAGCTCCGTGCCAAACATGCTGGACCACATCTGATTTCTTCTGGCCAATGACCGTGCTGCCAATTGTCATCAGCTTCTTTTCATTTTCTTTGGCAAAGTTGTGCCGTCATCATCCGTACAGGTTGACTTCATGCATGTCCTGATAAGCAGTCGCACGGGTGGGAACAGGTTTTGTTGTGCGCAGTATACAGACATTACCTTTTGTCTACAAATAACATTTTGTACACTTAACACAGGATAAGTTGTCAGTGTATCCCAATGATTGCGGCCCGCCAAGTTCCTGCTGGCTCGCGCTATCGTTCATAAAGTTGTTACCGTCCACGCAGATAGTCAGACCTCATAGTTTCAGCTGCAGTTGTGTGAATAGCAGCCTGCAATGCAGTTCTCTCTCACGCCAGAACTAATCTGTCACTTTTAAGTCTGTGAACCTGTCACTCGGAATCTATTGCACGTGAGAGCGACATTTGTGCGCGTGTACGTGCAACCCAGCCGCCGCCAAGTCTATGTTGAAAAAAAAATTTAAATGCTGTGTCGTGTAGGAAACCCAACAGTTGTCTGCATCATCTCCAGAGCCAAGGTAGTTTTTGAATAAATAAAGCATTTACTGATATCAGTGACATTTCTAATATCCTAATTACCCAGATGTGAATAACCTCTTGGTGAACTTCATTATATATCATGATACTAATGCGTTTAACTTTGCTATGGCAGCAATAAGCGTCTGCGCTTCCACAACCTGCTTGTTGCAACTGTGGCTTTTACAGAAACTCATTAAAAAAATGAGAAAGTGAAGGGGGCTTTTTGACAGCCTTTGATGTTTCTGACTGGGCTGGTGTTTGATGCCCGGTTGTTACATCAGTGTTGGCATAGTGCCCCTCCATCAGCAGGGCTCCTGGGGAGTCATCTATTTGTGAGGATGTGGAAACTTCATTGAGGTTCTCACTGTTGCGCACTGTGACTCCAAGTCCGACATCAAGTTCACTTGTCCCGCCCCGAGCCAGCGCTCTGTTCGTTTAAAGGAACTAGGGAGTTGCAGTCTGCAGCCAAGCAGGGGACCTGAGGAGGGTCAACAACAGCGATGCGTTGCTGCCTCTGGAGTCTGTATCTATATCTATTGACAGAGTGTATCCCCACATATCTTGATATGGTGAACTTGCAAGCAAACTGTTATATATGCCCTGCAAATACATTCACTTTCATTTGGAGTCTGTATCAACCTCATGATTTATTCGATTTGCACTCCTTTGCCTCCGTTTTGGTCTCCACCAATTCAAGAAATACATCTCTAGTTCTGTAGCTGCTAAATGTTTCTATTAATCTTCATTTCACAGGTCATTTGGTGCGGAGCTAGTAGCTCGGGCTGGTTGGTTATTAAAGCTTTTTGCAGCTGCTTGCTGTGACTAACAAATCTCGGAGGAGCTGTGAGAATGAAGCTGAATAGTAAATCTGCAGGCTGGAAAACAAAAAGGGAAAGATGCTAGAAAACCCCATAGATGTAAGAGGGTAAAAGCAGAGTGTGGTTACATTTGTTTCACTACAGAGGTGATCTGTTGTTTAATGCAACATAGATTAGAGCAGATTTGAAAAAGGTCAGGGTTAGGCACGTACAGTAACTGGAAATAAAGAGACATGAGACAAGATAAAACATGGATATTATCTGCAAATATGACTTTTAGTTGTAAATGAGTGCTTTAACTTTCTGACTACCTGCATAATGTGTAAAGTGGTAGAACTGATCAGAAAATGTTTGCAGATGCTGAGCACGTCTGCAGACTCCCACTAAATTAGGAGTGGCAAGATATAAATGTGAAGAAAACCTTAGGGGGGATGTTCCCATGGAAACAGAATAACACACACACACACACACACACACTCACACACACTGATGTGCTACAAAAGCTCACATGCACATTTGCATTTTAGAAGTTGTTCATGCTGTGATTTTAAGTGACACCGTTCACGGAACAGTGATTCACTGGATTGAAAAATGCTCAACTGTATTTACATACTGTATACATCAGTTTATCAAGTTTCCTTTTCAGGAGAGTAAATGTTTATGAATTCTACAAAGCGTTTGTATAGATTCACAAATCAGCGCCACAGTCGGCCACATTTAAACTGCAGAACACAAGATGTTCAGCAGCGAGGGCAACATAGACTGCGTTTATTCCAGATATTTAAAAGGGAAATTTGTTCCTTTTATGAGAACCTGGACCTGGATTCACTACCTGCAGCCAGTGCCCTGATGACACATCCTGATGTTTTAGCTACCAGTCTCTCTAGGAGCCAAATGTCTTGGCCCTTGTGAAGCCAAGAGCCAAAACCGTGGGAGCCAGAGACCCTGGGAGGAGAAACTGCAGCAGCGGGCGAGGGCACGCTGATGGGCTAAATGAACAAGGAGCTTTGTGCTGGATCTGTAACGAACAGCGCACTGACAAAGCCTCTCTGTTCCCCACAGTGGTACTACTGCACTTCAAGAGGTTTTTTTTTTATAGAGAGCAGTGGAATCACAGAGGATCACTGCAAGTTCACTGTGTGTGTGTCTCTGACTTTGTGTGTCAGAGATGGTTTAAAATATAAAGTACGGTAACCTAACTCATAACTGCCTGACTGGGAAAAAACAACAACTTTTTTCTTTTTATTCAAAAGCCTGTAAAACACTGTCAGTCCCTCGGGGGTTGCTCCACTCCTGTACACACACACACACACACACACACACACACACCACACACACACCACACACAACACACACACACACACACACACACCGCAGTAAGGATTCCAGCGCACTTGAGATATGTTATATAATTATATGATATGATATACCAAAGATGCTATGGAATGATGTTTGGAGGTTAGAATAATTCATATATATATATATATAATACTCAGAGGTAGAAGTAGCACATATACAGAGGTAGAGGAGATGCAGTCGTGGAAAAACTCCACTTGCTTAAAGGGCAGCACTTTAAAGTTTTATTTCCCTTAAAGTATAGAAAACTTGTCAGAAAACTACATAAGCAATAATAGATATAGAATACACACACATACACACACGTTTTTGCAGCTATTATTTACAGGATTTGGCATTGACTTCCATTCTTTGTGGACAGTTTAACCAAAACCATGTCTCATGCCTAACCCCAACCTTAACCAGGACCTCAGAAATGAAGTTGTACCTCATTAGGACCGGGCTTTGGTCCCCATGAGGTCCACTGGTCCTGCCAAGGTCAGTGTTTGTACTGGAGAAGATCCTAAGCACAAGCACACACTTAGTTTTGCAGAGCACCTGCTCCTCTGTTTTCCTTTGGATTTCGGGGGGGGATCTGTGGTGTTGGAAGCAAAGTGAGTGGAAACATCTGTAGTTACAGTTTATATATACAGTAAGATATATATATACTATAATTTCCCCTGGGCAGACAATGTGTTCAATTATTCAATACATGGAAAATATATTTTAAGGGCTGTGTGGTTGTTTGTCTTTAGGGCTTACAAAACTTTTACAAAGTTCAATTCAAAATCATTGTTTATTGATTTTCAGTATGGTTGCAGGGCATTTTTCCAAGTTAATAATTCAACATTTTGAAAAACAGGTTCATCCACGTCTACTTCTGCTCTCATTTGGGATTAAAAACAGTTCATCATTAAACTTTGCTGTATCTTTTTCAACTTTTTGTCCAAACAAACACAAAATGCGTTGCCGCGTACTTACGTTTCCAGAACGCGCGACAAGATTGAGCTGTTTATGAGACTTAATTACTCGATCCAAACAAATTAAAATCCCGCCCTCCATCTCCGGCGCTGAGAGGTGCGTGTGCCTTCCAGGAATGCGTTAATGACAGAAGGAACAAACTCATAAATCAGCTTCTGTTTTGGGGAGGGAGGGGTGGGGGGGCGACAGCAGCTGCCAGGTCCGGCTTAAGGGAAGATGATAAAAAATATAGAACGAAAAAAGAAACGTGACAACAGGTGCTACAAGAGGCCTGTGTTTTCAGCTGTAAGAGGAGAAATGAAGGAGGATGAGATTCTATCTCCACATACACGTTTCCTCTGGCTACTAACGGATCCTCTTGAGTATTTTAGTTCCAAAATTTGTGAGCGCAAAAACCATACTCACGCGATTTCTGCTCCGTGTGCACATCTGCATTTCCACGTGCATTGGGCTGACCTGACCGCTCAACACCACCCGACAGTCAAGTTGAATTTTGAAGCTTTGGGGGCGGGGACAGTGGCCGTTGCTCCCTTCCTGTGATTGGTCACGTTGGAAACCTCAGTCTCCGGCCTTTCTCTGATCTTCTAACCCCCTCCCCGTCATTTTTCTGTTGCAGTCGTAAACTTCGTGGATCATATACACCACAGAGAAATGCTAGCTCGTGAGAAGGCCTCTGCTCGCGGACACTCTTGCTCCCTCGTGAGAAGGTTTTCGCCATTACATCAACATGGTTCTTACGTGCATGAATCCTGAGACTAAACAAACGCCATGATCATCGGAGCAGTCTGGAGAATATCGGACTCGACTCACCTGGCTGGAAACATTTTCTCTCCGTGCACCATCTATCAGATCTCAGTCTCCGTAGGTGTCAGATACAGCAGCGCTTCATCATCACAGCTAGTCTTGTTTTCTTTGTGTCGTTGTGACAAATGGAAAGAGGAAAAAAATGCAGACCTGACTTTTCCAGGTGATTAATTCCACTATTGTTGCTTATTCCAGGCTCAGGGATTTACTGACTGATTGACTCCCTGTAGGCGCCCTAGTGATTACAGTATCCCCCCCCCCCCTCTTGCTCACTTATTACATGCACACGCTCCATTTCTCAAACTATTTATCACAGTGAAACGGAAACAAAGGTAAGAATTAATGATACCCAGACAAAGACAAAGAGAAATAAGATATTTTTGCTGAGTTGCAAGGTGTGTCCAGTGCCAATTCACTGCTAATTGGTGAGGTGTTTATTTAAAAAATGTTTTAAAGCAAACAGCAAATAGAATGTGTGTATCTCAAATTCCCTACTGTAGAAAACAGATGATGCAGGGAAATGGAGCTGCTCCTTGTGAATCTTGCAGCCCAGACCAGATGCTGCTTCTGTTGCCTGGGTCCAGACCTTAGGTCCAGATGGAACCTGGAGACCATGTTAGTTTCCTACAAACACCATCAGTTGTTCTCCTCTCCTCTCCGCCAAACTTTTCCAGCCAAGGTGGTGGACTATAGAGTCATATCCTCATTACTGGCCTGTCTATAGAACACCCATGAGAATCACACAAGTTATAACTTCTCACAAACTGGTCAACAACGAGAAGAACACCATAGAAAGAGAAGGATGGGAGGTTGAAGCCTGGTGACATTTCTTTATCAGAACACAATTAATTACAAAGTGGTTAGAGTCAGAGAGACTAAACACAAAGTCAAATCTACGTAATTCCACTTTACTTTAATTTCATTAAGTTTTGCAGGAGTTAAGTGGCAATTTACCAATTCTCATTTAAAACACAAAAACGCCATTTTGATTGTAAGTTTTCTTTTATTTGCATTAAAACACACGTGCACGAACCTCGTCTACATCAGCTGACAGTTATTTCATCTCCTTTTATTTGCGAATAAATCAAACCTTTCACAAGTCACTGCTGCCAGCAGCTGTCGACGGGCAGTATGTGCTCTGCAGTCACAGACACACATACCACATGTATGTAACACATGATTTAAACCTCTAATTACTATATAATGTTTTGCAAGTGGGGATAAAATACTCCAAAAGGTTAGAGGACATATTTGTATGTCTTTAATGCCCTGCAGTCAATCAGAATAATGCAAAAAGTGCCAGTCGAACCCATTCAATTATTCAAAATCCAATCACTGACTAACTGAAGACATGATCATGTATAATAAAGTGTGTTCCCTGAGCAGACTGGGGTTTGAAAGAGATGTAATAAATTATCCAGAAACAACCGACTTCAATAGGAAGAAAACAAAAGGAAATATAGGAGGAAAGGGACTCGCTGGACGCAGAGCAATCGGCCTCCAATTGATTGGCTCAGAACTGGGACCTCATTACATCTCATACCTGATCAATGTGCAAGAAATACATTGCATCCAATCAATAGTTGCTTTGTTGAATCTTTCACGCCCGGGCACAAAACCAGCTCCATGGCTTGTCACGTGGGAGTCGAACCAAAGTGGTAAATTAATTCTTTGGCTAAATACTCCCCACACCAGCAGCTGTGCAAAGACACCATATGCTCACTGCTTAATACAAACAGTGTAATAGAGTGCGGGTAGAAGATGAATCATTGTGTCACTTTCCACAGGTAGCCATGTTTCCAGTTGTTTGAGGAGGAGGCTGTTTCTCACACCAGTTGTGTGACCTCAGAATGATTGGTGCAACCATCTCCACACGGTTTCAGTCAATTAGCGAGAAAAGTCTTGTTAAGCAGAATCAGAAAACGTTACTGGTGGTTTTGTTATCCATGGTGATTGTAACTTTGCTTTCTATTCACAGGAATAGCCACATCTCTGATTAGTTCACAACTTTGAGTAAGTTCTGGTGTTGTGCCCATTGAAGGCTGGTTCCTCCTATTGAGAAAAAAGCCAATCAGTTAGTGTTTGGTTGGCGGGATTAGAAAGGGGAACGTTAACGTTAGTTAGAATTAGAGGAATCAATGTATTTCTGGTACTTGCAGTATTTCCTTGTGCTTAAAATCAGTCTAAAAGAACGTGGATTTTACAGAAACTCCTTCAGGAGGCAATACTTTGGAACAATGAAATCAAGTGGAAACATGAAGCTGTGTGAATTAAATACAAATATATTATATAGTGCATTTCCACAAGGCAATTCAAATTGCTCTAACATAAAACAATACAAAAAATGAGGGATTTAAAATGAAATTACAAAGAGTTACAATTCAAACTGAATATTGTGCTATCGTCGAGTTCTTCATGATGAAGATACAACAAACAGGGAAAAACCCAGAGCTCAACACATTTGACTCCCTTTAACCACCAATAATGTACTTTACAGTGTCCCTTTGTCAAAACTAATAAGAGATCTACCTTTGGTTGGTCAGTAATGCTTCGCCTCTGTGAGCACCACTGCCTCAGACTGGCTGAGCAGGTCTGCAGTCTGTGATGTGCAGCTTTGCCACGACCTGCATATGTTGATTAGGAAGCAAACGAAGTGACCGAATTACCCTCATTGATGTCCAGTATTTGAAAAATGCCACCGCGCTGCCCTCCCCTGCTCCCTCTGTCAAAGACTGTCAGGCCGCCATTCCATTAGATTCCAACCAGGCCAAGATGAAGGATGAGCTCCTCGATGTGCGCTGACCACGGCCCGGTCACCTCCACTGAGTCGTCCTGTTTATCATTTGTGCAGCGTGAGTCTCGGAGCTTTCAGAGATTTTCCCACCAGAAATACTCAGGCACATCTGAAAAGAAGCAAATTTCAGCAGTATCTGTCTGCTGGCTGTTTGTTTGCCTCTATCTATTTATTGGTTTCGTCCCATCGGGTGATTACCTTTTGACGTGTTCCTTCTCAGCTCTGGTTCTCTCTTTTATTCCATTGTCTTGGCCACAAATTTCCATTTCCATTTTCGGCAAATGTAGTATGGGCATAACGATTATTTTCCTCTCTTGCTCTCTTTTCTATATGCTGTACCTGTGTGTCTGTCTTTGAAACATTGTGATAAAAAAAACAATTATCAGGTACATAACAATTATCCCTCATGATCATATCATGGGGTTAATAATACAACTCACACTATAAAGAGACTGCACCCTAAAGAATAAATGAAGGATAAACATGATACGTCCGAGCTAGCCTCTGCTACTCAGTGTTAATCTGACATTCTACATTTACTGTTGCTCTTTCTGAAAAATTTAAGAATATTCCAGATTTTTCCTTTGCAAATGATTTACTCTAATCAGTAACAGTGGAGAATATGTGGTCTCCTCTGCCGTCACAGATGCTTCATGTGATTAAGTGTCTTGGCCCTCCAGGACCAATGAGTGAAATGCCAAGTCTCGGCTTCACGGAATCATCTATATTCTGAGTGGTCGGGATAAAACAGGTTTTGCTCTGGACTAATTCAATCCTGCCAAGGGATCCTGTCACTCACCATTTCAATTAGTTATCGGAGAAGGCCACAGGCAAAGGTCAATTTAGTAGAAGAAAGTTGATTATTGATACAATAACAAAGTTTTGATCAGTTGTCATTTGTCCACGTCCCCTTTCGTGCTGCTGTTGTGCCGCTTGCTGGTCGTGGCTCCTGGTTTCAGCCAATCAACTTATCACCCCTGAAGCAGTATTTAATTCTGGTTTAAAAACTCATTTTGTCGCCCTGTGTCTACCTGCATCGCTGTCCAGCGCCCTGTCACGTCCAGCCTGGTCTTCATCTGCACTTTGGATCTGGATCCATCACCGAACCGTCATCTGCCTGCCCTGTCCGGTACCTGGAAATCAGTCGTACCGGGAAACCTCGGGCTTATCATAAACCTCGTCTGCCCGCCCGCTCAGCTCAACCCCTTTTTTAATGTTTTAATAACACACTCTCTCCGTCTCTGTCTCTGTGTCTGCAATTAGAGTCCACAAATTACTTAACCTTTACAGCCGCTGTCGAATGTGATTTAGGTGAGGGCCAAACTACTTGTGTGGATTAAGTTGTTATTTGATTGACTTTGACTGCGGAGGCTGGAAGAGACATGATAATTCTGAGACACAGAGCCAGACGTCCTGAAGGAAATTATAACTTTTTTTATACAACCCGCTATAACTCTTTCAGTGTATAATGTTAATCTATTAAGAAAATGTGACTTTGTGGGAATGTAAACATTAGCATTACTTAAGTGTCTCTACAAAATTAATGGCCACTGCTTTCCATAAGTTAATTGAAGTGCAAATACCTCTTGTAAAAATGTAAATAACTGCATGACAATGGTACCCTTGCCGATTCTGAGCCTATAGGACTCTGCAATGACCTGATTCTTTACTGAGGGGGGGCAGGCCTGAGAACCCAATTAGGAGCAAGAAACTACTTCAGTTTATTACCATCAACTTGTTGAATCAATAAATTACCATAAAATGGCAATTTATGGTAATTTATAAGCAAACAGACTTTTTATTCATAAATAATAAAGGATAAAAACTGCTTGAAGTTGTTTCAAAGTTAGAGGTGAACGTCGAGAAAGTTGGAAAAAATGACAAATACACACAACTGAAACGGTCCAGTGTGTAGGAGAAAAATAGACGGGCTAAAAAAAATACAACACCTACACGAACAGAAACACTCATCAATTTAAAATAGACAAGGTTAACGAAGCCATTTTGATCAAACACACACACACACACACGCGCGCGCGCACCCTTCGTTTAATGTGACAATTGCTTTGTGACTGAAAACGAGACGGTTCAATTCAAAATGTCACATTTTCCCCTCAAGCCACATGAACCTAATCACAACAGAGATCACATGGGGAACGCATTACAGTGGATTTGCGCAGCGCTCAGCTTGATGGTGACCTAATTCACATCAATCTGCCCGTTACTCATCACTGGAAACTCATTTCAATTTCATGCCTGCAGACAGACGGCGTGTCACACTGTGTAGAAAGTGAATTGTTGAATGTATATTTAAGAAACTGTATACATTGAGGCATGTGTGTATGAAGGCCTGCATTTACATTATACACACCACACGCACACTCTCTCTCTCACTGTGGCAGGACACACACACATTTAAGCAGCTGACACCCACTAGGGTTGGAAGATATGGCCTAGAATTATATCAAGATAAAAAGGTTTGACATTATCAAGATAAATGTCACATTACTATTTCTTTTAGGTTTAAAGACTGATTTTTTTTCTCCTGATAAAGGATCATGAATATATTTTTTCTCTCCCTGTAGCCAGAACATAAGAAGTTGAAATAAAACAGGAAATAAAATATGAAACATAAAAAAACATGAAACACTTCTTGGTCTCAATATATTCAAATCACAATAGATTATTTAATAACCCAGTGGCAGCTGGGACAAATGAATTCTTTGTATCCATTGAGATAAACTGTCTTCACTGCATGATTTAAGTGAAAAGCTGTGATTTTAAATTCTTCTTTATGACAAACATTTTACGAATCTGAGGAAGATCAATGTGTTATACCTCCTCACTGTGTTTGCATAGATACATAGTGAATCTTTATTATATTGATATTGATGAAAATTTGATTCTGATCATTACTGATATTGTTTTATTGCTCACAAACTCATCAATCATCTGTATTTCTATACTCTTCATCTTCTGTGTGTTTGTGTGCATCCTGAATCACTTGATTCTAAACTCTGTCATCTGTCTTTCAGTATCACAATCACTCAGAGCCCCTTAAGGTGGAAAGCTCAAAATATCTCATCGACACAATCATCACAATAAACATTCCGACGAGAGAGCCATGAATATTCATTATTAATTTCACACTTTGTTTAACCTGCACCTGGAAAGGTTTGCTCTGTGTGAAATGAAGATAAAAGCCCAGGGGTCCCATTAGGCTGCTGACTAATCCCAATAAATCCACTCTTCTCTGTGCGGTACGATCCAACTTGACTTGTCACGCGCCCAAATACAAACAGTGACAGCTGCGACACGGAGACATTTGTCCTTGTTGGCTCACGTCCTGTCCAACCTGTCAGTCACAGGAAGGATCGCCTGGATTTATACCACAGACCTTGACGTGAGTGTGTGATTAATGCAAGAGGCAGGTAAGGAAAGTGGAAGACTCAGTTGGAACAGTGACATCTGACTGTGGAGAAAGGGGAAAGCCAGCTGAGCGCTCAGCAGTCACCTACAATCACTGTGTCGATCAAAACAAGCCATGCTTAGAATTTGTTCAACGCACCCCTGGATGCACAAATTCAACTTTCATAAAGAGACCTTTTATGCAGCAAAGTCGATTATTCCTTTTCTGTCGCCTTTGTGAGTTTTGACATATTGTGGAAGAAAAAACGAAGTGTCCAAGCGTGGAGAGATTTGCATTTTTGCAGCCACGCCGCTGTGTACAGTCGCTTGATGCTAAAGGTTTCTGATCTCGCTGTGGGAAAGTGGAAGATTTATATTACTCTCCACGGAGGCAAATCTATCTAATATGACAGCTTAATCCTCTCAGAGAAATTATGCAGCGAGATCAAAGAATAGACTCGGAGCATTCAAAGTTTCCTCGTGTCCTGATTCTGAGCTGACTGCTGAGGCATCTTGTAAAAACGTCAGTGACATTGACGTGGCATTGAAGGTTCTGTCTAAATGCAGGATGAAGCCAAAAGTCCTATTTGCGATTAAAGCGGGAGATGCTTTATAAAAAATCCAATAATTTGAATGGTCAAAGTAATGGACCTCTGTCTGACCCTGTTTCTGTCTTCAGTAGGAATACTGGGGCAGAATAAATAAAAAAAAGTACAACGTAGACATCTTTTGACTGCATCATTTCAGGAAATGAGACCTGTAAAGAGAATTTCTGAGATGGTTTTCTTTTAAATTCCCTTTTCTCACCATTGACGCACTGCAAAGCCTTGTTATCGAGGCTCTTATTCACTGACTATAAAGAAGAGCAACTTGGCTGGATCCTGACATCTTAAAATAACTCCTGCTTTTTGATGATACCACAGATTCTAACAAGAAACAATGTGAGTGACGCGTTCTAAAAACCTTATTTAGACAAATGAGACAAGCCAATCCCCAAAAAGTGTGTGTGTGTTAGAGGATGGAAACAAATAAAATAAAACAATTTACTAAAGAAATATGGGAAAATATTATAAATATATTACAGAAGGAAGGGAAACATTAAATTATTCACATGAATGTGCATTTAATTACCATCTGGTCATTAAGAGTGGCTTAATGCAAAAACATATGTTCAAAGATTCATAGTATATCATTGTTGGTCATTCTGGGGTAAATTTACATGTTTACATAAAAAGTTAAGTTCTGCAAAACTTGCAGCCTTTTAATTGGTGCTAAAGTAAAAACAAACAATATACAATTTCTATATATTTCTCTGTAACAGGAGAGAACCACAACAATCAATTAGCCTATATTCCTATACTGTATGTACGAGGTTCTAGTTATAGCTGTGAGCATTTTGCATATCAACACTTCACCCACATACGCTGTTTGTTTTTCTACACACACACTAATGTTTCCCTCGCAGGACGACAAACTATTGACTGCATGCTCTCATTTCTCGATCTCTCTTGCTCTCTGCCCCGCTCGTTTCACCCTCTGCTTTCATGAGTGGGTTCACCTGAACCTGTGCACTCATTTTAATAAAACACAGGGGTTGTAAATAAAAGAAGGGGTGAGGTGGGGGTGTGGAGGGTAAAGGCTACAAATCCTTCGTCTGTCCTAATGTGTGCTGCTGCAGTGCACCAGGTCAGCTGTGTGTTTCATTAGGCTTAAAGAGTTACTCAGATTTACGCCTATAAATAATTCATCATAGCCATTGTTTGGCAGAATCACAAATATTTGCATCATTATTACCGCATGGCGGTCGTGTTTTCATCAGCGTTGGCTGGATTATGTAAAATCGACCAAACCAATTTCCATTCAATTTTGTGGACCACATACATATTTGAATAAATGGGCGGATCCAGTCATTTATTTTTTACTTCCTTTGCAGTCATCTCAACCGCCGAGAACGTATTGTAACATGCAAACATTTCCCTGTTCGTAGAACTCACTCCTCTCTTCTGTCGTGCAGGACCAGAGCTTTTTGCAAATGAGAGAGAACAGAGGAAAAGTAATTCCATCTAAATCTCATATCAGGAACTGGTCCCATCAAGTTTTCTCCAGTTTCCTATTCATTCCCAAACATTTTTGGCCACAGTGCCGTCATCAGAGAAAACAATTGACAGTGGCTTCTTCCATTCCACCATCTGTCCTGTCACATTCGTAGAAGAGAATACTTCTACAGAGGTAAACTTAAAAAGAGTTAGAACTGGGAAGGCTGAAAATGTTTTTTCCACCCCATTGATCTATGTTTAACTGTTTAAAAATAAAACTGGAAATGAAACATCATTATTAAAACCAGATGGAGGGACACAACCACATCACCACTCAGCAAATGTAGAACTTCTCTACATCCATCTCTGTTGAAGAAATCAAATTAATAAAAAGCCACATTCTGCAAGGTGTCTGTTTTTAAGGTCACTTCTTTCGGTACAGTCAGAGATTCTCCTTTCTAAATCATTTAGTTTGCATTTTCAAATCTCGCTGCTCTTCAACAGTCGGAGAAAGTGCCAATCCAAGCTGATTCGTCTTTTCCTCACTGCTCCATCACCCACTCGTATCTTTTCTCCTCCCAAATGCTGAAATAATCTTCCAAACTAAGGATTAAAAAAAAAAAAGGGGCCCTGTATTATCTAAAAACCATTTCCAGGCATACAGTAATGTACTGTGTACCTGACCGTGACCTGATTCATGGATTTAGGCCTCAAAGGGAAGGGCATCAACTCAAGAAAATACCGATTCTTACTTTATAGCTCTTTTTTAATAGAAGTTTTAAAACCTCACAGTCCATTCCCTCCATTTAAAACTGCTCAATGGCGCATAAAGCAGTAATATATTGCGTTTTAATGTTCCCTGAAAGTCTGTAATAAACCACAAAAAATCGACTTATTCTCCAGGAATACTTGCTGTACATTCTCATTTATCATCTGTGTGGGGAAATAGTTGTTTTTAAAACATTCATCACACTCTAAACTAATGAAAACAACTTTAATATCACATCGTAGAATTAAAATGCATTTTACTTTATCATATTGTCTTCTGAACCGGAGCTTGTTGTTTAGTTCTTGTGTAACTTCATAAGAACACTGAAGGGAAACAGTCCATGAATTAGGAGTTTTATACATGGAGAGGCTGATTATGACTTTGTCTTTCTGTGCTGACGCAGGATTGTCACATGTCCTGCAGGTCGGACATTTTCCACTTTGCCTTCTTCACAAGTTGTTGTCTGTCCTAAGGAAATGCATCAATCAATCAATAAAACTTTATATATTTAGCACCTTTCAAACAAATCCAATGCAATAAAGACAAAATGTAGGATGTTAAAAATGAATTATAGATCTAGAGAGACTAATAGCACACAGAAGCAATCAACAGTAGAACACGCAACAGTAAAAGAAGGTTAAGAAAACAATCTATGAAAGTTAATGACAAATAAATGAATAAATAAAGCACTACATAAAAGCCAGACTAAGTAGGTGGGTTTTTAATTAGTTTTTAAAATATCAAACATCTTCAGCATGTAAGAACTGTGTTCAAAAATCTAAAACAATTTGCGATGATGATTTATTGTAAACATGCAAAACAATATGTGTGTGTGTGTGTGTTAATGGGGTTATATAGTTTAGATCGGAGGTTCAGATTATGTGGAAAACTAAAAATAGTCGTGGCTTCCATGTAAAAGAAGAAAAGGATGATTAAAAAAACTGGAGATGAGGATGTTTCTGAATTAACCCAAAGTTTAATTTATGATATTCAATATTACCTTTGTCCATCAGCTCCTTCTTAACCAGCTTCATCTCAACTGAGGTCATGAAGATGCTTTAAACCAAAATACAACGTGTTTGAACCTCAACACAGCAAAATCCTGAAAGACCTGAAAGGTAATTTATTATTTTATTTTATTTATTTACTTTTATAACCTGGGGTCACCTCTTCAGTCCAGTTTGAACCGCACATTGCAAGTTCGATTCCCTCCGGCACATTCGACAGATATGAAAACGTGGGGCAAAAAAACAGTCCATGGCAAAAACACGACTCATGTGAAGATTCCCGTTTATAATAAAACATATGAATGAATTAAAAACATCACGTGATTTTAAATCTTAACGTTACGTCCTGTGGTTTAACGAAACGTGTCGTTTAATGCTGAGGAATCTGTCGTAAGTGCTGCCCGGAAAAAACACAGCTGCATCTACACGCTTTCCAACATGGCGGCCGCTGGCACGTAGAACCTTGTTTTGCAGGACAACCTGACGGATTCTCGTAATTTAAGGAGCACCCGCGAGCCGCCTGCTCCCCACAAGCACCCCCACAGCCTCCGGGGGGATCCTGCACGTCAACATACCTGGTTTTCACGAGTTTCCCCGGGGAGATGTATCGTCGCGGAGCCGCCAAGAAAGACCCCAACAACAAGCCTGCGAAGAAGGACGTGAGTGACAGTGATAAATACGCCGACCTCTTGGTGTTCGGCTACGCCTGCAAAGTGTTCCGGACGACGACAGGGCTCTGTACCACGAGCATGGAAAGCAGCTCATCCCGTGGATGGGGGAAAAGAGCGTCACGATTGATAGGTCGGTTGAACAAACGTAGAACCCGAAACATTCATGCTAACCCATCTCTCCTCCTGTCCCGTTAGCCTGTCTCACAAATGCACAAAAACAAAACAAAAGGGGACCACTTGGGAGTTTTTCTTGTCTTTGCAGAAGCTTGGGATGAAAGAGAAACAGTAAAAAAACTGTAACTTGTCGACGAGTGTGTGTTTATTTGTTCCTTGTTCTGCTAACTTGTCTAATTCGGGACGTCTTGGAATCACAACACGTGGAGTTTTGAAGTTTTCTGGCACAACATGCGACGATGCAGAGCCTAGCATCTCGCTGCTAACACTAGCCATGATGCTGAGCTGTCAGTGTGACCCCTTAAGAGCCAGTTTGTCAGGCACACTGGTTTCAAACTGACAGTCCTGGTTCTAAGGCTGCACCAGTTTGAGTCAGATGCCTCTCAAACTGGCAACTGGGTGGTTTTTAAATTGATATTAAAATGTCATGATCCTCAAATCAATGTGTGGCAGCTTTGAGGTGGGCTTTGCATCCTGGCGTGTTGGAGAATTTCCTCTGGAGACACATTTTACAGTTGGAAAAAAGTAAGACCATAAAGAATTAGTTGCAACAAAGATGAGCAATTTTTTTTCAAATTTGACCTAAAATAGGAATTCAAATCCGATCACCTGGGATTTCATCAAGCTGCACTGAAGTCCACGAGGCCAGAGCAAATTCTAACCAAGACTAAAGTCACTGCTGTTTAAGGTGATTCAAAATATCACCGTGCTAATGTAAACTTATTGACTTAAGATTTAAACGTGCTTTTACCCTTTCATGCAAAGAAGTTGATGGGGTAATTCTTGTCAAATCATCAGACTTTCGGAGCCACACTCTCACAGATATTAACAAAAAAATTGACATTCTGATTTAGTAATATGAGAAAACATTTGGAACCAAAACTTTGTGTCTCAGAACTTTTGCAATAGTTGGAACAGCATACTGTTCGGACTGATATGGAGCTGGGAAAGAGCTTGACCTTCTCTAAGGGAGATTTGACCAGTTAAAGTTACAAGTTAAAATTTGTATCTCCCTTAAATGCAATCTGACACATATGATATTTAGTTTCCATAGCTCTCTCATGTGACCAAACCAGAATGCCAAATTTCATTAATATCTGTGAGTGCGCCCCAAAAGTGTAATGATTTGACACGGTGCACGTTAATGTAACACCCATGCAGAATATTGAATACATTTTTCAAACCTCAGATTAGCGCCTCTGTCCTTTTTTGAATCACCTTCATCCGCAGTGGCCCCAACTTGTGTTTTATTTGTACAGCTTTTGTATGTGTGTCTTTATCACATAACCCAGTTCTTTCCCCAGCAAGGTAGGCTAAGGGGTCCTGCCAAACCCCGAATGCCAACCACAACACCCCATTTCTTTGTCTTCCTGAAGAAACTGCATCTGGGAAGTGGCGTAGAGGGACGAACCCTGGAAAATGTCGTCCATTTGGGTTCTTACGGATAGGTATTTATGTGCTCGGGTTTGTGTGTATGTAACTATCTTTGCAGATGTAGAAGTAATGATCAGTGGTACGGGGGGTTGAACCCTGTAAGGTAAGAAGCCAGTTGCTTTGTTTGTTTTCTTTCTAAGGTTCATGGTTTGTAAGACCAGCAGAACTTTTGTTAGGTATCTTAAGTTCGCTATTGCCATGTAAGCCCAATGGCGTAATCAGTATTTTGAGGAATTTTCATAACTTCAAGTATTTTACATCGTGACAGACTAGAGGTAGAACATTTTAGATGTTGTAACTTTTGGGTTGTAGGTTTCCTTTCATTGGTAAGTAGGTCCATGTTGTGTTAAAAAAACAAAAGGTTTGTCGGATTCCCTCTCTCTAATCCTTTTTATCATCCAACAGATACGATGGGCGTGGTCACTTACATGATCTTTCAGAGTATGACAGCGGCTCATGGAATACGTCCTACCAGCTGTCGGAGGAGGAGGCCAGGATCGAGGCGCTGTGCGATGAGGAGCGGTACCTGGCTCTGCACACGGACCTGTTGGAAGAAGAGGCCAGACAAGGTGGGCGAACTTCCTAACGCATACACACTTAAGATACGTCTCTCTACGTGAATCTCCCCATATTTGAACATGCAGCAGGATCCACAAGTAATTAATCACTCACTTAAAGTTTCCGGGCTGAAGTCAACCAATGTAAATCTCGGTTGATTGATATGATATCTACTCTTCATCCAGTATATTTTGGTTGCCTCGGGGGGGGGGGAATCCTGCATTTAACTATATTCACCACGGTATACTGAGAACACTATCTTGTACTCTCTTTATCGTTGTGTTTTACTGGCAATGCAGGCAGCTGTCACTTTGTGGTAGCCAAGGTTACAGGGCAAGTTACAACTAAACATAAAGGCGACCAACCAGTGGCCTGGCTGCTGTCAAACGGAAATCCTCTCAAAACTTTGACACTTTGTTGAGTTTACTACGGAGTTTATTACCTTTATTACCGATATCACATTACACTAATTACTTGAATCCCTCGAGTCATAATTTCAGTCCGTGTCGGTGATGTCTTACTGTTTGAGGGTGACAATGTTCTCAGGCTGTCAGTGTTTGAAATATTGTCCATAAAACTTTTTTATTATCAGGCGTGCGTCCTCGTTTAACACTTGGGCTAATATGACAATCCCGTCAGTGCAAATAGAAAAGTGACAACTTTTAGAGTTGCCGCTCTTTAATCTTGGCATTGTAAAAATCAGATTTTCCTGAGTGATATTTCCTTTTTTTTTTAAGGCATTTTCTCTAGTCTCTCTCTATCTCTTAAGAAATGAACTGGCTTTGACTCTGGGATCAAGAGCTGGCATTTCTAAGGAAATCACTTTGCATCTCAGTCATTTCACATTGTAATGAAACCGGCTGTTTTGATGACAAAGCACCCTTCTGAAAGACAGACCTAATGACTGTAGTGGAATTCATAGCCAGATTTTTAAGTGAAATATGGTGTCTTATGCCAGAACTGACAGCACAGAATGTGTCAGCTAATGATGTGTCACACACACACACACACTCACTGCTGTGGGTTCATCCCCCAGACTAGTTTGTCCTTCAATTTGAAAGGCTGACCTCATTCACTGAGGGTATTACCCATCTGTCCAGTGAGAGATCAGTGGGGAAGCACTGGAAATATTGAGAGAGGAATGTTTGCCTTTGCTTCTTTAACAAAGATACACAGTAGTTTGAAATGCCAAGGCCAAGTAACTGCTATAGTACCATTTACTATATATTTTTATTGATAAGTTGTAAAGCTAATGCAATATTTGTAGGATAGAATTTCCCAGTAGGATTCCGTAATATTTGTTGCATTTATAAATTAAGTGTTATCAGTAGTACAAATAGTGAAAGTACTCAAAGAATGTCATCAAGCCTTGATTGTCAGCTTGTGGTAATGTATGGTCAGTCTAATAAATGCGTTATTATTAATAGTTGGATGTACTTTGTTATCCAGGACTCTACCAGAGAAGCTCTGTGAATAGCTTGTGGAGTCTGATAAGAATGATCAATCCGTAGTAAAATGCTGTCTGTTGCTTGTATTTTTGTTTTCCACAGAGGAGGAGTACAAACGTCTGAGTGAGGCTCTGGCTGATGAAGGCACCTACACTGCAGTGGCTTTCAAATACAGCGCTGACTACTACGATCCTTCTCAGCCCACGGAGGAGGAGGAAGCTAACAAGGAAGCTGGTGAGAATTCACATCATTTACACACATTAGAGTGTGTCACTCCATTGGATAGAGATGAAAATGCACGAACAGGACGGCAAAACACACAGCACAACCTCTCAACTCCTCTCTCCTCCTCTCCTTAAAAAAAATCAGCAGTTGTCATATTCCAACAGTGGTGTAACGCCGCTGTTAGATGCTTATATGGGAAAACTGAAATCTGGAATCATTGACATACCCCTTGTGTCTCTTGACACATTGCTTGTGGTGGGCTCTGTGTCATGTCCAAGTTTCCGCTGCTTGAATTTTTTTTCGCTGCTGCAGACTGCCGTGAAGAACACAGCAGGTCTGTCTAATCCATTTCTTCTTTTAAAAAAAAAAAAAAACTATTCTTATCCAAGCAACCATCTGCAGATACATATCCACCAGGGGGTTGCTGACGCTGAGTTTTTTGCCTGCAGAGCTCACAGTGAACATGTCGACTGTATGTGAAATTACACAACATTAGTTTAACATCAAGGTTTTTCATGGCAGTAATAAAAAAACAAACAATTGGAGGCCCTCAAAACGTTTTGCTTATTTTAGCCAAGAGTGAAAGGAGGTATGACATTTAGACGAGTAATCATCTGTGAACATCAGTGTCAACTTTGGTTGTCGGTCGTCACTCATCCCTATCTGACTAGACACACACACACACACACACACACACACACACACACACACACACACACACACACACACACACACACACACACACACACACACACACACACACACACACACACACACACACACACACACACACACACACCACACACACACACACACACACACACACACACACACACACACACACACACACACACACACACACACACACACACACTTGTACTTCCATCTTTGTGAGGACGCTAATTGACATTATGTTTTCCCAAGCTCCTGACCCTAACCTAAACTATCCCTAACTAAATACCTACCCGAACGTTTACCTGACCTCTAACCAAATTATATCCCAAACCATACAACCCAAGTTTAACCCTGGATAAGCTCTGTGCAGAAATGTATCAGAAGGTGAGGACTGGCCAAAATGTCCGTGCTTTCACAAACTGTCCTCGCGCCATAAGGTCCAAGTCAAACTGGTCCTCACAAAAATACAAGTACACACACACACTCACATACTCACTCCTGCAACGTTTAATATTTGATGTGGACTTTGCTGGAAGCACTTTGTCCCAGCCAGTGGCCTAATGGTTAAGCAGACTAGATGCCTCTCTCTGGGGAGGTTGTAGAATTGAGTCAAGGGTATGAATACATTTGCTAAAGCTCCCAAATGCCAGAGGAAAAAAGTCAGTAACGTCTCACCTCACAGTGGCCATTAACATTTTAAGCAATTTGACTTAACTCCCTTTTGTCTCCCCCTTCACTTCATTAAAGACTGACATGATCACAATACAAATGAATTGAAGAGTTTAAAACCTCCACCATGAAAAGCATATGAGAGCCACGATAGGAGAGTTTTAGGTCTGATGGATACAGAGACAAATTATCACAATATAAAACAAATGCTCGTCACTATTATGAGTGAAAAGCAAGATGGTTAATTTCACTCTGATTTGTTTTCCGCTCTCTGTCGAAAAACCTCCACACTAATTATGACAAATTAATTTCATAATATACCCCGTTGATTTCAGGTCTTGTCAAAATAAGGTACCTAATTTGATCATGCAGTATATTTATTACTTGAATTTATTTATATCTGCACACTTCACCTTCACTGAAATACCCCAAATTCATAAAGTTGCTACGTTACATTATTAAAAATGTTAATTCAGTTTCCCTCTGACCTGTAAGCAGCAGACGATACAGGATGAATAGTGTTGTTGTATATTTATCTCCTGGGGAGAAAGCAGTAGGCTTGTAGTTTCCCTCCATTTAAAATGCTTTCGGGAAGTCAAATTGTATCTGGCCGCACTGCTCAGCTGGGTATGTATCAAGCAAAGTATATATAGTTTTTTTTTGCTGACAAATGACTAACAAAGAATTGATCACATTCTTTTTGTCCAAATATCTCATCACTTGTACAGAAGAGCCCGAGGAGAGCGAGGAACCGTTTGTGGCTCCCCCGGGGCTGGTTATCCCTCCTGATATGGAACTGGTGAGTATTTCATTCCTACATTCCTTCCTCCAACTTTTTTTGAAGCCTTTTATTTTGAGGTGTTATGTAATACTTCACAGAAGGGAAACGGATTCTGATTCCAGCGTCTGTCGTTATGATCACTTCTGTCGCAACTGTAGACTGTGATATTATATAAAATATGTTATATCGGCATTCAAGCATTTGCTATGTTCGCTATCACCTCTTTAGGTTAAAAGTGTATATCATGAAAGTGCAGTCATTTTTCTTAGTCCACCTCATTGTGTCCGTCTTTAATTGCATCATATCCCTGTGGCTTTACCACACAAACCCGCTGCTAGCTAGTTAGCCAGTTTCTCCTTCCACTCTTTGTATTAATTGCCGTTTGCTGCGTAATTTGAATAAAACTCTTAATACATTACCTCATCCGTGATCAACATGATTTGCGCCTGTATCACTTTCAGGGTGCTGTGATGCTTTATAACTGTTTCCTGTTAGTTATGTGTTTTTCTGGATTTTGGTTTGCCGTCCCTGTTGCTGAGTTACAGGTGCGAGGGAGGATGCTTTCTCTGTATTTCACATAGACATAAAATAATTATTACACACCCACTTTCCCCCCTAATGGCCAAGTTCTTTAATCAGAGTGAGAAGAGTCCTTGTATGTCAGGAAGTCCTTGGCAGCTCCGAATACAATAATGGTCTGAGGGCCGGACGCTGGCATCTTTTTGGCCAATGTCTTGAAAGGCGGTATTTATTATGACTTTCATCCAGATGAGATATGCGTGTTCTTTTGGAGATTGCTGCACTTCTCTGCGCTCTCGAAGTAATGAAAATGATTAATCAGTGAAAGCACACAAGGGGAACAATAATGAATGAATAATGGACCATTTCTTGTTCCACTGATTTTCACCCCATGTGTATTTTCAGAATTTATGTCATCACAATGAACATAAGAGTGCTTGGCATGAAAATACTTGCCAGACAAAATGGCTTCTGTAAGCTATTCTTGAACTGTGCATTGAATCTTAATCTTGTCTACAGCACAGTTCACCTTCACGCATGTGTATATGGTAATGATGCTTCTTATTCACTGTTGAACTATTTATTTCTTCAGAAACTAGAAATTTCAGTTGCTGCATTTAGTTAAAATGATGTTTATTTTCTTGTTTCATCTTTTTTTTTGTAGCCGGCAACCATAAAGACCCATAATATCGTCGAGCGGACGGCCAACTACGTGTCTCAGCAGGGCGCTCAGTTTGAGATAGTGCTGAAAGCGAAGCAGTCCGGTAACTCCCAGTTTGACTTCCTCCGTTTCGACCATTACCTGAACCCTTACTACAAACACATCTTGCGGGCCATGAAGGATGGGCGATACAACATGGTCAACAAGCAAGAGCAGCAGCAGGGTGAGTTACAGGAAGCAGTCACTGACTAGTGACAAGCTCACACAGGCACTACATTTGCAAAATCAAGAAGTCTCATGTACTGTATTTATCATTTTTTGTTTTATTATCCTACTGTAGACTCAAACTCGGATTCAGATGATGATGGGGATGGCAATTACCTTCATCCTAGCCTGTTTGCCCCTAAGAAGTGCTCTCGTCTGGAGGAGCTAGTGAAGGTAATGTAAACGGGCTACCTGGTCAATAGAATATTTAACGTTGCGTTCCTGTCGTGTGAAAACAGCAGATCTTGAAAATGTTTAATATGCTAAGAAAACAGCCCCTGTATTCATGTTTTTCAAACCAGTGGGGTTTTAAACTGCTTATGTAGCCTATAATCTAATCCCTTTCATAAATACATGATTTTCATTGGACAGTGAAAATAGGCGGCTCCTCTAAAGCAGTCAAACTGAAACATCCTCGTTATAACGGTGCATACAAATGTGTTAATTCTTATCAGGACACCACTGCCTTTCATGCGAGTTACAAGTACATCCCGTTTGTTTTCCCCCATGTCTGCAATAACTGTGGTGCAGTTTTTTTCTCGAGCACTTTCATGTTCCCCCTGTCAGGACAGCCATTAGTCTCTGGCTGAGTAGTGAGAATGGAGGCACGTCTTTTTAAAGACACTTAATGAGCTCCTTTTAATAAGAAACTGTCTAACAGTTGTCTCCCATCAGCAGGGAGTTCCTTTTCAAATCAGTCGCTCTAATATTCCTCTAAGGGCTCATGTATAATATTTTATGGGGTTACCAAGGAAGATAACTGCATAGGGATACTTGCAGAGTATTGCACATTTTTCGCACTGCATTCAAATACTTTCTAATGATTTCATGGCTTCTCACTTGATAAAGCTTTTAACATGTGGTGTATGTATACAAATTGAACAGCTCTGCCTCCTATGTTATGCTCGTAGCAGGTGTCATTAACCTTTAATCTAATAAAATATAACATCATGGTGTGAAAATACTGTTTATAACAAAGAGCCTTGTGGTTTTGCAGCCTCTTCAAGTCATGGACCCGGACCATCCTCTGGCCGCCCTTATAAGAAGAACCCAGCAAGAACGAAATGGCACTGCAGCAGCAGCAGTAGCAGCAGCAGCAGCAGCAGCAGTGGCAGCCAAACCACTGCTGCCACCAGAGGAAGTAGCAGAAACGCCTGCTCCCACCACACAAGCGCACTACACAGCTGACCGTGAGTATTGTGGTGTTTTTTTGGGGGGGGGGGGGGGGCTCTAAGAACAAAAGAGCACACAAGTGAAATGCAATAAGACCTTTATTGTTTTCATCATATGTTGGGGCTGGTCCATTTTATTTTGTGCCATCGTGACTTTTTCATTTCCTCGGCCAAGGAGAGATCCTCTTGTTCGTCCACCACTGAGCCCATAAATGGTCTATTTGTTCTGCCACTGCTGGTTCACCTCACTTCACTTAGACTCCTCACTTCTTAATGCCGACCACAGTCTGCAAAGTAATATTAAGCTTAGTGGTGTTCTGGGACCGAGTAGAAGACCAGGATGCCAGCTAACCTGTTCTTGGCTAGATTGGACTTTTAAAGACGTTTTTATTTTGATTGGGCTTCAGTGTTATATTCTGATAGCATGCAGTTGTAAGTCAGCCAAGTCGGCTAAGCTGTTTCCCACAGTTTTGATGTGATTTGCCAAACTTGTTGTGGATTTATGATCTGCCAGTTTCCTTTATCACTTGACTTTTGGGGGTCATCTTCATAAATTTAGACGTTATTCAGGATGCGTGACGTTTTTGACGTTTTGATAGAGGTGTCGTAACTTATTCCGGTGTCAGTGCACATCAGACAGGCTTTATTTGTACAGCACTTTTCATACAAACAATGGAGCACAAAATGCTTTACAGAATGAAAAGCAATAAAAACAATACCCCAACCCTCATCCATGCACGGAGCAAAACAATATTAACAAGAATTGAGGAAATGCAATTGTAAATCTCATGAGGAAACACCAAAGGCGGGTAAACAACGATAAAATTATATAGAAATGATAATAAAATACTATATAGAGATCAGGAAAAGATAAAGATAAAATAATAAAATCTTGAGAAGGATTTGAAAAGGATAAAAATACAGATCAAACGATAAAATGCCAAAGGAGATAATAACAAATTTGAAAGTCTTAACATAAAACTCAAAAGCTTTTATGTGCATCTTCTTATTTATTATCTTTTTTTCACTTCAATGCTGTCTTACAATCTTTCTTCATTGATACTGAGTCACAAAGAGTCAAAAGAGGTAAATATTCAAATAACTAGGGGCTTGAAATATTAAAACCAGATAAGCTCTTAATCCACAGACACTTGTTTGCTGCCATCGTGACCCTCTCACAGATGAACAGCATTATAAAGAGCTGCACTGTGGATATAACTAACACTATTGAGGCTAATGTAGTACCTTGATCTTTCCCATATATGAAATGTATATATAATATTTTTACGAAAATCCTTCCGATATATAAATAGAATGAATGAAATGAAAGTAATCACTTTCATTGACAAAAAAAATGGCTGGCTCCTGCACATACTGTATAAAAGGGTTATCTGCATATCCCTTCACGATAAGTCCCACCCACCCCTTCTCGTCTTCATTGACCGCACCGCTGCTTAAGTAATCGGACCATGCATGTGTCCACCCTCCCCTGAAACAGTTTGTTTAAATAAACTCATGGTCGCTGGCCACGCTTGACCCGGAGAGTTAACTTGGCCATTACTGCAATTTATTCATCTCGCAGACAGCTGTGGAGGGCGTCCTCTGATCTGATCTCCGCTGCGGATATAAAACTGTTAATGTTAGTAAATTGGTTGTGGATGACCTGGCTGCTTAATGCTGTTGATAAGCGCCGTGGCTCAGAAACAGGCTATTAATTTGCCCATCCATGTATCTATTCTTGGCTTGGGTACAACAAGGAGGCCTTCTCCTGGGTTTTAAACATTTAGATGTTGTTATTATAGGGCGTCAATTAGAAGTTGCTCCATTACCTCTTTTAGACTAGATTGCCTCCCTTTAGTGTAATGTATGCAATCACTCCCTCTCACCATAATGGATGCTGTAAGCTGAATGTATGAGCTACTCCCAAAATACCAGCTAACTTCAACATCAATGTCAGTCTGTGAAATATATGAAGAGATCTAATCATCTATCTAAACAGTGGATTTTGAATTTCCTTTCCGGCCTTCCACGAACACATCTTACGTTTTTTTTTATCTCAGCGCTGGCACATGTCAGGTTTATAAATGATTCTGCTCCGTTTTCCCATTTTCCTGACAAGAGAAAATTGGATGTGGGATCAAAGTCAAACAGCTCGGTGACTTATGTGTTAATATCACAGTTCCCACTTTGACACTGACCATTTATTTTGTCCTTGTCCCTGTACTGCCCCCCCCCCCTCTTCTTGGGAAATGTTGTTTTTGTAATACAGCCTCACTGATGGACGAGATGACCTTTTTGTAGATCGGTCACCTTTTGATTTCTGTTAACTTCCTCCTGATGTAAATGAATCACTGCGGTGGACATGTTAAACATTTAGCGTAGCTTGACGGCAAACAGGAAAGTACATAACATCAGCAATCTTGAGAAACCGCAGGTGCATCGCAACATTATCACGAACACATGCTGCTTGCACATTGCCTCCACTTTTACTAATGACACAGTTTAAAATGTTCCTGATAGCAGGATGTTTTGAAAGCAATAACACTTAGTTAACTCAGTTTTGTTCGGTTTTTTTTTTACTTAAATGTGCACAATTTGTAGATTGTAACCCAGTTATATAAAGCACCCACATAGAGCTCATATTTATATTTACAATAAAGAGACTTAGTGTTTGGTGTCACCTTCATCCCTCGGAAAATGTATTGTGGTCACAAATGACCTTAAAGGGTCAAAGTGGCAGATAACTTCTCCTTGACCTGTTGATCTTCTCCATGGATGTTGAAAGAGAAAGATTATAAAGACCCTGAAATTAATTATTAAATCTTCTCTTAATTGTTATTAATGCGCCACCATTTCTCATATCTCAAAATAATTGTTTCTCTTTTACTTTCCGCCTTCCTGCACAGAGGCATCTCCACACCATAGAGTAATGGATATGAAAATGGATGGAATTATACTGTGCAGTTTGTGTTCACATTCAAAAGCTGTTCATCCGTGAAGCAAAGGGAACAGTTCCACCCATACATCCTAAATATCGATGCGCAGCTATGTATTCATCCATATCTCCCACATGAAGTAACATAACTGTTTGTCCTTCATCTGGCACAGCTGAAGCATATATGAACTGTGCTCAATTGCTCCTCATTTGTTTACATGAAATCCAACAGCAATGTACTATGGGTACTACATGCTGCCTGATGGAACGTTCTGCCTGGCCCCTCCACCCCCAGGGATTGATGCAACCGCCTACTATAACAGTATGCCGACAGCTGGAGTGACCGCTCCCCCCGCTGCTTCTGGGGCTGGGGCTCAGTTGGCAACAACACCCACCCCTCCTGAAACTGCCCCCGTGGCACCACCAGCTACAGCCTCCTCTCAGGTCACCAGCTCTGCTCCAACAAGTGCACCAGAAACCAGGTAGTAGGACCTCAACCTGTTAATACCCTTGACAACCCTTGATGGCTTTAGTGGCATTTTAAAAATGCTAAATGCCACTTAGTGGTGTTTTTTCTGCCTAGTCTGTCTACAAGGTATTTTAGGAATTATTACTTTGGATTAAATCATTACGAAGAGTAAGGTGACACAAGTAACACGGTTTAAAAAAAATACATAACCTCTCTCTAAGTTTAACAACTTTGATTTTCCTGAAAACAGTTCTAAAGAAGAAGCTCCAGTGTCAGCACCAGCACCACAAGCCATCATCCCCCCACCACCTGACACCCAGCCAGTCATAGACAAGCTGGCTGAGTATGTTGCTAGAAACGGAGTAAAGTTTGAGGCCAGTGTCCGTGCCAAGAATGACCCACGGTGAGTGTCGCTACCACAAATAAATCTGTGAGTCATATCATGGCTCAGGTTTAGAAGCTCAGTAACTTTTCCCCCATGTGCTGTAGAATCTCTTTCATCAACTTGTGGCTTACCACGGATCTTAAACAATATTTGTTCTACTTTGTATGTACTAAAGGTTTGACTTCCTGCAGTCTTGGAATCAGTACAACAGCTATTATGAGTTTAAGAAGAATTACTTCATGCAGAGGGAAGGAAGAAGCACAGCAGAGGTAAGATTTATGTGTGTGGGCTCCGAACGACAAATTTCCCTGCCGATTTTAAATCAAAACTACTCGACTCGTCTAACAATCAAAATTGAGCACAATTTAATCATAATCACAACAACCGCAGGCAAATCATGTCATTGTGTGGCCAACGTTAGCAAAGATAGCATCTACAGCTTTCTTTCCTTGCAGATGAATGTCCTATGTGCTGTATGTGATGTTGCATTGCTGCTGTTTGCTGGCTGGCAGCTGCGTAAGCTCTTAGACGCGACAGTTAATAAGCATCGTACGTTACTACAATATTAATAATTAGTTTAACTGACTGGTATCTCTAGTAATGACCTGCGGTAAATCATTTACTTCACTAATTGCTCACATCCTTAGTTTCTGTGGATAGGAATTTGAGTGGTAGAGCTTATCTGTCATTCTTAGCAACTTAACATGTTTGTCCCCATGTTGACATTGGATTGCCTTGGATTTGTTCGATTCAGTTGACGCTACAACTACTGCATTGCTATTAATTTGAAATGGGTACTCGTGGTTGTTAGAATTCTAATGGTTATTGTCACAACTGTTTTTTTTTATCTGCTCACACAATCATAAATGACAAAAACTCCCACATAAACCTCTTAAGTGCCTTAATAAAGCCGTGTCAAGTGGCACACGAGTAATAACGTTGCCATCGTGGATAGTGGTGAAGGACTTTTTACAGAACCAAGTCAATTCTCAGAAAGGTCAGAGTAATAAGGCTCATATCAGTCAAGCAAAAACACACTCAACGCTCCCATTACAACTGGCAGTGGCACAATTGCACACAGAGCTGATGAAATTAAATGATAGCGAATGGAGTTCTCGCAAAGCGGTGGCACAGTTGTCAGAGAACCAACCGTCCTGTGCAAAATCAGCAGGAATCTGTTGTCGCACAAGTAAGTGCTGGGCTGGGCCCAAACATTGTTACCAGTGTTGACACTGTTCTCTCTGTCTCCTGTCATGAAACTCCCTGTTCTCTGTGTGATTCTGCCTCTGCAGCCAAATCTTAATCACGGAAAAAGGTTGTCTAAGCATCCACTGCTCTCACAGTCAACCTTGAAATCAGCCGCTTGTTGCTGATATGCCTTTACCTGCTGTGCTAAAATTAGAGGTATCCAGATCAAACACCAGCATATACATTAAACCAGACGGGCCCAGTCTTCTGAAGCCTCACATTTGCTCCATGTGCAGAACAAGAGCAGTAGAATTCGTACATTAGAGTCACACTTGAAAGGATCCGTTGACACTTTCACGGAGATAAGAGACATTTACAGCAACCAAATCCCCTTTGAATTTACATATTCGCATGTAAGTATCTTTTGAAACAGACTTGGAAAGTATGAAACTCATACTTTGAGGTTAATAATCCAGACGACAGGAGATATATCATATATCCTCTCTGCACTTGTAATCTATCTTACATGCTGCACAAAATAAAAGCAATTATGAGCTCTACTCCTCGAAAGCACAGCCTGTTTTCCTGCCAAGGTCCCTTTGGAATATGATCTCATGACACCCTGAAGATGAATGGACTGTGCATTATAGGTTTTCACCAGGTATTTGAGTTGTAAAATTGCAGCTCGTTTTCTTGGAGTTATTAACCAACAACATCAAGGTCACAGTTTGAATATTAGGTTGATGATCGTGTGGATAATGGAAAACGGAGTGAGTGTGTCAATAAGTTAATGTCAACTTTGCAGTTTGTGGGCAACTACTTATTTTAAGGGGACATTTCACAAATATGCCTGGATTTAGCACCTTGAGTAAAGTGTATTTCAGGTTTCATAGCTGCCCTCTGGTGTTTGTTCATCTATTATATTTTGGGTCAATAAGTTCATTGGAGCCCACATTAAGCCGTTTTCCCTCCCAGACAAGGGGATTATGTGATTTGAACAGTAAAAATATTAAGTGAATAGATGGACAAATAGATTCCATATCCACATGTCAATACAGTTCTTTCAGAAAGTTTTAAAATACCTTCACTTTTTTCCCACAGATTCAATTATTTGATTTCACTGTTTCCCTCGTCAATCTTACCTGAGTACTCCGAGACGGAGAATTTAATATATATAGGAAACACTGAAAATACCACAGTGACACAAGTATTCAGACTTTTTGCTGTGAGAATTGAAACTTAGCTCAGGTGACTCCCATTTTCTTGGATGTTCTTCGAGATGTTTCTACACATTGACTGGATTCCATCTGTGGTAATTTCAATAGCTTGGACATGATTTGGAAGGTCACGCACACGTTTTTATGATTTATCAAAGCTGACGATGCATATCTGATCAAAAAGCCATAACTTTGACGACAACGGCCCACAAAGTCACCTAAGAACAGGGTGAAGTCTCTGAATACTTCTGTGTCTGAACGCACTGGATGTCTGTGCACTTACATACAGTGAAGAGTTGTTGAGTTTGCTGTGTCTTAAGAAAGTAGCGAGAAGTGAGCGGAAAAAGTTTTGCGAGGGGCAATTTGTCTCCTGGCGAATCAAATCCATTAGCTTGTCAGAGTGCAGAGGAGTGTGGCCCATTATGACACAGCTCAGGCTGCTCCAGCAAACAGCTGCTGTGCTTTTCTATCAAAAGGGCTGCCTCGTGTTTGTGATTTGTGCCGTGCGTAATGGGATGCAGATATCACTGCTCTGTCAGTGCTATTATTTATGCCTTCAAAGTTAATGAAAAAGTGACAAAGGGGGCTGGAATCAGTCAAGGCAGACGGCAGCAGGTTGTGCGGCTGCTGTTTACGTAACGCTCAAATCTCGTTTTGGGAATGACGCACTTTGGCGGTGCCTAAATAGAATTATTATCCACAAAGGAAAACTTTCTTAATAGTACAAATCATCACTGGATGATTGTTTTATGTTGATATGCAGGTTTAAAGCACCCATGTGTGATTTAGTGTCATCTCGCTGTGAGTTGGCAGATTGTGGAAGAGGACGTGCTCCCTTTTGTAGAGAGTGTAAGAAAAACTTAATTCTTAATATCAGGGGATGCATGAATGAAAAACAAATTATGAATATTACAAAAGATCTTCTAATCCTACACACCAGTCCCTTTTAATTCGACACACATTCTCAGTTTTAAACACTTGCATTGAACAATTAGAATTATGTTTTCGGTCTGATCTGGAATTTAAACTAGAACTCATTCCACTGCTTCTGAAATGACCTTGTTGGCTTTGAGCAGGCCCTGTATTGTTTTTTTTGCATCTGAAGCTGAGATGTGAGCAAAAGCTTTAAAAAAGGCTAAAAAACAAAATAATGAACTTCTGTAAAGTCCGACTTAAGACTGGGAAGAGGAGTTGACACATTTAAAAATCTGTATGGAGTCTCAATAAGACAAATGCATTTGAGGCACAACACAGCGAGTCTATGTAGGATGCGCTGCAGCTGTCATCTCTTCTGCTGTCATACAGGCAATTATACTCCGAACTTTGTTATATTTTTCGCTGGAGATACTTATTACTGTTATCTGACAGTTTTTCCTTTTGCGTCAAATGTATTTAGCTTTCGTGGACAAAATTGAACGATGACTTTATTGGTTGTATTTACCTTGAGAATTCAGTATCTATTGAAATGAACCAAAGCAGACTTCCTCTGCTCGACAATATAATTCAGTTGGGGAGATGTCAAGCGCAGGCTAAGTATCCAAAATCTGGAGCAAGTCAAACATTTTGTTAAGTGTCATTTTGAATTCCTATGATATCCCACCACTTGTGTTCAGCAGTCAAGGTTTGCAAAGAGATTGTGCAGGCCTGCTATGAAATGCTGCATGTTCCCATTCGGCATGGAGGATTATTACCTTCTGACCTGTCCTGTGCTGTGTTCACGTAACGCGTGGGAATTCAAATCTGCACGTATTCTAAATACTAAGCTTAAGGAGTCTATATGAGTGCTATCAAGTTTCTGCATATTGCCGCCGAGTTCCTCTCAGGATGATGAGTGAGTTTCTTCCTGCTGCGCCTCCTGTGAGCTTTGATTTGTGAGGTTTTTTTTGGGAGTCATGTTCTCTGGGGCCTCTGTAAAGTGCTCTGACTGTTGAAAGCTCTGTTCAGCTACAGCAGAATAGTGGGAATCTGCCTTTGAAGCCTTCTTCAAGCATGATAAAATGAACCTCATGAGGTTCATGTTTTTTTTTTCCTCCTCCCGTGGAATTGGCTTCATCCCTGCTTTTCCCTCTATCAGTCGTTTCTATTTGGGATAGTGGCTGAAAGCACGTGGACCACAGGTATTGGTACAGAGGGTATCTGTTTATCTGGCCTGTGCACACGAGCCAGCTTCCACAGCTCTGTGAAGGCACTTTGTTGATGTGAGGACTAACAGGCCATTTAGTAGAATATTAGAAAGCCAATTAAGATACTTACAGCAATTTAAGCAACTAAATAGACTTACACAACTAGTTATACTTGTCAGAAAAAAGAAAGGAGAATGAAAAGTGTGACCAAACAAGTAATACTGATATGAATGAATCCTTCCAAGGAGATACTGTATTCACATGATGCAGCGACGTGCCTCCTCCAGAAACTGTTAAAACCTCCTGATGTTGGTATGAATGCTCGTATCATTCTGTTATTAAATTGGCCAAGGCCCCTTATTTTAGATTTATTCAGATTCTTTTTTTCTTGTTCATTTTCATTTGACCTTGTGATGAGTACAGCTTGGAAAATAAAAGTAACAATACCTAAAAGTAATTGTATAACTAAGTAATTGAAATGTGGAATCGTTAAATTGCACAGCCTTGGCCAGATACATTATTTGGGCTGTTTGACAGAAATCCAAACATAGTTATATTCAATCTGTCTGTTCCATTCTTGTAAAAGAGATATGATCCCACCACCTTGAGGGAATTTCTTCATATTTGGTGCAGCATTTATCAACATCCTTTTGGACTCAAAGATGAATGGATTATATTTCGATGGTTAAATGTCAAGGTCGCTGGGACCTCACAAAACTTGATTTTGGCAATAACTCAACTCAAACACTAATTATGACTAATCGTAACACAAATATCTGATAGAATACAAAGTTGAAGTGATGACATTTTATATTGTATATTACACTTTGCTGGCAATTATTAAACTGCATAACTCTGGTATAAAAGTGTACATGACCATATTTCTTGCAACCTGACTGGTCAGTGGAGGAAATATATATATCTTCCAGTTCAAACCAGAAAGTGCGACTCGTATCCACGGCCAGTTTCTTGCTTAATCTTCTTTTTTTATTCTTATTCTTCCCTTTTTATATTGGATTCAAAGAGCAGTGACAGTCCAGTGAGCGGTGTGTTTGTCCGTTCATGTGTAAGAGGAGTTCATGTTTGTGTGTGAGTGAAGGAGAGAACTGTCAGTCAGCTGTTGCACAGCCATCCTGAAATGCAAAGTAATAGAGGCAAAAATGTGAGCTTTCCTTGAGACGCTTCTAGACACAATTTAATAAATTCCGCTGTTTGCTTTTTGGGCTTCTCTTTATTTTACCTGCTGTGCAGTAACAGTGGTTCACCATCGCTTGTTTTCATCTGACCAGATTGGCTCAAGTTTTCTGCTTTTGTTGATCCCCTCCTATGACCTTTCCTATTCTGCTCATCACCACCACATGCTGCCACGGGCAGGAATATAAAAGTACTAAAGAATATACATTGGGCTGGAGCCAGAATTTAGTTCTACACAGTTACTTTTATTTGTTTCTAAGCAACATTTCCAGTAGCACCGCAGGGAGACGTCTTAAAGAAGAGTGAACCTTGACCGTGGATTGCGCCCGGCAGATGACTAATTACAATAATTAAATGCAACAGTTAAAGTTTCATCGGTAAGCGATGCAGAGGAGGAAAGAGGTGACTCATCTATGAGTCATAACATGTTTTAAACTAACTGACAGACGACTGGCATTTCTGAATGCTCGCTTTAAAACTTTTAAACACCAACTTTTCGCACAAATTGCTGCTCTGCTTCCTTCCTTCCAGTCATAAAAGTACCTAATGTAAAAATTAAGCGGAGCAGGTTTCGACGAAATCTCATTTTCACCACCATCTGTCTCTTGTCAAAGTCGAACTGGTTTACCCCCAATGTGGAGTCGTTTTAGGAGAATACAATTTTGTGGCGTTTACAGTAATTTCACTGGTTTGCTGTATAGAGATTCAAACTAAGTTCATTTCTTCTTTTCTTTTCCTCTCTCTGTATTTTCTTTCATCCAGGCTGTGACAGTAGATGATGAAGATGATGATAAGCTTCAGGCAGACAAGTTACTCAAGGACTCGATGCTGAATAAAGGTAATTATTATTCTCCAATGAGATTGAAAATATGTGTATAGGAGTTAGCATGCACATATTTGCTCTAGTGTGTTTGTTTGTGTGTGTGTGTCGTATTCTTGTGCACAGCTGCCTGTGAGTCTTTTGGTATTTATGCTAGCAATTTCATTTTGCGATATCAGGCTGGAAAAGTCTATGCATGAGATGAAAGCGTCTGCTCACCACAACACTGGAGGGACCAATAAACATGCACATATATGCAAATGAAGGCGTGCATTCACACGGGCTATTTGGAAGCGACAGGTCACGGAGCAGGGCTGGGAAAACTGATAACAAGCTGGAGTATCGCTCAAGTAAACCATACAGCCTTCCGCAATAAGAATCAAGGTCCCATATTAAGGTTATTTCTTTAGAGAACGAGGCGCACGGTCGGCTCTTTCATCTCAATGGTAATGCATGTGATTACAAAAACTAAATCAATGTGACACACCATTGCTGCTTCATATCAGTTTTGTGGTTAGATCTCTGTTCGCTTCTCTGTCAGACTGTTTCTATTTCATTCGGCATCTTGTCTGTGCGTCGGTGTATAACTTACTCTGACATTCTCAGCTCCTTTTTCATTGTTTCTCCTTCCTATTACTCCTTTGTTGTGTTATCTCATTGTCCATCTCTGTCCTCCAGCCCTTAATTTATTCCTTTACCTGCTCTTTTTTCTGTAGTCTTCATTCATTTTTATTCTACTATGAATTTGTCAATTAAAACAATACCAGGATGCAGTAGTCTACATGCACATACACTCTTCTGAGTCAGTTTTGTTCTTAATAAATCACAGTTGTACTCTCTGTCTGTCTGTCTGTCTGTACAGCCTCCTTTGCCCCCATCTGTTTCGCCATCAAGGCGAAGGAAAATGATTTGCTGCCGCTGGAGAAGAACAGAGTTCGACTGGACGACGACTCGGACGACGACAAGGTCAGGTTCAGATTAGTCTGTTCAACGCACATGCAGTAGAGCTGGGGGTAATTTGCGGTGGGTATAAAACCTGATCCTTGATGCTTGTGGGCGGCTGTGGATCAAGACATCGAAGGAGTCGTCCACTAACCAGTCCACATGCTGAAGTGTCCTTGGACCAGACACTAGACAATAGTGCTTTCACTGTGTGAATAATGTCTGATGGAAAAGCATCGCATAAAGGAGCGCAGTATAGACGTGTATCAATGGGGTTTGCATCATATAAGTGGTTGTTAAGACTAGAAAAGTGCTGTATACTGTCCATTTACCATTCTTGAAAATATATCTTGGCACCTTTTGAGGCTAACAATTTTCATACACATTTGATTGAAGTTGCTGGATGATGCGGGACTGGAGGCCATAATAGGTGGAGCGGAGGTGACCGTCAAGGAGCCTCCTCCAATCAGTGCCCCAGAGGAGAAGAAACCCTCGCTCAGTTTGGAAGAGCTGGAGGCAAAACAAGGTAACGAGTTCGGAAACATTAACTCCAGTGCTACTTTAAGCTCTTTACCTCTTTGTATGCAGTTATTAATTAGCATTAAAAGAGAGAAAAATAAAACTGACAGAAGATATATATTAACTTGGTGAAGTCAAGAGTCTTATGTCCATGTTTGAACATCTAGACAATCATCTTCCTCCGTCAGCTTTCATGATTGACAGAATGGTAATAAACTCCAACAGCTGTTGACGGTTTTGACGGAGCCTGTTTCTGTCCCTCTGTCCGAAATCCCCCCCCCCCCCCCCCCCCCCCCTTTTCCCTATCAGCTCCGCGGCTTAAATGTGGGTGGGCAAAATTGTATTGTGGTGTCACAGCTTCAACAAATAAGTTACACCCACTTGCTGCTGCTACTTTCTGGGAGGGTTGAAAAACTGTAGGAAAAACAAACGAGGAGGAGAGGAGATGAATAAATCCACTCAGTCTGAATTATGCATCTCTTTTCACCAGGCTTCCCCGCGGTAAGATACATGCAGTGAAGTACAGTAAACTACCATCATATATCTCTCCAAAGACCTAATGGAGATGTATTCTCTCCTTAGTTGTCTCTCTCTCTCTCTTGTTCAGCCGTTGATAAAGAATACTGCATGCTGGGTCAATTCAGTCTGTGCTAAAGTAATTCATGTTAAAAACAATGTGCTGCAATAGGTTTATTTACTACGGATTTTTGGCATTGAAACAAATTACGAAAAAGCTCCTGCAAAAGAGGTGGAAAAATTACATTTTAAGTTTTCATACATTCTTATTTCATTGACAATCAATTTGAAATCACTTTTATTGGTAACTGGAAGCTACTATACTTAAATATTATGTATTGCATCTTGTTAGACTTTCATCCCCTTCTAAATATGCTGCTGCTCACCTTTTAGATTTAAAAAGCTGGAGAGAGTCATCATCTTCTGTTTTTAAATACCATTTAACAACTAAGTGGTTTGCTTTTCCATATTAGTAATCATTATGTAGGATGAGTGTAAGCAATTGCGCTTTATACAACTAAAATGATCTTTAACCTTAGAGTAGCTGTCTGGCAGGATGGTGAATTAAATGTACTGAATCTTCATGAAACCATTTAGACTGTTTTGGAAGAAACACAAGAAGCATTTTTATGCCATAAAATCAAATTTTCAGATGTCTGTGATATTTTTGTATAGCAATTAATTCATCTTTTTTTTGTGCTATGGATTTGAAAGGGGAAAATATCCAAGGTACAAAATCCTGTAAGAGCTTTTGCTACTAAATGCTCTTCTGTCGTCTTATGCTTGAGATAATGAATTCCTACCATTACGTACCAGACTGTACTTGAGGTTGCTTGTCAGACACATGATTGAGGTACCAGTCCTTCAGTCAATTGTTCACACAAAGCCCCTAAAGACATTGCAGGCTATTTGGACACTGATTTTAGGATTTTATAAGGTCTGGAAGGACGGAACAAAGGTGTTTTATTCTCCCTTATCGACCGCTCTAAAATAGACCCTGAAATGTAGGACCGACAGACGGATGGTCAAAGACGAATATGCTACTTTACAGCAACAAGGGGTCTGACAGGTCCTGTTTAGGTTCAGTGGACCCGTGTTCGAGTATAATGGCGTCTCACTGACTTGAAAGATGGCCCAAGAAAGAGGCTGGAAAAGCTTAATAAATAGCCGAGCGAATTGGCTGTGCTGTGTGGTAAAGTGGTTGTCAGTCAGCAGGCCAAACTTGATCAGATAGCAGGAGAATCAGTGGCAGACTGCAGAACACTAATCTGTGCTGATGGGCTGGAAAACTGCCGCACACGCTAAATACGGCTCCCAGTGATAAGCACAGGCTGCAAACATTTCCCAGTGGCTGTGCATGTTGAATAGAAGTGGTACAAGACTTTGTTTTTATGCTTCTACGTCAACGAAGACCAGGGGCCAGAGGAGTTACGTGTTTGTTGTCCCTCCATCCGTCTGTTTCATTTTTATAAACACGATACCTTGAGGGGGTTTCTTCATATTTGGTACAAACGTTCAGTTTGATTCAAGGATGATCTGTGTCGATTTTGGTGGTTAAAGGTCAAGGTCAACGCGATTCATGAATGCGTCATCTTAAGAACGTGGACAGGGCGGTAATTTTACTTTCAATAAATGTGGAGATGATGTTAAATACATTATATTTAACGCCTAAAGCGTATTCAATTAATTGAAGGGAATACTAAAACTTTAATATTTTTGTGTTTGCTGTATAAATCCATATATTGGGCTGCAACTAATAATTATTTTCTTTATCTCTCTGTTACTTTTCCACAGTGGCTTAATTGTTAAAGTCTTAAGCTGTTACCATGCAAAACATATACTAAAGGACAAAATCAGCCAATTCTCACATATGAGAAGAAATGGGAACCTTTCAGCTCTTTTCAAATCAAATGTAAATGTGTATACATTCAATTGCTTCCTGTATAAACCCACTGGACAAAAAAAGTACATCTAGATTTTGCTGCATGATGAGTTATGCCAAATGAGCCTGTGCATACAGTAGTGTGCCTCAAACTGGCCAGGACTGTGTATTGTGTCACTGTCTCGGGTACAGAGGGATCCTGCTCCACTTGACTGTTGTTCACTCTACACTCAAATAGGATTTGCTCTGGCATCCAGCCTATTTTTAACCCTGACGAGATACGAGTAGCCCCAGCGGTTGTGTAACTTAAACAACTTGTTTTCCACGAGCACTTGCGTTGTACGTCACTGTCCTGTCTCCTCTGTCCCTCTCGTCCTCTTGTTCTCTGCGCCCCCATTTTGTTCCTGTGCTCCCCTAACCTCTCTACCCCCCCCCCCCCCACCCCACCCACCATCCCCGTCGCTTCATATCCTTTTCTCATCTCTCAGAAAAACTGTGCATAATTTCCACCCCCATTGTCACGAAGATGTCTGTCTCCTCTTCTCTACCCACGTTCCCTCCTACTTTGCTTTGTCTGTATTCCATGGAATTATGTATCACCAGAGACTGCAAGCCTCATCATTCAGAGCAGGAACTCGACAGCAGTGGGGAAACTCCAGAAAATACCAGTCATTACCGTATTTAGATGTGAAGGATCAAGTGAAAATTACTCTTATTATCATGTTCTACTTGTGTCTCAGTTATATATTTTTTCCCCACATTCAATTTTCTGTCTTTGAGCCTCCGTCTCCGTCTCTTTCTGTGCTTTTTTTTTTTAAGACCAATAAACTGAGAAGCAGAACGGAACTTCTCTTTCCCTCATCGTTGTCTTTCTTTTCCATCATGTTTTCCTCCTTGATAACCATTTAGAAGAAGTAAAGTATATTTAGCTGCAGAAAAAGCAAAAAAAAGTGCCATTACCATTTTTCTTTCATCTTCATCCAACCATCGCTCTCCTGCTTTTTTTTTACACTCTTTTTTGGTTTTTATTTTTGTCCTTATTTTTGTCCTTAGCCAAGCAGAAACTGGAGGATCGTCTAGCAGCTGCAGCCAGAGAGAAGCTGGCCCAGGCGTCTAAGGAGTCCAAAGAGAAACAGCTACAGGCGGAGAGGAAGAGGAAGGCAGCGCTCTTCCTACAGACCCTCCGCGGCCCCTATTCTGGAGAGCCCGAGGCCAAGAGAGCCGAGCTCGACTCATCAACACAGCTTGAGGTAGGTCACTGCTGGGTCGGTGTTTGTAATTGTTCTATCTAAAATATTGACTTAACACTGTAAGTATTTCCATTTGTACTAGTGAAGAGTTCAAGTTGTAGTGAATGTGCTCTTGAGTATGAGACAATACAGTCAGGGATCTCCAGCATCACACATCTCTGAGTTACTGTAGAAATGTGGAGGTACAACTTGGAGGGCTTCATGGAAGAGGACCCACTCCTTATGTAGACGTGAAGGGTTTAATCTAAAGTAACAAAACACTGCAATTCTCAGTTTCAGAGGATTTTAAATATACATACACAACATAACTGAGTATTTTATTCAGTTTCTGCAATAAGATTCCTCTAAATTGTACCCGGCTGGATAGACCTGGATAGACCTGTCCTCAGGCCTGAGGTCAGTTTCACATTGTTGGGGGGGGCCGTGGCTCAGGAGGTGGAGCGGGGCATCCACTAATCAGAAGGCTAATGGTCCAATTCCCAACTCCTCCAATCAGCGTGTCGGAAGTGTCCTCGGTCAAGACCCTGAACCCCGAAACGCCCCTGTGGATGTTTGATGTACGAGTGATCGAAAGCACTGTATGAATGTGAAAGTGAACTGTAATGTAAAATGGTTTGAGTGGTAGATAAGACTCCAAAAGCACGATATGGATACGGTCTATTTACCATTTAACATTTGTTGTTGGCCCTGGATTCTCTTTTTGTCCTGTTAGTTTTTTTTCATGAGGCTCAATAAGAGAAAAATCAAATTTTCTACAGTTGGTTCAGTATCGCTTTACTGAAACGGCCTGAACTCATATGTCTGAGTGGGATTTTAACGTGTTGACGCCAGATGTCATTCTATGTTTTCCAATCCTGTGATGGTTTTTATTGGCTCTGCACGACACTGTGTGAATCTGTACATCCATCCGGTAAAGCACGTCACATATTTTTTTATTGAGCTGTTACTGCCGAGCTGAGTTCCGTGCTTATCGCAGTGGAAAGGTCAGTTCTGACTGCTTTTCATGTTCAGGCAGCTTTACTCCCGTGGTATGACAGCAATGCCAGTTAGTCATTAGAGGTGGGATTGTTACGATGAGGAAATTGATCGCTCTTTAGCGGCTGGCTGTGATTATTAAACGCTGCATCTTTTCCTTGACCCGTAGTGTTGTGAACAAGAGAGTCTGACCCTGAGATGGAGACACGGCTCAATATTTAAAAAGCTAATTTCCTTGTTGGTATGATTTTTATTATTTCATATAAAGTCTGTCCATGCACATGCTTGCACATTACCACAGATATTTTTTCTTAACATCAAGCTGGAAAGAAACTCAAAAACCTATTTGAAAATAATCTGTCTGAGCTATAATATTCATCGACTTCACTTACATGTACACAAACTGGCACCAGGGACAGAAACCCGTTGTTGTTTTCACTATGGAACATTTTAACATGATTCTAAATTGTTTATTGCATTTAATTATAATAAAACATGCCATGCACCAAGACCACTTCGGCAAATATAATTATTCTGTAAAATGCCCAGAGCGCACACCGAGGAGATGGAAAACTAACCACCATGTCACCCACTTATTCACCAGCTCCTCTGTTCTCTGTTTCGGTCTTTGAGATAATTCAGGGTGTCTCCATCTTAAAATTCATAATGCATAATGCCAAACTTCCATAATGCAAATTTTAAAAGCCTTTGTCTGTCATATTAAACATAATAAGGATTGGTAACAATACTTTATAGTGCAAATAGGCCTCGTGGTGGTCATTTGATGTGTAGATTGCCTATCAATTTGATGGATGTTGATTGTCATCTCCTCATGTGATCCCGACGGATGCTTGGTGAACTGGCTTGTTGCCCGTTAGGCCAGGTGGCACTGGGCCCACTCCCGTCACTGTTGCACCAGTTGTGTCACTGTTGCACCAGTTGTGTCACTCTTTCCCAGATGTTCAGTGACTTCTGCGGTGGCTGTGACGGAACTACCAACATTCAGCTCATCGGTCTACTGATGAATAAACGGACGCTGTAGTTAAACGTATTTCAAGATGACATTGTGAATCTGATCGGTGTTCAGTAAGTCTTTCAGGGGGAAAATGAGTTAGTTAGAAATGTATTTATAAACAGACGTATCTCTTTTGGTACGTAAATGTAGCATAAACGAGCCAGAATCTTGCAAATGACTATTAGATTTGGTTTTTGAGTTTTACTTAAAAAGTTTCCAGAGGGGAGGTTAAGATGAGGGGAGCTCAGTGGGGAAAATGGCTGTTTTTTAATTTTTTTCCTTGATTGTAGGAATAGCAAGGTAATGAGCACTCTACTATCAGAAGGGATGAAGGGGTTCAGAATCAATGTTGAAGTCAGATAAACACGACTGCGTATGATTCATTCATTAGAAGAAACACTATGAATCCAGATTTTACCTGGATTTGGAGTGAAGGGAGGTCCGAATAGATTCAAGGTGATTAAAACTTGAAGTTGCAGTGAAAGCTCTGGCAGCAGCACTGCTGGAAGTTAATGCGTATTTTGGAAGGCCAGGAAATTAGTGGTGCAGCTAAAGAGATGTTTGATGAGACGTGTGAATGCTGATGCCAGGTCTTTGTGGGGTTGGCAAAATGAGCTGAGTTGGATCTGTTGATGCAAGAGCTCCATATATCCCATATAGCGCATCATGCTGTTTATGCGACAACGACATAGGAGCAAGTGTAACTTTCATTTTTTTTACACCATCATGATATAGTGATGATGCTGCAAGACTTGTGCATTGCAGGGGTGTAAACTGCTTGCGTTTGCTTCAGATTGTCCATTTGGCCCAATTTTAGGCTTCATCCAAACTACTTCACTTCAGTTTTAAAGTTTACCACTGTCCTAACCCTAAAACTCACATCTGCTGTCCACATGATTCAGGTGTATTTTATTGCCTAAAACATTGCTGGCTCCATTTTATTTGGCTAACTCCAGGGCTGCTTAAGTGTGGACAGACAGAAACGGAGACTTTTGGAAACAATAACACAGGCATCCGCATTTGCTTCCTAATTGTTCTCATTGTCGTCGGTCCAAGAAGAGAAACCCTTGCTCTTACTTTTGGTCATTGGTGTTTTTCGTTTGCATTCTTGTTTTGCAACTAAGCAACCTACTGCAAAGCAGATCATTTTAAATCCCTTTAAAATTCCGACATGGACTTCGCTGGATTCATCTGTTACAGTGATGATCTTGTGTCAGTCAGACACGGTATCTTCAACATAGATATTTCTCACCTGTTCATTCAGACATGACAGAACAGAGAAGGTGGTAGTGTCACTGCTGAGAAGCGCTGTTAACTGGAAAGTAATGATGTGACGGAGCATGAAAAAAAAACCCAGCCTCTCGCCTAGTGTCAGCTGGGATTGGTCCAGCCCCTCGCGACCCTCAAAAGATAAGCGGTATAGATAGATAATGGACGGATGGATGAGCATGAAAGAATGTTCTCAGTTCTTTCACAGGCTGCCATCAATGATGGATTCTAAAAATTATATTGCAGTTGAAGCCATTATTAATGACCATTGTGAGCATGAGGGAAGCTCGCCTATTTCTCAGTGACTTTTCTAATAAATTTACTCATCAGTTTCCTCATTTATTATAGATTTCTGCTGCCTAAACCACTTTATAATATCTGTCATAGACGTAGAATGAAAAGAAGTAAGGACTCATTTATTCCTATTAACTCACATTCTGTTGGCAAAGTTTTTTCCTGATTCGTCTTCCATGGCCTTGGCTTGGTAGAAAATAAAGTAGAATAGAGGAGTGTATGAGTAGTTTTAGTTTGCTTTTCCTATCCGACATGAGCAAAAGTTCCTTATCACTGTAAAGTGTCTCATTAGACTGTTTTTATTTCTATGAGCGTTGGAGATGGTCATTAAGTGATGATGATTTATTGCTGTGTTTTACTTGGGCCAAAAATATGTGTTTAATCTCTCTAAATTAATCAGTTTTAACCTTCTGCCTGAACTCTACATGTTAATCCGAGGAATTCACTTCAGACTTGTAAAAGTGTTATGGAAATGTTACCGTGTATAAATATGGACGACACGTTTCCATTTCCTCCCACCACTTGACATTGAAGCCGAGATATTCCAGATGCAGGTGCTGCTATCGTAATAATAAATAATAATAACACATTTCATTTATATGGTGCTTTTCAACAATTATTATCAAAGACACTGAACATAGGTTAAAAAACAGACAAAGAAATTATAAATTCTACTTTAAACGCAGTTCTGTTCAACCAAACTGTCAATCATGACATTTCGCAATTTTTTCATATCATATAAGAAAAAATAATAAATGAACATACCTGCCTTAAAATAACAGATTGAACTTTGATTTTTTTTTTTTGCCCATGTCCCATTCTCTAACATTGAAAGTTGTGGGGTTAATGGCCTATACTGCTGCCAGCCAGCAGGGGGGCTCTTATGCTGTCCATCTTAATATTCAGTCATTGGGTCCAACCCAGTTTGACGGGTGTTGTGACTTCCATATAACATCATGTCTGTCCAAAGAGTAGCTCTGGCCCACCCCCTCAACAATACCCAAATGCTTGTATTGACTCTTGATGTTTCTGCTTCCTCCCCCTCCTCCCCTCCTCTCTTACCCCGGGAACTTTTTATTGCTACTGTCCAAACTTCCGTATCTGCCACAGCAGGTGTGTGACGGGGCGCCCCATTTTCTTGGCCCCGGTGTTGGGATAAGCTTCCCATGTGTCAGTCCTAATTTTAAACCAAACCTTGCTCCCTATCATTTCATTATCTCAGCCTCAGCCCAGACAGCAGATAGTGTGCAAACAGAAAGGTGTAATAAATATTCTTCCCTTTCTCTATTTCCCTGCCTGTTGTTTTGTCTTCCGTCGTGAGCATTTCTCTCCCCTGTCTTTCCAGGCTCTACCTCTTAACCTCATTTGCCACCTTCTTTCATCTTCTTCGCATCATCGTCCTCCTCCTCTCTCTTTTCATGCTCCACCCGTTTTGTAAACATGTTGGCATCCTAATTGACAGTTGAATGGCAGAGAGAACAGCTCACTTGTTAAGCTAGGAGAGTTACATTTTAATTGAGCTAGACGATGACACACAACCACCCGCTCCCTTCATGGCTTCCATGTGCATTACTCATCTCTTTGTCAGACGTGCCATTCATGTCAAAGTTGGCTTTTAAATTAGGCCATTAATTATCCGTCTGCCTTACAGCTCCATGAAGGCCTCCCTATACTTTGTACCATGGGGGGGCCCCAGGAGCGAGCTAGGGCCTAATCCTAGAAGATGACATGTGACCTTGAAAGATTTAGCATCATGTTTAATCAGCTGATGGAGCGGACCCCATCTTTCCAGTGTGAATCCAGCAGCAGAACAATCTAATACGAGCCGACAGACCCACACTGGGGTAATTAGAGGCACTTTGCCACTGACAGTTGTAACTCAGTGTGTAGCCAGATGGCTGCACTGTGTTGTATAACCCGCACCATCTTTTAATCAGCTGAGTAAGGAAAGAATATGAGTAATAATTTCCCATGAGAGCAAGGGACTTTGACTCTGCCTGAGCCATCCACTTATGATCCCATCCCTCTTTTAGCACTTTTAATATCGTCTTAAAAAGAAGTTCTCCTGATCTACATTTTTTTCCACCACCTCTTTTCTATTCCGCATCGAAAATAAATCGTGCACAGATCATTTTTATATTTCGTTCTTTAAATTATTAATCAAAGTATGGAAATATGTGTGACAATCATTTATATTTGGCGAGATTACAGTGAATGTGTCACCGGAAGTCACATGTCAGTTATTCTTTGAACCGTATCAAGGAAATTGTGTTTAACTTTTCTTTACCATGTTAGATGGATTATTCTGTATTATTCTGTGACAAGGGACCCGGGGGATTTTGCATGAACACATCTCTTTATTCACTCAACCTTGTGCATCACCTGCGTCTCCTTAAGTGGTCAGGCCCCCATATTGATTGTCCACAGATGCACAGAGATAATAAGCATTTGTGAAAGTGTGCAATGTCCCTAATGGCAAAAAGGGGCGACACTGACTATTTAATTCAATCAATACATTATTTATGTTCTTTTTTTTTTTTTTATCTTTGAACCAATTAAAACAGAGAAGATCCAGCATCCATATGTGTCTGTAAAAACCGATTCCTACACTGATGTTTCTTTGTTGTGTCCTCTTCATTCTCCCATTGTCTCTAGATGCAAGAAGCCCTTTCTGTTCTGTCTGACCTTGCGCTGCCTCATCTTTCCTCCACACCACCTGCGTATCTTCAGGATCCAAAGCCTCCCACGGAGACCCATGGATCCCATCGCAGCAGGGAGGCGCCGACCGCCTCATCCTCCCATAGGGATCAGACCGAGATAGAGATAGAGACAGGGACAGTCACAGAGATAGGGACAGTCACAGAGATAGGGAAAGGGACAGAGAGAGGGAAAGGGATCGGGACAGAGAGCGGGAAAGGGATCGAGATAGGAATAGAGATCGAGACAGGAACAAAGGCAGGGACAAAGAGAAAAAGAAGAAAAAACACAAGCGGAGGTCAAGGTCGAGGTCAAAGAACCGACACGCCCTCCCCACTGCCTACAGGAAAGGCCGCCGGTCCCGGTAAGACATCATGCACACTCCCCTTTCTCACTCATTCACCAACTGTCAGTGGAAGAGCTGAGAATCTCTCAGGTTTTTGTTTCACATATTTTTTTGTCCTACATGACAATACATTCACAATACCATATTTATTTACGTCCATCTCGAAAACGTTATGTTGGATATTAACTACACCTGAACTTTTTTCCAGATTTAGTTCAAGAAATGAGGTGCAGCTGCTCAGTTTAGATCTTTATTGGTCTCTGCTGCTGGTCGCTAAAGACACAGGAAGATTACTCCTCTATTCATTTATTTCTGCAGAGAAATTTCCTTCTGTTGGAAAGTAAAACGATGAACTGTAGAGGAGGATGTTCTCAATTAAATGAGGGAAAATAGTTACACAAGTTGTTAATATTTTTTTTGTTTTGCATAAATATTCAGAGAAATAATATCACAATTTTCTCACAATAGTAGTTTTTAAAGTAATCATCAATTAATGCAACATGTAAATATAACAGCCAGTGTTGCAAGTAAACCGAACTGAATCAAAATGTCCTCCTTACGTCACATATCCATGGTTGTGCTGAAAGATAAAATTCAGTTTCTTTCTGCATGTGAATCCAAGGCTTTCAATTTCCACAGACAATAAAAGAAATATTAATGTCCTACTTAAAGAAGCCTGTCTGTGATTGCTGCTGTTAAAGGTTTGAGACGTGTAATGTGACAGGCTGAGAACATGATTATGAATCACCCTCTGTTTGAAATTCCACTTCAGCTGAACATTTAGTGCATAACTTCAACCATAGGAAAAAAAGATATTAATGGAAATGAATGTATCCTTCTGACCTTGCACTTGTTTCTATTTTCGCTGCTATGCTTTCTTTCCCTATTCCTGCCTCTCGGAGAAGGGAGTGAGAGGAAGGAATGCACAGAAGGAATGCACAGTCTAAAGAGGAAGAAAGGAATATATGAGAAAGAACATTTAAAGAAATAATTTAAAAGGGTCGAGAGACAGTTATTAAGCAGAGAGTGCTTTATTTTGGCCATTTACCTGCCGAATTGAACAATATCGACAAGACGGCTTTGTTTTGCCTCCACAGCGCTGACTGATTTCCCTTCGCTTGTTTGTCTTTTGCTGGGTTGGTTTCTATAAAATAAATAGAATTTCCTCAGCTAACCCACTTTTTCATGTTTTTTAAATTCACACGCATGCTCTGCACATGAGCCAGTGGGAGAAATTAATTTAGCTGTGCCCTTTCTGGAAGGAAATCTGAGAAGTGCATTAATCTCTTACATAACCATTAATATTTAATACTGTTTTCTTTTCAGGTTCATTTAGAAAAACACTATTTGCATATTAAGAGCCTGTGTGATATAGTTGTAATACAAAGTAATTCACAGACGTATGGCCTAGTTGCTTAGTACTTGGACTTTATTATATACTCTTGTATTATACAAACTAAATGTGCTCTTATAACTGCCTTAATGTGAACTGTGCCACATTCAGGTACTTAGATAGTCCAATTGAACTTATTCACACTTTCCTTTAATCCTCATTGGCTCTTTGGTTTCTCTTCCGTACTATCTGTGTTCTCTTCTCATTCTCTTTCCATCATCGTCTCTTCTTTTTCATTTCAAGTGCATCTTCCGAGGTTTGCCCCCCTGTAATTCAATGGCTCCCCTCCCGTCTCACACCTCCTCTTGTCTGTTCTCGTCTGGCCAGGTCCCGTTCACACTCCCCGGGAGAAGAGAAAAGAAGGGCAGCTCATCAGAGAGGAGACGCGAGGAGAAGGAGCGGGAGCGCTATCATCCCAGCAGCAGCAGCGCCGGCGTACCCAGGGGGCATTCGAAATCCAGGTAAAGCTAACAGCAGGTGTCACCAGCCTGTGATCAGAGGGGGAGTCACGGGTCGTCGCATACAGCACCAAATGTGTTTTTTTTAACACCTGTCAAGGCAAAGAGGGGCTTTGGCATTTGTCACAGTCTTTAATGTTTGTTTTTTTTCTTTCACTAAACTAGTGGAAAGCTGCTGATACTATGTGTGCATTTGATTCGGCTTTACAACATATGACAAGATACTTAAACCCAAATGACCCCCGAAAGGAAGCTGCGATGGACAGCTTCCACTTGGATGAATTTAAATCCAATCAGAGCTTTGCTGAATACACAAGCGCTGCCTTCAGAACATGTCCCCTTGATACACTGTGTATTGCGTAGTGTCGCTGTCTGAATATGAAATATTTCAACTCCTGCTTACTCCTGTCTCGCTTTTTTTTTTTTTGTATCTCTCAGGTCCCCTTCTGAAAAGAAGAAGCGCTTCTTGTCGTCCTCGGGACAGATGCAGGCTTTGGGTTCCTCTCTCTCTCCGTATTCCTCACCCGGCAGAGTTTTATCCCCATCAGCTAGCCCCGCCTCCAGCCTGACCCACTCCAGGTAACCCTGTTATATATGTTCTTGGGTGTTCACATATGAATGTATGTAGAAGGTGATTGTCTGGGTGAGACGTGTCTGTGTAGAGCATGGAGGAGGCAGGATATGACGAATACATTCCACTGCACAAGGCACCGTGTCAAAATCCCCCAAACTCGTGGATCTGATATTTCCAAGTTGATCTTTTTTTCGAAAACAGAAGCCAGACTGACTCCAATTAATATCCTTTCTTTTAAGGTTTGTGAAAAACAAACTTTCGCCCTAAACAAAGAACAATCGCTCTTTGGATTCCTCCACGTTTTCCACTTGCTCATGAAGCTATTAGCAATAATTCCAATCATTTGAAGTGTTTAAGGGGTTGTTTTAGATCAAAAGTGTTCAGACTGGTTTAGAGTGTTTTGGTTTTTTTGTGTCTGCTTTTACAAGAGGTGCTTGGTGCTACTACATCAGAGTGTCGGGAAACAAAGCAGCTCTGTCCTGCTCTTTATTGGATTTGGGGAAATTTACACTCCAATAACCTCAGCCAAACACGTTACCCAAGGTAACATTCACCAAAGACATTAAGCCTTAAAGGAGAACATACTGTTTGAAAAAATAAGAACAGTATGAACTAAATCTAAACTCATTCAGATCTCAGCCAAGTACAAACAAACCATCTCAGCCACAGCTCTGTAGTTTAGGATTTAGTATATAGCATCATCTTAAGACCCTTTTAAAAGGTTTCTCCTTTTATAAAATTTAATCCAGCCAGAGAGGCCGTATAATTTTTATCCATTTGTAATGTGTGCCATCAGTATAAACTGCCGCAAGATGTGCAGAAAACAACTGTAATTCCATCTTTGTGAATATGAAAGTGGTTAAAACAAAGCTCGGGTCCTGTCACCGGCGTCGGAGGAATTCTAAATCCAGTAAGGATGGAAGATACTTATTTTAAAGAGCCAGTGATATATTGGCCTGGAGCCAACGTCTTTCAGCTTCAAGGTCTTAAAGCACTAAGGCATTCATAACAACCGACATAATCTCCTCTGATTTCTGGGCGTTGTTGGTTTACTGTTTAAAATATATCCAAAAAGGAAATAAAGATTAATGCATCAATGTTTGAATGGTGCAGGGCACAATGCAGAGTCACGTGGACAAAAAGAATGAAGCCATGGTTTATTCATTCCTCGCCCTCCTCTCCCGTTCGGTCCCCTGATAAAACATACCTCCATCGTACAAATGGATTCATAAGTAGAGCGGACCATTTGGAACACCAGAACCATTATGAATAAAAAAACACAACTTTCCATTTGTATGAATCCACAAAGAAATCACTGTCATGTCGACAAACATGACAAGAAAAACGCTGCCTGGTTACTGAAGGAGATGAGCTGTAATTACATTTTCATCTTCTGCTTTTCTTTGACTTCACGTCTGTCCCGTTATTTCCCACACGTCCATTTGCCGTTCTCCTTATTCCTCCGAGAGTCTGGAGGCAATCCCAGCTGACACCGGGCGAGAGGCCGGTGCAACCCGAGCAGATGTCACAGGTGCTGACACATAAAGACAAACAACCGTTCGCACTCCCATTCACAGCTACAAGCAATTTAGAGCCAGCAGGTGAAATCACCACCTCTTGCAAGTGCATGTCT